>CAIGQW010055671.1:1683674-1737997 GCA_903798125.1 Danio choprae | reverse complement strand
ATAATAATAATAATAATAATAATAATAATAATAATAATAATAATAATAAAATGTTTCTAGAGCACTAGATCAGCATATTAGAATAATTTCTGAAGGATCATATGACGGCTGAAAATGTACAATACAGGTCAAATGTTGTGGATTTTTAATGTTTTTAAATGAGACTCTTCTGCTCAACAAGTCTGCATTTATTTGATCCAATCAGCAATGACAGTAACATTCTGAAATATTTGTACTATTTATATGTAATATTTGTGCGGTGGTGCAGTGAGTAGCACTGTCGCCTCACAGCAAGAAGGTCGCTGGTTCGAGCCTCGGCTGGGTCAGTTGGCATTTCTGTGAGGAGTTTGCATGTTCTCCCCGTGTTGGCGTGGGCTTCCTCCGGGTGCTCCGGTTTCCCCCACAAGTCCAAAGACATTTGAACTTTTGAATTGGGTAACATTTGAATTGGGTAAGCTAAATTGTCAGTAGTGTATGTGTGGGAATGAGTGTGTATGGATGTTTCCCAGTGATGGGTTGCAGATGGAAGGGCATCCGCTGTGGCGACCCCAGATTAATAAAGGGACTAAGCCGAAAAGAAAATGAATGAATAATAATAATAAAAAGTTTTGTTTTAGCAGCAAACCAGCATACTAGAACGATTACTGATGGATCATGTGACTGGAGTAATGATGCAAAAAATTCAGCTTTAAATCTCAGGAATAAATTACACTTTAAAATATTCAAATAAAAAAACTGTTATTTTAAATAGCAACAAATTATTTCACTTTTTTCTGTTTTGCTGTACTTTGGATCAAAAAGCAGGCTTGGTGCAAAGAAGTGACTAAAGAAAGGTTTTGGCCATTAGAGTATCTTTGAAAACATCCGAATAAAGTTTAAATGTAATACAGTCTAAAACAATAATATACAATTCTGTTAAAATAATAAAAAGTTAAATCTTTACTGTTTATTCTGCAGTATGCAAAACAGTATGCTAACCATAGATTTTTAACAGTAGCGTTAAAAATTAAACATTAAACCTTATACTTAAACATTAAACCCTATATTTGTTAAGTAAAATGTCTGCCCTCACTGACATTAAATAAAGAATCTCAAAATATCTGTAAATATAATACATTTATATATGAATATATATACAGTTGAAGTCAGAATTATTAGCTCTCCTGAATTATTAGCCCCCCTGTATGTTTTTTCATCAATTTCTTTTTTCAACACATTTCTAAACATAATAGTTTGTTCTTTAAGCAATAGAAAAATAAATATTGATTAAGGGTGCTAATAATATTGACCTTAAAATGGTAAAAAAAAAATTAAGCTGCTTTTATTCTAGCCAAAATAAAATTTTAAAAGACTTTCTCCAGAAGAAAAAATATCACAGGAAACACTGAGAGAAATTCCTTGCTCTGTTAAACATAAATTGGGATATATATATATATATATATATATATATATAAAAAATTCACAGGAGGGCGAATAATTTTGACTTCAACTGTATACATACTGGACCTATGAAATTTTACCCAGCATCCTACAATAAGACACAAAAATAAATGAACTCACCACTGACTACCACCTTCGCTTTAGTTTCTGGAGAAGGGGTAGAAACCACTGAAACAAAAACACAATTACTTAAATATAAGTCTTTTTTGGACAGTATGGGGACAATTTTGCTCAGATATGATGTCTATATGATATTATTGTCTAAAACTGTAACATCCACATACCTTCGCGCTGTACTGTTATTGTTGGCGGCTTTGACGAGATCTGTTTCATCTGTCACATAAACAAACCCATATACTATTTGTTACAACAACAACAAAAATCAGCAGTCTGCAACACATTATCTGAGCTGTTGCTTCAAACTTAAACGTTTCCCTGAAAATACAACCCGTGTAATGATGAGCTGACAACATAATCAGCGTAATGATAATTGCTCAAAATGTGCGGATGTGTTCACACCCGTACGCTCCTCGAGCTCGAGCCGCTGCACTAATACAGGATATCCTGAACAATGGAGCCTCTTCCTGTGCTGGCATCCAGGACTGACCTGCTTGTTTTGGGAGGTAATGATCTGCTGCTGCTGCTGCAGTCTGTGGCTCAGTTCCTGCACCTGCCGCCGGGATTCCTCCATCCCTTCAGACACGGCCGAGCTCACTTTACACAGCTCCTCCTGAAGCTGACGAAGCACACAGAGACACGACCGTTATTATTTTTTTTTCTTTTTCAAATATTTTCCAAATGATGTTTAACAGAGCAAGGAAATTTTCACAGTATTACCTATAATATTTCTTCCTCTGGAGAAAGTCTCATTTGTTTTATCTCGGCGAGAATAAAAGCAGTTTTTAATTTTTAAGGTCAATATTATTAGCAATATTATTAATATTATTATAATTATTATTATATTATTAAGCAATATTCTTTTTGATTGTCTACAGAACAAACCATCGTTATATAATTCATTCATTTATTCATTTTCTTTTCGGCTTAGTCCCTTTATTAATCTGGGGTCGCCACAGCGGAATGAACCGCCATCGTTATATAATGATTTGCCTAATTAACCTAGTTAAGCCCTTAAATTCAAGCTGAATGCCAGTATCTAGTAAAATATTATGTACTTTCATCATGGCAAAGATAAAATAAATCAGTTATTAGAAATGAGTTATTAAAACTATTGTTTAGAAATGTGTTGAAAAAATATTCTTTCCGTTAAACAGAAATTAGGAAAAAAAATATACAGGAGGGCTAAAATTCTTCATAAGACTTCCACTGTATCAGCTAATGCTATGTTTAATAGGCCTCACGATGCATGTGATACATACCAGACTTTTTTCTCTGTCGTGGTCCTCCTTCATTTTTTGCATTTTCCCAGTCCACTTCACCTCCTGTGTGAAGAAAAAAAAAATCATTCAGCTTTAAACAGGCCATGTTATAGTTTCTGATGTTTCCCTTAATGTGTAATATATATATTTACCCCAAGCGGCAACCCACAGCAATCCCTCTTGAAACTAATATGTAAGTAACTGAAACTGCAATTCATCAAATTCCACAAGTCCTGGCTCCATAATAGAGCAGATTTCTATTGAGCCCAATGTTAAAATGGCCGACTTTACAGCAGAAAAAAGGTGTTTACAGCCTGGTACAAAGAACGATTTTGGTTCATATAGCTAATATTACCCTTCATGACAACTGTGAGGGGGGTGAATGTTTTTATAACTCATCTGTTTCGTTTATATTAAGTCTGCATAATTAAGGGTGTGGCCACTTGAGTGACAGCTAGGTCTCGCTGGTCGCCGTCCCTTCACCTCAGCTGAATCCAGCTGATTAGCTGCTGAACTCACCATATACATCGTATTTTTGTACAATGACACGGTCAGTTGCTTTTTAGAATTATTTCTTGCAATTATCAGATAATATGGCATGCTGTGTGCACTTAATTGTGCTCACAAACCATTAAGGCGGCCTCCACCTCCCAGGTGAGTGAAATTCTTATATACTTATATACCACATCTATAAACGTATTTGTTTTATTTAGGATAATTTATCATTTACAATTTTCTTTAGAACTTGAATGCACTCCAGAATCTGACAGATTGATTAGTTGTAGGCTATAACAGTCGTATGAAATGTTGTCATACAGTGTTACGCCTGGATTTCATAAATAGCCTTGTATTTACTAACAGAGACTATATTTGAAGTATTTGGAAGTAATTTGCATTTTCCTCCTGTAGAAAAGCATCATAAGAACAATGTTTAGTGGCTCAATGTATTACAACAGTGTTTTTAAAGGACCAAACACTTTATTGATATAGTATACAACCAAGCACATGTGGTCAGAACACAAACGAGTCGTAGGTAAGGAAGTATTAAGTGTTTCTCCCAAAGAAAAGCCTGTCTAAGCAAAATGCTAGCAGGCGTCTGTAGCTCCGGTCATGCTCTGCCTCTTTGCTCTTATTTGGTTACTCCTAGTAGGAGCGATGACGCGTGAACAAAATGGCGAACACGCCCACTTGTAGCTTCATTTGCGCTCCTCAGAAACCTTTGGGTGACGTCGCAGATACTACATCCATATCTTTTACAGTCTATGCTTTACCCACATAGAAATCTGAAATATAGAAATATTTGTACAGTTGAAGTCAGAATTATTAGCCCTCCTGAATTATTAACCCAAGTTCTCTTTAACGGAAAGAATGTTTTTTCAACACATTTCTAAACATAATAGTTTAACTAACTAATTTCTTTTATCTTTGTCATGATGACAGTACATAATATTTTACTAGATATTTTTCAAGATACTAGTATTCAGGTTAAAATGTAATTTAAAGGCCTAACTAGGTTAATTAGGTTATTTAGGCAAATCATTGTATATTGAGGGGGCTAATATTATTGACCTTAATATGGTTTTACAAAAATTTTAAACTTATTCTAGCCGAAATAAAACAAATAAGATTTTCTCCAGAAGAAAAAAAATATAATAGGAAATACTGTGAAAAAAGCCTTGCTCTGTTAAACATCACTTGGGAAATATTTGAAAAATAAAAAACCCGGAAGAAACCCACGCGAACACGGGGAGAACATGCAAACTCCACACAGAAATGCCAACTGACCCAGCCGAGGCTCGAACCACCGTGCAGCCCCAGTGAATATATATATATGTGAAATCCAAATATGAACTTGTATGTCATTTATGTAATTTGCATATATTACCTTATATCAGATTTATATGTGTATATAAGATCTGCAAATGTACAACAGGGTTTACTGTATCTAACACTGATCCAGACTTCTCTAAAATGAATTCATTCAAATCCAAATATTACCAAAAGTGTGGTGTTCAAGACATCTGAATGTTATATATCTTACCTGCTTGTGGAGTTTTTGTTGAAGTTTAACAACTTCCTGCCAGTGTTCATTGCTGGCAGATGCATTGGGCTGTGTCTGTACCGACTGCATGCTTTCCTGTATATTTTTCTGCTGCAATTTCAGCAGCTCCTATGAAGAGAGAAGTACAAACTGATTATGTGGATACAACAAAAACACATTATATCCACGATTGTACACTTTTCCGCCTATTTGGGTAAAATATTTTATTCTTCATATGTGTTTTAATTTAAATTCAGCAAGGTACATTAAATTTAAACAGCTATTACGTTAAAACTACATTAATTACTCAAATTAAAAAAACTGTGGAATAAATCAGTGGTAAATGAAAGAGGTGTAATGATAAAAGTATTTTGTATTGAACTATTTGGTACGAGCCTATTGGTTCGGTAAGCATTACAAAGCAAATGATTCACTACAGTAATTTGGAAAATAAATATTTGGAAAATAAAGAGCCTCATCGAGGCAACCCAAACAACATAACAAGCCAAATGCAGTCTGCCGTTTTTTACTACTACATACGTTTTTACTACATATTTTTACTACATTTGTTTATTACTACTAAAATATTACATTTACTTTTTTAAAGTATAATTAGCTGTTTTATATGCTTCATAAGACACCCCAGAAGATGACTCAAGTATAGACCCACCGCTATTCAAAGTAAAAAAAAAGATCATGCATTATTTGTTATAATAAATAAAAAATATATTGTTTTTATTTTTTTTGTAAATATCATACTTTTTGATGTGCTGTAAACATGCCAAATTGTATAATAAATAAATATATTATTGTTCATACATTCATTTACTTTCCTTCGGCTTAGTCCCTTTATTCATCAGGGGTCGCCACAGCGGAATGAACCGCCAACTTATCCAGCATATGTTTTACACAGCGGATGCCCTTCCAGCTGCAACCCAGTACTGATAACATCCATACACTCTCATCCACACTCTTCGTCTACGGCCAATTTAGTTTATTCAATTCACCTATAGCGCATGTCTTTGCACTGTAGGGGAAACCGGAGCACCCAGAGGAAAACCATGCCAACAGGGGGAGAACATGCAAACAGAAACGCCAACTGACCCAGCCGGGACTCGAACCAGAGACCTTCTTGCTGTGAGGCGTCAGTGCTAGGCCACCGTGTCGCCTAAATGATTGTTTTAAGAAAATTTTGGGGGTAAAAATCCAGGTAATTTCTTACTTTTAGATGTACTGTAAACATACCAAACTGTGCTACCACAGTGTCGTATAGAACTGAACCCTAATATTTGTGAACCGATACACCTCTAACGAATACATTTACAGAAATGACAAGTAAAACATTCAATTAAGTTTAAAATAGAAAAACTTAAATAGTAATTTCTTATTTACAAAATGTATCATTGTTCCTTTTTGTTATAATTTTGCAAAACTAACAAAGAAATTGATTAATAATCGTTTTTTTTAATAAAAACGTACTCCTACTATCAGATCTAATGAAAACTCAGATCCAATGTGACCCATTGCTTTTTCTCCTGCTGGACGATTCATCATTCTCCTTCAACCAAAGAAAGATTCTGTCAGTTGTTCTGACTGCTGCGAAAAAAACGATCCTGAAAATATAGCTGGATCCATCTGCTCCTGCTGATCTTTCTTGGAGGCTCTATCTACTGGACATCATTAGTTTGGAGTACACCACAGCCAAAATAAATGGCACCAGTAAGAAAACTGTGCAAGTTTGGTCGAGAACCTGTGAGAGAAACTATATTGGATATGTTTCAATCCTGATTTTGTACCTATTGTTGCAGTATTGCTGTTTTTATTATATTTAATTTTTCTGTTGGGTGGATCTCAGGCTTTGTTGCATATAGATCAAAATTTAAAATATTTAATAAAAAAATAAGGGCCTCACAGTGGCGCAGTGGGTAGCACGTTCGCCTCACAGCAAGAAGTCGCTGGTTCGAGCCTCGGCTGGGTCAGTTGGCGTTTCTGTGTGGAGTTTGCATGTTCTCCCTGTGTTGGCGTGGGTTTCCTCCGGGTGCTCCGGTTTCCCCCACAAGTCCAAAGACATGCGGTACAGGTGAATTGGGTAAGCTAAATTGTCCGTAGTGTACGAGTGTGAATGGGTGTGTATGGATGTTTCCCAGGGATGGGTTGCAGCTGGAAGGGCATCCGCTGCGTAAAACATATGCTGGATAAGTTGGCGGTTCATTCCGCTGTGGCGACCCCAGATTAATAAAGGGACTAAGCCGAAATGAAAATGAATGAATGAATGAATAAAAAAATAATTAAAAATAAATACAAACGTACTGTTTCGAGGTTTCTGTTTCTGTGATGCATTGAATCCATGTCCCGCTGACAAGCTTGCTTGACTTCATCTATTTTGCTGTTCATCTGCATTTTCTCATCTTCTTTCCAGATTTCCAGCTGCCTCTTAAATTCTTCCTGCCTTTGAATGAGCTCTTTCTCCTTGAGAAAACAGATTATGAAATATTTGGTTTACACAACAGAAAGAAAATGTGTTAATTTAAACAACAAGACACTGGAAACGTGTAATCTTTAACCTGTTTTGCAGTGTAGTCTTTCTGCTGGGTCTCCATCTGGGCCGTGACCAGTGTCAGCTGCTCCTGCAGTTTGTTGATCTCGTCTTGTAACTTCATAGTCTGAATTTTTTTCTGATTATCTGTCATCAGTTCTGGAAAAATATGAGATGCTCGAATCACCCTTGTGAAAAAGACAACAGTGCTTACCTGTATGCTTAAATGTACACCTTTAGCGTAATTTAAGTCTCCTTCTAGTATACTTGCAGATCAAATAGTAATAATTACATAAACTGTAACTTCTAAGAGGACACTTTTAGTGATAAAGTATACTTAATAGATTTTAAATCAGTTTTAATATTCCGTCATGCTTTAAAAAGTACCCTTAATTTGATGATGACTAACAATCCAAAGCACATGCAAAATACTTGATTAATTTTTATATAATTAATTTGAACTGAGGGCTCATGGTGGCGCAGTGGGTAGCACGATCGCCTCACAGCAAGAAGGTTGCTGGTTCGAGCCTCGGCTGGGTCAGTTGGCATTTCTGTGTGGAGTTTGCATGTTCTCCCTGTGTTTGCGTAAGTTTCAGTACTTCGGTTTCCCCACCGAAGTCCAAAGACATGCGCTATAGGTGAATTGGGTAAGCTAAATTGTCAGTAGTGTATGAGTGTGAATGAGTGTGTGTGGATGTTTCCCAGTGATGGGTTGTAGCTGGAAGGGCATCCGCTGTGTAAAACATGTGCTGGATAAGTTGGCGGTTCATTCTGCTGTGGCGACCCCAGATTAATAAAGGGACTAAGCCGAAAAGAAAATGAATGAATGAATGAATACTTTGAACTGTAGTGTGTTTTTCAGTATTACATTAAATATATATTAAAGTTTCTAAATAAATTATAATAAACAATATTTTTATTTATCATATATGTTTGGCAGGGGCGTCACGCTGGCGCAGTGGGTAGCACGATCTCCTCACAGCAAGAAGGTCGCTGGTTCGAGCCTCGGCTGGGTCAGTTGGCATTTCTGTGTGGAGTTTGCATGTTTTCCCCGTGTTCGCATGGGTTTCCCCCACAAGTCCAAAGGTGAATTGGGTAAGCTAAATTGTCAGTAGTGTATGAGTAGTGTATGAGTGTGTATGGATGTTTCCCAGTGATGGGTTGCAGCTGAAAGGGCATCCGCTGCATAAAGTTGGCGGTTCATTCCGCTGTGGCGACCCCAGATTAATAAAGGGACTAAGCCGAAAGGAAAATGAATGAATGAATGATATGCTTGGCAGTACACTTTACTGTGTATCTCAAATACGAATTAATCAAAAATTACACATACATACATACACATACATAAACAGCAGTTTAAAAGTTCAGCTAATTCAATTTAATAGCAATTAACTGCACACAGTTTGAACTCACTCGTGTCGAACTCTGACGGATGTCTGCGCTGCATGTGACTCTGAAGGAAAGAGGCATTCATGAAGGCCTTTTCACAATGTTGGCACTGAAACACAAACAAAATAAAGGGCTTTATTAAAGACAGCATGAAACGGAAGTTGCAAGAGCTTTTTTGCAAATGTTGGCACATACAGTGAAAATCATCATACCCGGTGAAAATCTACACCCTGCTATCAAAAGACCTTCGGGATAAAGGTTAGTAGACGGCTGCAAAAACATTTCAAGGGTTGGAAAGGTTATTTGGAATGTCATTTGATTTCAGGCTGTATGACAAATAAAGTAATTCTTTTAAAGGGGTATGATGATTTTCTATGGGCACTGTGCTGTATATCCTATTGAAAGGATTCATATTGCTTCTTGAACGTAAAGAAATATTGATTGATTGATTGATTGATGAAGCCTTTATTTGTCACATACATTTTTACATGTAGTGAAATTGAATATAGGGCTAAAATTGATTGTTGTTTGCTATTGGTGGATCACATGTGAGTGATAGCTTGACCCCGCCCTCACACCAATAAACACATCATCAAACACAAGAGATAAGCTGTGAGGGATACTGCTTATTACATAGTTTAAAAAATGTTACATTAAAGGTCCCAAGCTGAAAATGCAAATGAAAAATGTAGCTTTATTTTTCTGTCAGTTTTTTGATGGGTATATCTTGCCTTTCAGCAAAGCAGAGGTTAAGGATCTTGGGCTAAAAAAGGTCAGTGACCACTGGTTTAGAGAAATATGACAGCTGAGAAAATGCTGACTTAAATGATATTTTTGGTTGATCTTATTTCTTCAGTGGAAAGCATGCCAAGTGGGTCAAAAAAAGGCAAATATGCCCATGAGAGTCATTGCTGATGGTCAGAGTGAAGGCGAGCGGTGCTCAGGTGACGAGCTGGTGCCGGTGGAGCTCAACGCAGCTGTCAATCACACTCCACTCAAGAATGATACCCAGAGACAGTGTGAGCATGTTGCCATGGAAACACCGGGTGGTGCAGGGTTGATGTTGCATCTTTTTTTGCTCGCTCCAGTTCGCGGACGTGCAGAAAATCCACCGAGCTGCACATCACACACCAGATTTAGCAGCCAAAACATCCGTCTAGTGCTCTCATTCAAATTTAACCACACTGCCACTGATACCCATCAAAAACACACACTGCATTTGCATTTTCTACCAGGGTAGACTGTCCTTGTAAAGCACCCACTGTGTGACATAACTGCATTACTGCACTAACACAACCTACCAAATCAACTGTGAAATGCAATTATGTGTTTAGCATGCAGGCAAACAAGGATTCAATGGTGTCAATATGCAGCCTCAGCAGGTCTTGTATGAAGACCAAGACAATGTATTAGAATTGGAGGAACACCAAGAACACTGCTGTGAAATGTCTGGGTCCTATTTAACCCCAAAGAGAAATGGCTATTTTTAGATCATCAAGTTACATACAGTGCTCAGCATATATGAGTACACCCCTCACAAATCTCTTATTTAAATTCATATTTTCTATAGGAAGCTTTACAATATTATATTTGTGCATATACATTAGATTAGTCAGTATTGAAGCCAAATCTGGAGCTAATCTAGCAAGATAACTTGTAATAACGCTAAGTTAATTCTAAGTCAAATACAAAATATGAAATAAAACGTTTTTGAAAAGAGCAAAAATCAAGAGAAACAAAAAATGTATCAAATATTGTTGAAATTTTGTAGCTTGTAAATTTTTTTACAATATTTTGCATGAATTTAAATGTATTATCTTTCTATTTCTAAAGATTTTCAGAGACTAAGACATTATTTTAATAAATATATCAGTTTAATAAATCTGTTTTGTTCAAATGCACCAAAATATATGACCCATATTCACTGATAAATGGATAAAAATATTCATTTTCAAAATGGGGTGTACTCATTTTTGCTGAGCACTGTAGTTACAGTTGCACATGTAGTAACTTAATGTATATTCAGGAAAACAATTATAACGACTTATAATATTTACAGAGCTTGTTTTTATTTACTCTGTATCAAATGAGTTAAAAGTTGCTAACTAAAACAAATGAGGGCCTCACGGTGGCGCAGTGGATAGCACGTTTGCCTCACAGCAAGAAGGTCGCTGGTTCGAGCCTCGGCTGGGTCAGTTGGCGTTTCTGTGTGGAGTTTGCATGTTCTCCCCGTGTTGGCGTGGGTTTCCTCTGGGTGCTCCGGTTTCCCCCACAAGTCCAAAGACATGCAGTACAGGTGAATTGGGTAAGCTAAATTGTCTGTAGTGTATGAGTGTGAATGGGTGTGTATGGATGTTTCCCAGAGATGGTTTGCAGCTGGAAGGGCATCTGCTGCGTAAAACATATGCTGGATAAGTTGGCGGTTCATTCCGCTGTGGCGACCCCAGATTAAAAAAGGGACTAAGCCGAAATGAAAATGAATGAATAAATAAAACAAATTATATTTACATAGTAGTTATATTTGAAAAATGTGATTAACTATAATGACAATCAATCCAATATCATAAAAAATGTATAATATATGTTATTTTAAATAATTTTCATGCCATTTCCCTACCAAAAATATCTAATTTTCAAAACAGCAATACAAAATGATTTGGTCACAATTTACAAAAAGGTTACATTAGATAATGTTACTTATTACTAATATAAACTAAGAATGAACAATACTTGTAGAGCATTTATTAATCATATTTCGACATGTACTAATAGAAAAATATTTACTTGTTAACAAGAACTTACAATAAACTACTTTATTTTATTAACATAAGATGAATAAATACTGTGTAGTTCATTTTTGTTCACGTTAGTAAACACATTACCTAATGAAACCTTAGTAAAGTGTTACCAGTGATTTAAATTGTGAATTAAACAGTAAACCATGAGCAGTACTTTTCATTCAGTTCTGCTGTCAGGTGCCTGTGCTTCTCCTAGCAACGGCATGAAACACCGGGTGTTTACTTGGTAACAGCAGGTCACAATCAAGGCTCACAGATACATTATTACAAATGAGCAAACAGTTGATAAAGCTACGGGACAAAGACTGAACCGAACATCAGAGAATTTCCTAAAATAATGCATGATGCTATTTTCTTTCACTGTGGAAATGAATGGAAGGGGATGATGGGGGATGAAGGGGGGAAGGGCGCTTTGATTTGTTTCCTCCACTTAAGGCTCTTTTATAAGTGGAGAACAAGTCATCGTCACCAGCTAACACCATCTGCTCTATTCGCCAAATCCTGAATGCCACATCCAAAAAAACACAGCGTCTGGTGATTAGCTAATCCTGTCCCGGCCTGCAGGTCTGATTATAGATTTAGAAGTGTGGACAACACTTCATTTAGGATGAATGCTAATTCAAATACATCTTGTAGATATGAGAAACACACATTATCGTAGTGATCATGGTAATGTGTGCACTATGAAATTTTTATGAAAATAGCATAATTTTATAAATTATGAAATCAATATTAGAGTTTTGTTTATTTTTAATCCAAGGTTGGTAGTTTTAAAAATAATCTATGTGTGCTAATATACTACTAAAAGTTAACTCAATTTAATTTTTTATATTTGACTGGCTATTACAAAATCTTCCCATTTCATTAGAAATTAATATTTTATTCAGCACGGATGCCTTAAATTGATTGATAGTAACTGCAAAGATGTTTATAGTGTTACAAAAGATTTCTATTCATTTTCATTCATTTATTCATTCATTTTCACCTCGGCTCAGTCCCTTTATTAATCTGGGATCGCCACAGCGGAATGAACCGCCAACTTATCCAGCTTCAAGAGTTCACACTTAGATAATGCTCAACTATGATAGCAGGTTTGGCATGCTGTCCCGGGAGAGAGCCCTGAGCTCGGAGATAGATGAGCCCAAGGTTCCCCCCTGGTCAAAGAGCATTAGTAGGGATACGAGATCAGGTGTTTCTCGAGAGCCCCCCAGTTTGTGTGTGTGTTTTTTTTTTTTTTTTTTATAAACAGAATTGATTCAGTATGTATGCTTTAAGTGCTTGTGACTGTTATTACAGTACATTTATTTCCATGTTTTTTGACTGTGGGAGGAAACCGGAGTACCCGGGGAAAACCCACGCGAACACAGGGAGAACATGCAAACTCCGTGTAGAGAGTGCCGACTGGTTCGATTGAACCTTTGGCCTTCCAGTTGCGAGGCACCAGCGCTGACCGCTGAGCCACCGTGTCGCCCGATCATAGAAATGAGGAAGAGGGGAAGGGAAGGATAGAGGGGGGGGGGGTGGTTCCAAAAACGAAGATAGGGAATGAGATTTAGGCAGGATATTTATTGTAGATTTGGAATGATCTGATAGGCTAGCTAATGATTAGTGATAAGGATCAGCTGTAGTCGATCATATCACGTGCTCCTCTCGAAATTAGTTTGTGAAACTTCACATATGTTCTACGCAGCGGATGCCCTTCCAGCTGCAACCCATCTCTGGGAAACATCCATACACACCCATTCACTACAGACAATTTAGCTCACCCAATTCACCTGTACCGCATGTCTTTGGACTTGTGGGGGAAACCGGAGCACCCGGAGGAAACCCACGCCAACACAGGGAGAACATGCAAACTCCACACAGAAACGCCAACTGACCCAGCCGAGGCTCGAACCAGCGACCTTCTTGCTGTGAGGCAAATGTGCTATCCACTGCGCCACCGTGAGGCCTCATTTTCATATCATCAAATCCATTTTAGAATGATCTGTGAAGGACTGTGTGATGCTGGAAACTGGAGCTATGAAGCTGAAAATTCAGCTTTGCAACACAGGTGTAAATAATATTTTATACATAAAATATATTAAATAAAGTTATGCAAAGTTATATAATTAATACAATATATTCATTGTTAAATATCATTTAACAACACCACATTTTTTCTGCGTTTTAAACATGCAGCGTGACTCTAAATACTGAATGAATGATGTATCATATATTTTAGCTTTAAGTCATTTATTTTGACTTTTTATTACGTGCTTAACTTTTAATTTTATGATTTTAATTTGAAGTTAACAGATTTAATTATTAAGTGCTTTTGTTGTTTCTTTTATTAGTTTTTTATATTTCTTTTATTTCTTTCCCTAAATATTTTTTGACGCTTTTAGTGGTTTTAGTGTATATTTTTCCATTTTTCATCTAATATTTAGATTTGATTAACTTTATGCTTTAATCAACTAAAAACCATAAATTCTAGTCCTTTTAGGCCAAATTTATGGCCAGTTTTAAGATGCAATTTTGTCATTAAAAATAACGCAGCATTTTAACTTGGCCTAAAAGTACTGAAAATGATCGTTTTTAGTTGATTAAAGCATAAAGTGAATCAAATCCACAATGCTAAATGCCTAAAAAAAGGTGTGAATTTTTTAAATGTTTTGCGCTTGTCTACATTCCACCACTTCTATTCAACAATGCATTGGATCCGGCTTTTAAACAGCCACAAGTGACCACCTACCCTCCACCTACTGACCGAACACATAAAGATAATAGGACATGTTGTGAGAAAGCACAACAAAATAAAGTATTCATATTTGCTCCGCTGTACCAAAGCACACAGATTATAATCAAAATTGTAGTTTGCATCTACATCCTTTTCGTTTGCTCACTTATAAGCAGGGCCAGGCAGAATCTGCTGCCATTTTTTGCTATTTCTGATCACAAAATCTGCAAACTACATTGTACATAAAACATATATTATTCTATATTATTACTGCAATTAATATAAAAACTGAATAAATATATATTTACACTCATTTACATAAGCAAATAAATAGACTCAATGATCGGCTTAAAAATTTGCAGATTCCATAGACCATAGGTGTCAAAGTCAATTCCTGGAGGGCCGCACCTCTGCACAGTTTTGCTCCAACCTTGTACACCTCGTAGCAGCACGTGGACAAGTTTTTTTTTTAAAATAAAAGCTAGACAATTAGTGGTTTGAGGTAGGCCTGCTTTTTTATTTGATGGAAGAAGAAAAAACTTGGTATGATTGGAAAAAAACAGCCTATGCAGGGTCCTAAAAATGACTCAGTCAATGTTTTCGGTTTGCAATATAAATTTGTAATTTAATTAAGTGAAAAATATTTAGCGCAGGCCATTTATTTTATTCTGCTTAGTCTATTTAGTATATTCAGTTTTTCTTCGCTGTTGGAAACGCTGCATGTGCATGAAAATTTGACAATGTATCCAGGTTGTGTCTGTTGTTGATATGTTCTGTATTTTGCTGTTCACACATGTTAAAATAAATCTGTTGAAAAAATGCAATATTTAATGTGTCAGACCCTCGTCAATTCCGTTAACGGTTAATATTCGCATAACGAGCGGCAGTTGTCGGTTGGAAAAATTAATCGAAATGAGAATCCCTAATGTGGGCCTACTTATAAGCCACATAACATGGGTTTATTCACCCGATAGTACTTGTGCATGAACCCAGGTGTGTCTCAATGACATTTGGTAATACATTTGGTAATGCTTCTGATTGGATCACTGAAAATAGTTAATACTAGATGTAAACATGACCTTAGTTTTAGTTAACAGTACGTACCCTGATAGAACAGTATGCGATTAGGATTCAGTCTAAACACTGCCTCCCTTCAAGCCAACCAACGTGTGAAAAGCACACGTTACATTTACTAGGATCAATGAATTGTGATATGGCCTGGAATAGAGAGTCTGGCCATGGGGGGAGGTGACGGCGACAATGAAAATGCTAATACACACACATTCACACTCCAGCATGGGGCTGTACAGACCTTATGGTAATTGGCACTGATTCCCGCGCTGAACATAGCTTGCTGGGAAGAGATGATCTTCTTCCTCTGTTTCAGCTCCTCCTTTAACGCCTTGGCGTCCTGGGTTTTCTTTTGCAGCTGGATGCAGATCTGCTCTCTCTCCCGTGCCTCCGCCAGCAGCCTCTCCTCAGCAGCCTGCAGACTGATGCTGAGGCAATCCTGGGAGTGCAGCAGGTACTCGACAGTAAGCTGGGCCAGCCGGAAAAGCTTAATCAATGCTGGGTCTACAGGGCTTTGACAGCGATGGCATCGCTCGCCCTCCACGCTACAGAATGTCACCGCATTGATGTGCTCCTGCAATGCCTGGAAGTCCATTTCGCAAGCAACTCGGTCCACATCCACAGCATTAATGCGACGCCAGTCCACATTTTCACGCCGGGATCTGAACTTAAAGGGAGGAGGGATGCTGGTGCTGGCTCCGGAAGAAGTGAGCGGTCCGGACATGGTGGACGGAGCCGGTCTGCTCTGGCTGCCGGAAGAAGGCTGACTCTGCGGAGAGCTCAGAAGAGATGGGATCCCTGCTGAGGAATGAGTTCCCGGGGGATCTGACGGGTACGGGTAGTAAACGTTGTCATAAAATGGCTGCAGGGGGGGGAACAAAGAGCAAGGTGATTTCTAGAGACTTCCAGCAACATAAGGGTCAACACACCAGCTCATTTCTGAAGGTCACACATGAAAACATTGATGATTGATTCCACCACTGCAAGCTAATCGTTACCGGCTAACAGCAACAAACACAGGTTCACATGGCTGCAAGAGATCATTCAGCAGGTAAAATGTGAGGGTAAAAACATAAAATCGTCGACATGCTTAATAAAATCCACCTTATTTTGTTGAATTGTGCTGTCGCTTGTCTCCTTACCATCTTGCGGGTTTTATGAAGTCTTGGTGAACGATCGGAGCAGCGCGCAGGCACAGCGGTATCAAGGCGTCCTGCGCGTTTCTATGGAAACAAGAGCGCGTGCCCCAGTTTGCACAACACACTGGACAGGAACAGAGGAAAGAGCACGTGTGTTAAAGGTCTTATATTTATTTATTTGAGTTGTCATTCCAGACAGAAAGAAAGCATCGCGTGATTAATTCACAAAATAATATTCATTTCAGCTTAGAAACCTTCGGAGCAAGTCTACAGTCGATCAGCAGATTATAGTTTATTAGAAAATTAAGATATTCGTGAGTCCAGTACACATTTCAGGTGCTTTTTTGTGCCTGATTATCATCAAAAGCTATTGAAAAATACGGAAACGTGCTAAATAGTGCCAACTGCCTTAATTTTATTTCCAGCAATATGTTTTAAAGTCAAACTCGTGTCTGCAATACATTCGACACAATTGAAACGAGTTCAAATTTAGATTGAAGGTTTTATCAATCTATCGATTTTAAAATTAAACTTCTGTTGCAAACTTTTATTATTTAACGTTACGTGTAACAAATTACATCAGCAAATATGCATAGCCACTTAACTACTTAACAATCATTATTTTGGCATTACAACAATGTAATAGAATGTTAATAATACAGTAAGTGGTTTAGGGGTTTAAATCTGCCAAAAAATCAGTCAAAATTCAATAAAAAAAACTTAAATCGGCTTCACTGCGTTCGTAGAAAACAAAATATATTAATTTTTATATTCACTTCGTACCTTTTTGTTTCTTCTCATAGACAAATTAGACCCCAAAGTTTTAGACAGGTGCCATAAAATTATATTTTCACCATAAGCTGAACGTGAACGTTTTCTCTCTAGTCTAGAGTTATTTCAGCAATCTTCTTCTCAGATTACTGCCCCTCCAAAACATCTCAAGTTGGGACAAGCTCAGTGGCGAACAAAAGGGGGGCGCGTGCATAAAAACGAGAATAATTAAACCAGAAGTCTAACTTAAGTTTTATTTTAGATCTTAAAACCCGAAAGAGGCGCATAAATACGACATAAGACTTCGTTTTCAGCCATTTTCACAAAGTTTTGGCTCATCGGCGCTGAGTAACGGGAAGGACAGATGCCACGGCTCTTACCTCAGTTTTTGCCAAGAATCCATGCAAGAGTTCGTCAAAACCTTCCCATCCGAAAATCCGCCCCCGTCTGCGGCTGCAAATCAAAAAAAACCTTCACAAACTTCGGTTTATCGCAGGCATTCGCAAACCCCGACGAGAAGATTCCCCCCAAAGTAAGAGAGATCCAGTGCGCCGTGACGTCACAGCGCATTCCTGGCGCGAGGAGCCTCATCTCCTCTGCGGGTTTGAGGAGGGGGAGGGGCGGAGATTTGGAGAAACCCCACAGGACACACATCCACAGGCCTACTGCGGGCTCAAACCATCACAGTCATCGACTAAAGCTTTTTTTTCTTTCAAACCGTTTAGTCTAATGTAAGATATTATCCAAAATGCTTTAGCTTCTGCATTGATACTCGATTAAGGAAAATTACAACAAAGAAAACTAAAGGTATATATGCCTAAAAAGGCTGCAAACAGGATGGAAATAGAACAGAATGCATGACAGGATGGAAGCTGACAGGAAATAAACAACTAAAGTTTAACTCATCGTCCGATTATAGGAGAGTATTTCTGTAGTTTTAGAAAACAATGATTCAGGTAAGACAGAAAACAAGAATATAAAATGTTTGAGCGTAGTGTTTTATCCACTCATATCTGAAAAATGAGAATATCATGATCTAGATCAGTGGTGCCCAAACGTTTTCCTATAAAGGGCCCAAAACCAAATGGATTGAGGGTGGTGGGCTGGAGGTAAATATACCAAACAGTATTACATTAAAATTGTCGTGGTAATTTCCTTATTTATTGATTCATTCATTTTCTTTTCGGCTTAGTTCCTTTATTAATCAGGGGTCACCACAGCGGAATGAACTGCCAACTTATCCAGCATATGTTTTACGCAGCAGATGCCCTTCCAACATACACTATGGACATATATACACTACGGACACTTTAGCTTACCCAACTCATATAGCGCATGTCTTTGGACTGTGGGGGAAACCAGAGCACCCGGAGGAAACCCACGCCAACACGGGAAGAACATGCAAACTCCACACTGAAATGCCACCTGACCCAGCTGAGGCTCGAACCAGTGACCTTCTTGCTGTGAGGCGACATCACTACCCACTGCACCACTGTTTCCCCTTCCTAATTTATTAATATATATTTTTTAAACTTTATAGAAAAAAATACTTGAATTGTATTAATAATTATACATTTGTGTACATTTTATAATGAACTTCTTACAATAAAAAACATGAACAATCCCATTTATAACAATGGAGTTCAATGCCGAATACACATAAAAGCTGCAGGATGTCATGTGTCAGTATTTAAGATTTTAAAAAATCTGATTTATTCACAACATTTGAAAGAAACATTTTATTTCAGTTAACTTTTTTGTAGCTCAACAATTAAACAAACAAAGGGTTATATTAAATTAGAAATGAAATACATAATCTCTGTTAAAGGCATTCCCCCCAATATTCCCCATCATTCTCCCTCTCTTCTCAGATGGGATGGCGGGCAAGGTTACTATGGGCCAGCGTTGGCTTGCGGGCCCTAGTTTGGGCATCTCTGATCTAGATTCACTGCACTCAAACTGAAAATTGGATGGTTTCAACTTACAGATAATTTTGTATGTCAAAAAATGGGAATGTTTCCTGAGATGCACCTGAAGATCCATTAATCCATTAATTGACCTTGACCTCTGCTCTGTGTATTCTTGATTTTAAAAATTCATTCATTCATTCATTCATTTTCATTTCCGCTTAGTCCCTTTATTAATCTGGGGTCGCCACAGCGTAATGAACCGCCAACTTATCCAGCATATGTTTTACGCAGCGGATGCCCTTCCAGCTGCAACCCATCACTGGGAAACATCCACACACACCCATTCACACTCATTCACTACGGACAATTTAGCTTACCCAATTCACCTATACTGCATGTCTTTGGACTTGTGGGGGAAACCGGAGCACCCGGAGAAAACCCACGCCAACACGGGGAGAACATGCAGACTCCACACAGAAACGCCAACTGACCCAGCCGAGGCTTGAATCAGCGACCTTCTTGCTGTGAGGCGATTGTGCTACCCACTGCGCCACCGTGCTGCCCTGTTAAAAGTTTGTAGGTTGTAATTTTTTTTTGCAATATTTTGCTTGAATTTAATTGTATTATGTTTTTTAGTTTCTAAATATGTTTGGTAACTAAAATATTATTTTAATAAATATATCTGTTTAATAAATGTTTTGTTTAAATGCACCAAAATACATTGCCTATATTCACTGAGAAATGCATAAAAATATTCATTTTCAAAATGAGGTGTACTCATATATGCTGAGCACTGTATATCACTTTATTTAAATGTCAATAAAATGTCAATAAAAGTAAATTTTTCAAACTTTCAACTTCATGGAAAGATTACACATATGCAATTCAAAAGCATATGGGTAAAAACTTAAACTAACAATGGTAAACTGTTAATTTCAAATGTGTGCATATATAGATGTGCTTTACTGACTCCTCCTTACCCTTATGTATATCAAGGGGTGCTTAAGATGACAAAACAGGCATTACTTTGGACAAAACCATTTCGATGGTTTTGAAAACACTGAGGTAAACCTCATTTTTCAAGTGTATGACTTCCTAAACACCTAAAAATAAAAGTATTTATCTAATAAATACACATTTTTCTAGTTTTGCTGTTCTGAAATATTTGAAGCAAGTAGACATTGAGAGTAAAAATATAATTATGTTTAAATCTGTGTTCAATATAGTCAGGAAATGATTTTCAGAAGGAACCAGTTCATCAGAAATCTTCTTGAAGTGATCAGTTAGTGAGGGACTCCATCCAGTGGTGTTTATTAGTAGTGTTTCACCTCTGAAATTTAAATGATGTCAGTTCTGTGATTTCTCAGTTGATTGAGGTTCCTCAGATGTTCCTTTACAATCTTTTGCAGCTTTTTATTATAGTCTGTTTATAATTTGTTGTAGCAATAACAGTGCAATGTAATGTTTTAGACCAGCGAATGGAAAACTGTATAGTAATGCAAAGACTGTGAGGAGCATATCAACATTTCCAATACAGCCACAAAAGTGTTTAGTTTAAATACACATGAACAATAAAATAATGAGACCCGCATAGCCCCCATCCCTGGATTCTTCCATAGTTCTTAATTATAAAAATCTTTTTTTTGTATCCACAGAATTTTGGGCGTCACGGTGGCACAGTGGGTAGCACGATCGCCTCACAGCAAGAAGATCACTGGTTCGAGCCTCGCCTGGGTCAGTTGGCATTTCTGTGTGGAGTTTGCATGTTCTCCCCGTGTTGGCATGGGTTTCCTCCGGGTGCTCCGGTTTCCCCCACAGTCCAAAGACATGCGGTATAGGTGAATTGGGTAAGCTAAAATTGTCCGTAGTGTATGAGTGTGAATGAGTGTGTATGGATGTTTCCCAGTAATGGGTTGTGGCTGGAAGGGCAACTGGTGCGTAAATCATATGCTGGATAAGTTGGCGGTTCATTCCGCTGTGGCGACCCCAGATTAACAAAGGGACTAAGCCGAAAAGAAAATGAATGAATGAATAAGTCATGACAGCATATTTGTTCATGTTTTAAGTCAGTTTTTATATGATTTAAGTTTAAATGACTTGTAAGTAAATAAGTAAAAAAAATCATAACAAATTATGATCCTTGACCATCATTCCTAGGCGAAAATGTAATCTAAACCTAACCCCAACCCCAAAACCTAACCCTATATTACTAAAATCAGAGGGAAATAACAGATGAATAACAATAATGAAGCACTAATCCTTATTTTTATTTAACAGAAACTGTACACTGTTCCTCAAATCTGATTGGTCGAATTGAAAGTTGTTCCAGGATGATTAAAGATGATGATCCAGAAACATGTTGCATTCCATGGGTCAAACAACAGAGTCTAGAAGAGGCCAGGCGGGCCGGACAGATCTTGAAGACTGACTTTCATGAGTTTCTGTCCTCCCTTGACTGGCTCTGCTCACTCTGCTGGCTCTCCTCTTGCTGTAGGACTGCTGTGACGGAGGAATCACCACTGTTGTGGGTCTGGAGCCCATCATGTATGTCCGTCTGGTTCGAGCCGTCAAATAGGTTGGTGGTTTTCTGAATTGTTTACTGAAACTGATTTGAGAAAATGGAAGACAAACATTTATCAATGTAACCACATATTCATGCTTTGAAAACAGTATATTTTTATTGCATTGTGTGATGAACCTGACCTTTGGGGGAAAGCCTCTTTTCCAGAGAAATAGCCCATGACTGCACTTCCACTTATTATCAGACACGAGCCTCCCCAACCGACGAAGAGAGCCGCACCAAGCTCATACCTGAGAAATAAGAGGAAGACTGAACATTGTTTAATATATATTTGTAATGTATATATATATATATATATATATATATATATATATATATATATACATATATTAGAATTTTTATATAATCAATTTTATGCAATTTATTGAGGACTGCATTTATTATAAAAAAAGATTGAAATATGAAATATTTAAATATTAAAAATCAGCAAATTTCTATTTATAAAATGCAGAATTAAATTTCATTAATTACAGAAATATATGTAAATTAATAAAAAATTATTTAATATGAAATGAAATTATATTAACCAAATTGTATATAACATCTATTTCATTGAAGGCCACAAACACTGCTATTTAAGAATATATTTAAGATTAAGAGTCATAAGTAATTTAATAGAATGCATGAATTCATTCATTAAAATAATTAATTTCAGTTTAATTAATTACAAAATAAATGGAAATAAGGGCCTCACAGTGGCGCAGTGGGTAGCACATTCGCCTCACAGCAAGAAGGTCGCTGGTTCGAGCCTCGGCTGGGTCAGTTGGCGTTTCTGTGTGGAGTTTGTATGTTCTCCCTGTGTTGGCGTGGGTTTCCTCCGGGTGCTCCGGTTTCCCCCACAAGTCCAAAGACATGCGGTACAGGTGAATTGGGTAGACTAAATTGTCCGTAGTGTATGAGTGTGAATGGGTGTGTGTGGATGTTTCCCAGGGATGGGTTGCAGCTGGAAGGGCATCCGCTGCGTAAAACATATGCTGGATAAGTTGGCGGTTCATTCCGCTGTGGCGACCCCAGATTAATAAAGGGACTAAGCCGAAATGAAAATGAATGAATGAATAAATGGAAATAAATAAAAAATGTCATATTAAATGAAATCAAATGGATTTAAATAAATTAGTAAATTAGTAATTTATTCAAATAAATTTAATTGCTGAAATTTGAATGAAATAAAAATATGAATGAAAAGCAGCCTACTGTCACAGAAATGTATTTAACATTTGAGTTTAACAGTTATTAGTGCTTATTAGTAAGACACCTTAGTAAGGTGTACCTAATAAAGTGGCCGGTGAGTGTATATACGTTTTTATATATACATGTATATAGTACAAATTTGTTAGATTACCTGTTATAGACATCTGTCAAAACCTAAACTAAAATATATATTGTCTTTATTTGGCAATAATCTTTTTTTATTGTTTTTGAATTGTTCATGAATTTACATTTTTATACCCAAGTTTGAGCCCACACATTAAACTTCACTCAGAAGTCAGAAATTAATTTAGTGCAACATTTAACAATTAAAACCTAAAAATGATATCAATTACATAAAACAATTACTAGAACTGTAAAAAATAAAGTAAAATCACATGCTATACTATTCTACTACACAGTCACGTACTTTAAATCCAAATAATATGGATCCAGATAATCAGAGCGTGATTTCTCTCCCCACCAGGAGTAAACAGTCATTCCAGAAAGCCCTGCAAACACACATCAGTACATCAGCTTATGTGGATCAATTGATGAATCAAGCAAGAATACCCATAAAAGAGGTTGATACCCGATGCCATGTATGTCAGAGCAGCAGCAAATGTAATTCTGGCGTTGACCAGTTCAGATCCTCCAATTTTTGTACATTTCATCCCAATGAGAGTAAGAACAGCCCCCCAAAAGCCAAAGATCACAGAGATGACAGCAAGAGCCCTGGAGATGTGGAGGAAAGCTAACAAACACACAGAGATAATGTTGAATTCACACAACAACAGCATCTCATGATTGAGACACCTAATTATAGAAAGACTGCCTTTAACTGACCAAAAACAGCACTATACTATAAAATGTAAAAATAATATGATCAATAAGTAATGACAGCATATTTGTTTATGTGTTAAGTCAGTTTTTATATGGTTTAAGTTTAAATGACTTAAGTAAATTAGTAAAAGGGCCTCACAGTGGCGCAGTGGGTAGCACGTTCGCCTCACAGCAAGAAGGTTGCTGATCGCTGGTTCGAGCCTCGGCTGGGTCAGTTGGCCTTTCTGTGTGGAGTTTGCATGTTCTCCCTGTGTTGGCGTGGGTTTCCTCCGGGTGCTCCGGTTTACCCCACAAGTCCAAAGACATGCGGTATAGGTGAATTGGGTAAGCTAAATTGTCCGTAGTGCATGAGTGTGAATGGGTGTGTATGGATGTTTCCCAGAGATGGGTTGCAGCTGGAAGGGCATCCGCTGCGTAAAACATATGCTGGATAAGTTGGCGGTTCATTCCGCTGTGGCGACCCCAGATTAATAAAGGGACTAAGCCGAAATGAAAATGAATGAATGAAATTAGTAAAAAAAAATCATAACAAATTATTTCATTTATTGTGTTTGAAAATCCAGGTAAATTCTCCAAAGTGATAAAAGTTTGCATATATTCATTCATTCATTTTCCTTTAGCTTAGTCCCTTTATCCATCAGGGGTCACCACAGCGGAATGAACGGCCAGCTTATCCAGTATATGTTTTACACAGCGGATGCCCTTCTAGCTGCAACCCAGTTCTGGGAAACATCCATACACACTCATTCACACACACACACTCATACACTACGGCCAATTTAGTTTATTCAATTCACCTATACCGATTGTCTTTGGACTGTGGGGAAGATGGGAGCACCCGGAGGAATCCCGTGCAAACATGGGGAGAACATGCAAACTCCACACAGAAATGCCAACTGGCCCAGCCAGGACTCGAACCAGTGACCTTCTTGCTGTGAGGCGACAGTGCTAACCACTGAGCCACCGTGCTGCCCCAGTTTGCATAAATTATATATGTTTAAAGTAAAAGTTAAAATAAAACCAAGTTATAAATCCAAAGAAAGAGAGAATTTGTACATATATATTGTATACACACACAATCTAAAAAAATGCTGGAATATTTCAACTTAATATTGAGTAAAATATGAATAAAGTCAACATTTATATATACATTTATAATAAAAATGTTAATTTTAAATATTTTATTCTATTTAAATTACACATCTATTGCAATTAGGGTTGCAGTTGTATTGTAATGCCGGGATTCCGGGAATTTTCATAGCTGTAAACTTTTCATGCATGGGAATTTATGCAGGAATATAGGAATTAATGTGAATAAACTGTTAATTTAATAAATTGAAGGTTAGGCTATGACAGGGTACTTAATTGTAATTAAAAAAATATCTTATTACATAATTTTGGTTAAACAACAACCAATTTTTAATGCTATTGTCTCAAATCACATGCACACAGCACTGCATGCACCGATATATTCTTGAATCCTGCACGCAAAATACATTTTAAAAATGTCCATCGGTCCATTGAAATTACATACATTTATTTTTTAAACATAAAACATGCTTGTGCTGTCAGCTATTGTGCACCAACATTTATCGTTGTATGAATAAATACATCGACTATAAGCAAATAGGTGAAAACAAACTAAAATAACACACACTAGTGTTTTCTTAAATTCAACACATAAACTTTTGTATTGATCAGTGAGAGAATTATAGTTCCACTTACAATTAAATCAATCTAAAATGTCATTTTTAATATGTATAAGTTTGTTTACACTGTAAAAATTTTTTTGCTGCCTTAATTTTTTTTAGCTGAATCAAATGAACTTTTCTAGTCATCTCAACTTACATCATCAATCAAACTGACTAAAAATATTAAGTTACACATTGTACAACTTAAAAAAAAAAAAAGTTGTAACCTGATTAATTAAAATAAGTTAAAGCTAAATATGTTGTCTTGATTTTTTGGTCATTAATTTTTTACATTGTATATTCAATTCAATTCAAGTTTATTTATATAGCGCTTTTTACAATGTAAATTGTGTCAAAGCAGCTTAACATGTTCTAGTAAAGTCCAGATTTCAGAGTTTAGTTCAGTTCAGTGTGGTTTAGTTCAGTTCAGTGTGGTTTAGTTCAGTTCAGTGTGGTTTAGTTCAGTTCAGTGTGGTTTAGTTCAGTTCAGTGTGGTTTAAGCTTGTATATACAGTGGGCATCACGGTGGCGCAGTGGGTAGCACGATTGCCTCACAGCATTTCTGTGTGGAGTTTGTATGTTCTTCCCGTGATCGCGTGGGTTTCCTCCGGGTGCTCAGGTTTCCCCCACAGTCCAAAGACATGCGGTATAGAATTGAATGAATTGAATGAATGAATTGGGTAAGCTAAATTGTCCGTAGCGTATGTGTGTGAATGAGTGTGTATGGATCCGATGCCTAAAACATATGCTGGATAAGTTGGCGGTTCATTCTGCTGTGGCAAACCCAGCTTAATAAAGGGACTAAGCCTAAAAGAAAATGAATGAATGAATGATGTATAAACAGTAATTTCTCAAAATTTCTAAGTAATTTAAATAAATTTCGCCATAAATTCCAGTAAAGTTTTCAATGTGGAATATTTCCAACATTCCTGAGATGAAGTTCCCATGAAAATGTACCTGATATTTTCCACCCCTTTGCAACTTACCAGGCAGGTCCATCATGGAGGGAAAGTATTTACAGTCTGAAGCTCCTGTAGCGTCTGAAACACAGTCCATCCAGAGGTTAGAGTAATAATCACCGGCGGCGAGGACCACTTCAGCACTTTCTGACACGATCCAGAATTCAGTGGCCATAGTGGAGCAGATTAAAACCCAGCCACTCAGACAGGACAGAAAGCAGGCGATCTCCACATACATGATCACTGTTCGATTGGCCATTCTGCCGGCACGAGCTAAATGAGCAGAGAAAAGTCTCCTGAGAGCTTTCTCCACCCGTTTCCAGTGCCCTCCTTTGACATTTCACAGCTTCAAACTGGTAAAACTGCATGACCACTTCATCAGCAGTTTTTCATTCCCAGAGGTTTTCTCACAGTCCTGATGCATGTTGGAAAAAAGTTTCCCATGTGCTGTAATGTAATATTTGCTGACCTAGAATGACATAAAGTGAGCATGTTTCAATCAAGCAAATATAAATTGAATTTTTTAGGATGGATGGATGGATGGAGTGATGGATGGATGGATGGATGGATGGATGGATAGATAGATAGATAGATAGATAGATAGATAGATAGATAGACAGATAGATAGATAGATAGATAGATAGATAGATAGATAGATAGATAGATAGATAGATAGATAGATAGCGGATGCCCTTCCAGCTGCAACCCATCACTGGGAAACATCCACACACACTCATTCACACACACACTACGGACAATTTAGCGTACCCAATTCACCTGTACCGCATGATTTTGGACTTGTGGGGGAAACCGGAGCACCTGGGGGAAACCCACGCCAACACAGGGAGAACATGCAAACTCCACACAGAAATGCCAACTGACCCAGCTGGGGCTCGAATTAGCGACCTTCTTGCTGTGAGGCAATTGTGCTACCCACTGCGCCACCGTGCTGCCCTGTCCTGTGAAATGTTAATTATTTTTCAAATATTTCCCAAGTTTAACAGAGCAAGGACTGTTTTCACAGAATGTCCTTTTATATTTTCTTCTGGAGAAAGACTTATTTCCTTTAGTTTGGCTGGAATAAAAAAAAGTATTACAAAATGGGAAAATCTCCCCTAAGAAATATATATATATATTTTGATTGGCTACAGAATATTTTTATCTAATGACGTGCCCAATTAACCTAATTAGTTAGGCGTTTAAAGTGTACTTTAAGCTGACTATTAACATATTATTTAACATGGCAAAGACAAAAGAAACTGAGTTATATCAATTAGTTATTAAAACTATTATCTTTAAATATGTGTTAAAAATAATCTTCTCTCCATTAAACGGCACTTGGGGAATATTTGAAAATAAACCAAAAATTTTACAGGACAGCGAATATTTTGTCTTAAATTGCATGTAGATAGAATGAATGTAACACCAATAATTTCAGATTAACTTAGATTTGTCGGTAGTAAAGGTTTTGTATATTTATTTTTAAGTTTTATAATTAAGTTTATATTTTATTTAGTTTCAGGCCATATGTCAATTAAAACATTTTGGTAAAAAAAAATAACACTGACAGATGTTTTTTAAAAGGCTCTGTAACATTAGGAGCAATATCTATAATACTCATTCACACACATACACTACGGACAATTTAGCTTACCCAATTCACCTGTACGCATGTCTTGGGACTTGTGGGGGAAACCGGAGCACCCGGAGGAAACACGGGGAGAACATGCAAACTCCACACAGGAACGCCAACTGACCCAGCCGAGGCTCGAACCAGCGACTTTCTTGCTGTGAGGCGAACGTGCTACCCACTGTGCCACCGTGACGCCCCAAATAAAATATGCCACACTTTTTAAATTGTATAGTATTTTATTTAGTTTCAGATCTATTTCAATTGACAAAAACTATTTTAAGAATACAACACTGACAGAATGTCTATCTCAATTGCCAAACACACTAATTATTCATTCATTCATTCATTTTCATTTCGGCTTAGTCCCTTTATTCATCTGGGGTTGCCACGGCGGAATGAACCGCCAACTTATCCAGCATATGTTTTACACAGCGGATGCCCTTCCAGCTGCAACCCATCTCTGGGAAACATCCATACACACCCATTCACACTCATGCACTACGGACAATTTAGCTTACCCAATTCACCTATACCGCATGTCTTTGGACTGTGGGGGAAACCGGAGCACCCGGAGGAAACCCACGCCAACACAGGGAGAACATGCAAACTCCACACAGAAATGCCAACTGACCCAGCCGAGGCTCGAACCAGCGACTTCTTGCTGTGAGGCGAACGTGCTACCCACTGCGCCACTGTGAGGCCCCACACTAATTATAATTAGCACAATTTGTTTTATTATCACGTTTATTGTCACATTTATTTCAATTTTATACTTATACAATTCTTAAAACTGCATATTTCACACCAAGAATGATAAAGACTATAATAACCATGTTTGTGTCCATTCCAGCCATTGAAAAAACTGTTCATATTACACCACATCTATGTTTCAGTACAATTTTCATGATCAATAAAAGCATTGACAGCAATTTAAAGAGTGAGCATTTAAAGAGCTGATCAAACATCACAGTGCATGGTTATAATGATATTGTGCATTGCTGTGGACACTAGTTATCATCATAGTTATTATGGTCGTTTGTGTGTGAACAGGCTTTGACTGTCTTTCAAAACAAAATGTGTGTTGTTCAGTACGTTTGTGAAGCGGTTTCTATTGAAGCACTGTACCCATATTGTCATACAGGTCATCTTGTTTTTGAAATATAATCTCGGACAGAAAGTCAGCTGGCGATTGGATGGGAAAACTGGGAGCCCGTTGCAATTAAGATACTTATCTAACACACAAAGTTTCATGTGACCTGAAATGTGTGCACTGTTTATGTATAAACAGCATTCGGCTGCTTCGGTGTGTAAAAGGTAAAAAATGAAGATTAATTAGTACACCTGAAATCTGTAACAACATCTAGACCAGTGTTAATTTGACACATTTATTTTATTTTATTTACCTCATGTATGAAAATGTAGGCTACTGGTAATTTCCTAGAATACTAGAACATTTATTTTTCTCAAAATTACAAACAATAGCCCAAAATCCCATATCTAAGCATTTTCACTTCAGGACAGTCTCTTATTCCAACGCTATTAGTTTCCCGTATCTCTTTTTGTCCTTATAATTGCTGAAAATTGCATAAAAGTGTTCTGTCATCATATAATCTATTTTGCAATGTATTTCCAGGACATAAGACATCAGAAAAAGTAATTATTAATAATAATAATGATAATAAATAGATAAATAAATAACAATATTCACAGTTAAGCCACAAATTAAACTCCTGGCAAATTCTGACTTAAAGATACTTTTTTTTTCAACCAGCAAGGTTTTTTGGGGTTTTTTTGGACCAGAAATGACACAGGCTTCTCCCAAAAGATAATAAGATGATGTACAAGACGCATCATTGTGATAATGACATTATTTACATTTGAACAATAACTTCAAGTCAGAATTTGCCTGGGATATGAACAATTTCAGGCTTGACTGCATATAAAATACATTTATGACATACATGGGAGCACAATTTTATGAAATCATGCTTTGGTAAATGATAATTATGACTCACTATGTCGTAATTGTGAGATATTAATTCATAATTATTAAACAATGGTCAAAATGATACCTCAATGAGATACAGTTTGCCATAATGTGTCATAATTTTGTCATTTATGTCATTCATTTAACACTTTTATATCTTAATGTTGACATGTCATCTTTTAAATTCTTTCATGTAGGAAATGAAACATCACCGTCAGCGAATTAACACAACAAAATAAACTGATTCCGTGTGACAGAGCGCGTGTACTACGTATTTACCGGCAGATGGCGCTATTCTACTTCCGTTATGTTATTAATTTATCACCAGCCGAATGGGAAAGTGCTGGTTTTGCTGATGATGTCGTATTGAACATAAATATGAAAGCTTTAGTAGGCCTATGTAACTTTACTACGTCGATGTTTTTATAAGAGCAGTGTATACCAACTTCCGTTTACTTCAGAAAGCATCATGGAAACTCACCTAAGACTTCCTACTCCTTTCCAGTAATTAAAGATGATTAAGTCAGCTTTTTAAATCACAATAGCTCACATATAATTTCTAGCATATGATCATCAGTCATGCTACGGAAGAAAGTTCCTGAAGGACTCCTGAAAGTATGCATGCCATACTTGTCCACCACCTTAGATGGAGGTAAAAGTGCTTTCACACAGTCACAGATTACAGTTATTGTGAGTTTAACAGTACACACTATAATTGTCTCTATGTAATTATCTCATTAAACACTAAAGGTACAAATGAAATCAAAACTAACCATATTGATTTTGTTAGCTCACATTGCTAGTTTTGTGGTGAACAATTCAACTGTGCGTGTCAATAAGAAAAAATGTTTGCCCTTGTAATATAAAATTAAAATCTGAAAATCTGAGACAGACCATTTAGAAACAGGTGATTAATAATAAAATTAATGTAAAATTTTGGATCTCATTCAGCTGTCCCCCGAACTTTTAAAATGTCCGCTACGCCCCTGGGCGTGGCTAACATACTTAACCACGCCCCTCCAAATGTCAATTTTGACAACAAGCAGAAATAGTGAGGAGAAGGTGTCTGTTAGGTTGTAATGACTCTCCCAAAACACTTTTCCCGATCTTTCTGAACTGACTTTATTACATCCAATCGCAGTAGAAAAAACAATCCACGCCCACTGTTTTCTCATTTAATACTCAATTTCTCTAGGAACTTGTGTCACAATACGAAAAAAAGGTCACAGCTTCCAGTTCATGCGGAGTTTAATTCAGAAAACAAAAGGGACTTACAGCTGCTTCTGCAGATCCAGATAAGATCCGGGTCATCATTGTGGAGATTTTTTTGTCCTTAATCGCTGAATCTCCTATAGTGCAAACCTAAAGTTCACTCTGGCATAATTTCACGAGCTCTTTTCTGGATCTGCTCCAGCCAGCTAAAGTGTTCCCATTAAAACCAAACAGACATCAGCGGCCAACCATCATTTCTCAAACGGCTCTTCCCGTTCTCCCTTCCTGGAATACTCAATTATCCGGCCCCTTATTTAATAAAACACAGCTTTAAAATGATCAATCTCAACGTGAGGCTGCCCAGATTTCTCTCCAGCACTCCAGCCACCGTTACACTGACATTTACGCGCCATTTACTCGCAGCACACACTACTCTATGGCCACATTTAGGCCGTCATTTAGAGCCGTTTCCTCTTTAAAGGCTTGCAAAACTTTCTTAGTGTGGAAAATTGTGGAAAAGAAACATTGTCTGTGATGTTCTGTGTAATGGCAGCATGAATCACACTCAATGAAGGAATCGGGCTGATGGTGCCAGCAAAGAAACCATAATTAGTAGATAAGGTCTGATCTTACTGAGATCCAGATACTTCATTCTTATTCCCTCTTTGATTCTGCCAAGACCCTTAAAGGGGACCTATCATGCCCCTTTTTGGAAGATGTAAAATAAGTCTCTGATGTCCCTAGAGTGTGTATGTGAAGTTTCAGCTCAAAATACAACACAATAGGGCTGTGCGATTTGGGGAAAATATCTATTTGTGAATATATATATTGCGATTTAGATTTGATTTGCGACTTAATTTTGTAGTCAAGCTTCAGCTCAATATTCTGTATCGTAGCTTCTTACTGCTAAAATGCAGTGTGTTCGTTAAAAAAAGGAACTGAAAAGATATTAACTGTTTGTTATTAAATATTCAGAAATTAAACACAAATTTTTCTTTAGAGTTATGGCGTTAGCTATCTCCTGGTGCCTTTGTAAAGTTTTTTCATGTGGTGTAACAGCTGCCAACAACTCTGACATTGTACTTTGCTGTTGCTAGCTACTAGATTGAACGTCACTGGCAATACTTTTAGTTGACTTTTTAGCAAGACACTCCTCATATAGCTGCCTGTGGTGCTTTTTTAGCTGCTGGTTGTTGTATTTCCTCGTGCTGTGGCAACAATTCTGTGACAGCTCTTACAAATTACCTGTTTTTGTTCTGTGTCTGTGACTTTGAAATCAAAATATTCCCATATTACCAACATGCTGTTTTTCTTTGATATGAATTCGCCTATTAAAGAGCCCCTATTTTGCATTATAAAAGGTCATATTTAGTTTTTGATGGTCTCCAACAACAGTCTGATATGCATGCAAATTTCCATCTGTCAGTGATCGTCATCTTCGCGTCATGATCAGTCCCGTGATCCTCAGCTCTCCGCTAGTGTCTGAAGTCAAATGCACATTCACATTTTACCGGATCTGGAACTACATATTTGGTGATGTACTGTATCGACGTAGACTCGTTCAAGCAAAAGATCCGAACCCAACTCGATTCATTCATACTACTCTGAGTCGACTATTTCGTTAAAGAATCAATAGTTTTAAACACTGTGCACTTTCAGATTTAACCCTCAGCTGGATGTTTTCATTCACTTAGAGTTGTGTTACACACTGCGTGGAAGCTCATTTTCAAAAACCCATAAATAGGGGCTCTTTAATGCTTCTGAGGTGGCAGACACCATCATCCCACTTGTCCGAGCTTTCCTGTTTGTTTGTTGTGGGCTTTCCGCATAGTTCGGTTGCGCAGTTCTGATTGGGCAGATTGAAAGTGTGCTCACTCAGTTGGCTACTAGTCAGCGTCAACGCTTTCCAGTAGGCTCGTTTGAGAAATCTGCACAGAACCAATCATCGGTGATCACTGCGAGATGCATACCGGTTAGAAATGTGTCCGAGTTGCATTCGCCTCGCTCTGATGTCATGCTGACGTACGCCAAAAAACTCGCGATGGCGAGGATGTCTCTGGTTGACCAGTCGGCTGCAGTTGCTCTCCAACGACCAAAAGCATGATGGGAAATGACTGGCTGACGACACAGCTTAATCCTTATCGGAGGAGTCTGACAAATTACACTTCTTCTGTTTTTACTAAGGTTTATACCTGTCTGTATACCTTTTTTGTATTTTAATTCATGTACTTACAGCACTCAGCTCTGTGAGTACAGCAACTCCTCCAGAAACTATATCTGGATGATGGAAGCTTTCAGCTGTGCTTCCTACTGAGCCGAGCCCAATTAGATGAGCTGTTGTCCCATGTCGGCAGCAGGATTTCCCCTCGGGACACCAACAACAGGGTTAACACGGCACGAATGTCCGCTAAAGTTCAGATTTTCCACCTCAAGCAATTTGTGCAAATAGCACGTTAAGCGCATCAAATGAGCAAAACGCTCAATTCGTGCCACTTCCTTCACGCTAATCATATCATTTGCGCCACCTCATTTGCGTAAATAGTGCTGCAGGATGTCTGATTGCATCTATACATTGACTTAACATGTAAATCACTCACGCTTGATGCTCCATTAATCATTGACATTATGACTAATGCAGACGAAAAATCTCTAATGGTAGGCAGCTGCTTCTCACTCAGGACTGTTTGTGCTAATGCGGGGGAGATGGGTGAGGCTTTCGCCCTCGGATGACACCTACAAGTCAAAGTGTTTCTGCAGACTGTTTTAATCAAGTGTGATTATATCATTTTACCATTAGAGGTTGGCTATATTTACACACTTTGGCCACACAACTGTGTTTAAACACCTTATAAAATATTTTTTGAACAATAGTTCCACTTTAACTGAATGCTAAGGGGTTAAAAACTGCACTTTCACCTCTGTTAAGAAAACTTCAAATAGGACTAAAGCAGTGACCTTGAAAAAATGGGAAACTGTAGGTTGTCCTCTAATTTTGTGCTCCACTGTATATATTAAACTGTTGGAGCAGTTTGCAGTGAAAGAGCTTCATTTGGAGGAAAGAAACGCTTCAGTAACCACATCACAGTTCACCTGAGCTGTTCTCTGACACACACACACACACACACACACACACACACACACACACACACACACACACACACACACACACACACACACACACACACTAAAAGCAACAGGTGTCTTAGTATGAATGACTTTGGTCTTGTCAAGCAAGAAAAGAAGCAATATGGACAAATGCTGACTACTTTAACAAAAACCTTTTCATTTTCCCTAGTGCTTAAAATGTTTTTAAATGCATCGCTGTAAAAATAAAGCATTTTTCTTATCTTGAAGTGAGTCACAGCGCGAAGGAAGACTTTAATATCCATGTGACAACAACAGAAATCGATATTTTATTAAGATGACTGTCTAGAAATGTCCCACGACACGTCGGCGTATATGAAATAAAACAAGATGTGCAGACGGACACTGAATGACCTGCTCTGCCTCACAAGCACTGATGAGAGAAATATTATCCAGAGCCGTCAAGATCGTATCGCTGCTGACACTCACAATCACACACACATCCTCACACACAGCCCACCAATGGCGACTTTGAGATTCCTGTGACTTTGAGGCTCTTTTTGAACTGCATTTCTCTGTCTGTTTGTGTGCTGAGAGACCTGAGGGTCGCTGAGAAGAGAAGATGGAGCGTCTACTGCTGTCACCAATGAGAAATGTACTTGTCCGTCTTGATAAACTGAGTCTTACCTTCAAGAAGAGACACAGACCAATAACATTTTCTGGTCTCTTCTCTGTAAACTGAGGGAAGATGAATTGTTGTATTGCACTAAAGAAAGAAACAGTGTTGACTTTGCTGTTCCTGTACTCTCCGAAGATATGATCAGTTTGACATAAAGTGCAAAAAAATTAAATATAAATCACATATGGACTCTCAAACCTCTAAAATGGGTAATTAATACCACAACAAACATAATAAGTGCATTAGCGGTCCTGAGAGCTTTAGACGGAGTTAGATTTGCATAATAAATGGAGTCTCTTTTCCCTTGTTTCGCTTTGTGTATCCATCCAAGACAAATATCTGTTTATCCGTCTTATCTGATCAGCTGGATTTTCTTCATGTGAATCGAGATAAGAGGGATTGGGATGGTTTGTACTCCCTCCGGTATTTTGAATGAGAGAAAGCAATGATCTCAGAATCAGTTCATCAAACAAGAAATTGCTATCAAATAACTTGCATTTCTGTTACCCAGTACTGGGAAACATCCATACACACTCATTCATACACATACACTACAGCCAATTTAGTTTAATCAATTCACCTATAGCGCATGTCTTTGGACTGTGGGGGAAACCGGAGCACCCGGAGGAAACCCACGCCAACACGGGGAGAACATGCAAACTCTACACAGAAATGCCAACTGACCCAGCCGGGACTCGAATCAGCATCCTTCTTACTGTGAGTCAACAGTGCTAACCACTGAGCCACCGTGTCGCCCTATTATTATTATTATTATTATTATTATTATTATTTTCTTTTAACTGTTTTATGTAAATATTATTTTTAAATATCTTCACAAATCAAATATTATCACAAGTGTTCACATTTAGATTTCACATTCACTTAATTTAATAAAAAAAACGTATTTACCTTCATATACTTCAAACTAAATTGAAGAACTGCCTGAAATGACATCATTCTGAACAAAAACCAGCCAAAACAAAATATATATTGAGTTTGTTTTGCCAGCTAGAAATAACTCAGCAAAGCAGAATTTTGGGGGAGTTTGTTTTTGGCCCCCAAACACAGGGGTGTGTTCTGGACCCTTCTTAAGCGACTGATATTTAAACTGCACATGCAGTTCCTCAATAACAACGGTTTTGATATGTACAAACAACTGTTTCTGTCTCAAACATTAAAGCAAATAAAACGTGGGCACTCTGCAGTATCTGCAAAGGGAATATTATTGACAGAGCAGTTTTCAGAGCAAAGACACTGTCACGTAGTCGGATATAATGAATATTTCACTGCTGGGTGGAAAGGATTGAGAGCACAAAAAAAAAGATCTTAAATCCATCTTAAGTAAGAGAATCTTGCACATTATGCACGAAATATTGAAGTATAACACAGTTATGGTTCACAAACAGGTGAAATTTAAACATTTAGTGCTTGTAAGCTGTAAGTTTCAGTGTTTCCTCAGTAATTGAAGATTTGCAGTCTTTGATGCACGGTTGTCTGCTGAAGTTACCAAAGCTAATCTGACATAACAAGTGTTTTGATTGTCAAAGCCACACTCCACAACGCTCTGCCTCATGAATGTGCGCCTGTGCTCAGAAAAAAGGTTTTTGCTTTAAAGAACTCCCTTAGGAAAAGAAAAACCCAATGTGTTTTTCGCCGATAATGATTTATGGGGATTCATTCTCAACCTTCTGGCGGCTCACCTTGCCTGCCGTGGCCTTTGTAATCTTCTGAAACTCCTGTAAAGTCAAAATTCTTTATAAAAACATTCATGAGACAAAATAATGACTCATAGCTGAGTTTTGACAGTCTACTTCTTATTCAGCGGAGCACAAATTTTAGGCATGATGATACAGTCTTGACATGCTGTTAGACTGAGTGTTTTTAATGATACTTGGTGAAAGTCGCAAAGGAGTTTCTGTGACATAAATGGGCTGACAGAATTTTTTTTTTATATATATAACAAATGCTTACCGGAGGACAGGATTACTGGAGCTACAGCTGGAGCAGAAATCATTCTGAAAGGCATCAAATCAATTTCTGAAGGGGAAAAGAATTTGCATTTGAGGACCTAAAGTGAATTTTAAAAGATTTTTAAAGGAAATACACTAGTGGACTGATTTTTTTTATTGTTGTTTATGTGTTTCCTTTTGTGTTTCCTGAGTTTAAAGTTTAAATAAGACTAAAATTAAAAATTAAAAAAGAAAAACTCTCCTAGGGGCCTCACGGTGGCGCAGTGGATAGCACGATCGCCTCACAGCAAGAAGGTCGCTGGTTCGAGCCTCGGCTGGGTCAGTTGGCGTTTCTGTGTGGAGTTTGCATGTTCTCCCCGTGTTGGCGTGGGTTTCCTCCGGGTGCTCCGGTTTCCCCCACAAGTCCAAAGACATGCAGTATAGGTGAATTGGGTAAGCTTAATTGTCCGTAGTGTATGTGTGTGAATGAGTGTGTATGGATGTTTCCCAGTGATGGGTTGCAGCTAGAAGGGCATCCGCTGCGTAAAACATATGCTGGATAAGTTGGCGGTTCATTCCGCTGTGGCGACCCCAGATTAATAAAGGGATTAAGCCGAAAAGAAAATGAATGATTGAATATATTTTTTTTTTATCTGACCAATCGCCATTTATGTTATTCATAGTTTCCAGACCTAAAATAAAACAAATAATAAACTTTTACTCAAACCCATTCTTAATAAATCCCATAATTCCAAAAAAAGAGAGAATTTTCAAGTGGTCTCTTAATCCTTTTCCATAGCTGCATGTTTTTGATAAACCGACTGCAATAAGATTTTTATGATGTTGTCCAATAATAATTTATTATTTCCTCAGAAACTCATGCTGATAAGCTTCCCACAAGCCTAAAAAAAAAAACTGTTGCAGACGATCCCATAAGAACCCGTCTGCATTAGATTCAAAGGGGGAGGGCAAAATGCCATGCAAGTTATTAAGACATACTCAAGAGAATAGAGAGTGCACTTACAACACTTATGCTCTGCACTCCAGCAATCTCATGGCATCAAATATAGCGCAAGCATGTGTAGAGCATGTCATTTGTTAAAGGCTTGATACTCTCTGGCTCGCTGCTCTTAGTGTGTGGCTCAGTTCAGAGCTATGATAATAATCCAGTGTGCAGCCAAGCTAAAAGCAAGACGTGGTTGCAGAACTGCAGACACCTTAAATGTGTGTGTAATATTGAAGGCCATAATGATGATGGATAGACTAGGGTCAGGGATGGACATGGTCAGCAACAATGCCCAGGCTGCGGTGTTTAAATGATGCTCTGTTGGTACTAAGGGGCCAAGACAAGATCCAACAGTGGCTCATTGGAAATACATGCTTCAGCCTACAATCATACGTACTACAACATACGCTTGACTGCAGTTTTTAGGTAAAATGAACTCTACTCCAACAGTTTGTGTTCCTTTTCACACTAATAATAGTTACAGGAACATATTATTGACTAATAAAGGTTTATTTTCATGTAGTTCTTTGAACAACCCTAATAAATGCTATAAAACAACTTAACAATGTCTAAGATTGAATTGAATACATTTGAATCACCTATATCTCCATATGGACGACTTTTCTGGTGTGGTGAGTTTGCTTGGTAGCTCACCTTGTATGGTGTTATACTTGTGAGCACTCTGGTTTGAGTCAAGTGAAGCACGGTTTCACAAAGGAGATGAAAGCAATGTAAAATCAAAGTAAAACTACATGTTCGCAGGGCACTTTTCTCTTAGGTTTGCTTTTGAAAACAAGGTTGGTTGGGCTTAGGGAAGGGTTTAGGTCAGTGGTGCGCTAGGTGATCTGTATGACAAGCTAGAAGTTTACAAGAAGGACATGTTTCTGAAACATATAACAAAACGTACCCTAAGTCTCGTAGTGATGTACCTTAAGTGAGCGTATTTCAGATTGGCAAAAATAGACATCGCCCTCTAGTGGATTTGCATAAGAAAACATGCAACAAAACGTGACTTCGGCAACAGATTTTATGTTTCGACAAAATGTAGGCTTAGGCATGTCATTACAATGAGCTTGGGCTGAAAAAGTCACCCACACCATTACACCCTCAGCAGTCTGAACCATCGATACAAGGCTGGATGGATCCAGGATTTCATGTTGTTTACACCAATTGTTGACCCTAGGGCTGCAACAGACTTTGAGACTTGTCAAAAAAAGCAACCTTTATCCAATCTTCTATTGTCCAATTTTGGACTATTTCTCATTTCCTGTTTTTAGCTGACAAAAGTGGCAATGCTGTGCTTCTGCTGCTGTAGCTCATCTTCTTCAAGGTTTAGTGTGTTGTGTGTTTAGAGATGCTCTTCAGCAGAAATCAAAGGCATGAGAGCTGTCACTGGGGCAGTAACTATTCAAAAGATACATATTTGCTGGGTGCGGATTACAAGGTGGTTGGGGGGCTAATGGTTAGGGAGTTGGACTTGTAATCAAAAGGTTGCAGATTCAATTTCTGGTCCCGGCAGGAATTGAAGGTGGAGGAGTAAATGAATCGCACTATTTTTCTTGCATGTATCTACATATAGCTGTAAAGTTAGATATTATACTGAAAAAACTATGAGAAATATGTAAAGTGTAATTGTTGTAATATTATCTTTAGTTTTCTCATATACTGCCCACTGTAGGATGGCATCCTAGTAAAGCCACTGTTGATTACTGTATGTTCAGGCCAAGCCGCCCAGCAGGGCAGACCCAGACTGACATCCGGCTAAGTGCCACCGCAGTTCAGCGTGCTGCGTGATAGAGCTTTAATGCCCTGCCAAGCCCTCGAGAGGGGAAGAAGCTGGCACGCAATCAGGCCAGCGGTGGCGGAAAGCTCAGTTCTGTGGGACTGGAGGGGCACAGAAGGCTGAGAGAGAACAGAGCAAGGCCAGGGACAAACCCATGCGACAGGGGCACCAGGCCAAGATCCGACTTAGAATTCGCCTGTAGTGCTAGGATTCAATTTAACCAAATACATAGTGTGCAGCATAAAAATTTGGAAAAATTAATATTTTTTATCCATTTCTTAGTGAATATATTTTTTGTCCATTAAAAAAAAACATTTAAAAGGACTGTGGCCATGTATAACATCTTTAGGCATAGAAATACAACAAAAAAAGTTAATTATATATGTACAAAATTCTAGATTTTATGGTTCTCTAAATTTTTCCTCTTTAAGGAATTTTTTACAAATATTTTGAATGTACTAGTTTTTGCACTGTGATCTTAAGTTGTTTTGTGAAATTTGCTCCAGTTTTGGCTTGGGCGCTAACTATCTAATGTATGTACACAAAATATATTATTGTATACCATCTTACAGAATAATATATATATATTAGCCTACTGTATTTCTGAGTTTATTATTATTAGTAGTGATTTTTTTAATATTTTGACATTTTGTTCAAATATTTTCACCACATCAAAGCAATGAAAAATATGTAAAACTTGGGGTCACATTGATAAAATCAGTAAAATTGACACTATTGTTATTGTTCTTCCTGTATTCACACTAACAACGACACACAGCAACACACACACTGCAAAAAGTAGCCAATCACAGCAGACTGGCTTATCTGACTAATCAGAGCAGAGGACAGGCTCTGAGAGAGGTCGGGTTCACAGAGAGTAGATCTCTAAACAAACTGTTTTAGGCCCTGTCCACATGAACGGCGGTCCACACAAAAAAAAGTGTATCAGTTGACTGAAACCACAACTTTCTGAAAACTCCGATCAGGAAAAGAAAATACTTAATTCCTATTTGGTGTGAACCCAGCATAAAAGTGTCATTATCCCAGCCTATTGGTTCAGCGTACATTTTTGCGTTTTCATGTGCAGAGACAAAGCGAGGAAATCTCATTTAATAAAAATACCTGTGGACGTGGCCTCAGACACTAAAAGAAAAGAGCTGGTGATTTTTTTAAAATAAGAAAAATACATTAGTCTTGAATGAATGTAGACTTATTATTTGAAACCTCCAGAACAACATAGAATGGACTGAATTTTTGGGGGGTTTGTTTTGGTCTCTGGTAATTTTGTAGAAATATTTTCTCTGCACAATTTCAAAAGCACTTTGAAAGTCAACAGTTCAGTATAGCTGTCAACTTCAAAAAATAAATACATCTAACAGAACCCTTACACAGCAAAGGTTAGAGTTTAATGGATCAGCAGCCCAAACCTGAAGTCAGCAGAGCTATTCTGTCAAGTTTGCACACAGGCATCAGTCATGGAGTTATACCTGTCTCTGTCACAGAGACCACCCTGGTCCAATTTCAGTCAAGCATATTGTTCAAAATGTGTGCAGCATTTTTTTGGTATTCTTTATTTTTTCCCCCAATTCAGCATAATCTACCATTGTACAGTGCCCTTCATTGTATTGATGTTACCAAATATCAAAGCAACCAAGAGTTGTAGTTTCTAAAAAAGTTCTTTCATTAATTTTCTTTTGGCTTAGTCTCTTATTTATGAGGGGTCGCCACAGCAGAATCAACCGCCAACTATTCCAACATATGTTTCATGCAGCGGATGCCCTTCCAGCCGCAACCCAGTACTGGGAAACACCCATACACACTCATTCACACACACATACACCAATTAAGTTTACTCAATTCATCTATATGCATGTTTTTGGGGGAAACTGGAGGAAATCCACGCAAACATGGGGAGAACATGCAAACTCAACATAGAAATGGCAACTGGCCCAGCCGGGACTCGAACCAGCAACCTTTTTGCTGTGAGGCCACAGTACTAACCACAGAGACTATGTGTAGAGACTGTAATTTTAAAAGTAGAAGCTTGTTTTTTCGTCTGCCAAAAGCTACGGGAGTACTCTTTTAAAATATAGACTTTTATACCTCATTTACTCCTGTAATGTGAAACTTACATTATATTAAATGTTTCACTGCTTGCTTTGCTTTTTTCAATGTTCATTCTTTGAAGCTTAAACTTTGGAATGCATCAAAAATTGCATTCCCGGCACTCATGCATGTGAAAGGTCCAATTTCAAAGTCAGTGGAACAAAAGATATGCTATGGCTCACCCATGAAGCAAGCTTTTTGTAATCCTAACCAACAGATTGCTGTTTAATGGAGTGCAGCAGAGCAGATTTTAGGGGTTACTGGGGAGGAACTTTTCCCTTCAATGTCTATAGTGATTCTGACCCCCTCCATATTAGTACTTAAAGGGACAGTTCAGCCCAAAATTGAAATGCACTCACTATTTACTCTCTCTCAAGTGGTTCCACTTAAACCGTTAGGAGATTCATTTTTCTGCTGAACACTAAAGAAGATATTTTGAAGAAAGCTGAAAATTGGTAGCCACTGACTTACACTGTGTTTGTTTTTCTTACTATTGAAGTCAGATGGTTACAGGCATCCAGCTTTCTTCAGAATATCTTTTGTGTTTAACAGAATAAAGAAACTCATAAAGGTTTGAAACAAGTAAAGGGTGAGTAAATGATGACATAATTCATTTTCATTTTATTGGGTGAATTATGGCAGCACGGTGGCGCAGTGGGTAGCACAATTGCCTCACAGCAAGAAGGTCGCTGGTTCGAGCCCCACCTGGGTCAGTTGGCATTTCTGTGTGGAGTTTGCATGTTCTCCCCATGTTTGCGTGGGTTTCCTCTGGGTGCTCCGTTTACCCCCACAAGTCCAAAAACATGTGGTATAGGTGAATTGGGTAAGCTAAATTGTCCGTAGTGTATGGGTGTGATGGGTTGCAGCTGGAAGGGCATCCGCTGCGTAAAACATATGCTGGATAATTTAGCGGTTCATTCCGCTGTGGCGACCCCAGATTAATAAAGGGACTAAGCTGAAAAGAAAATGAATGAATGAATGGGTGAATTATTACTTTGTGTATATATAAAGTGCACATATTAGTAAAAAGGACAGCTTTTGCACCTTTTTCTGAGAATCTATGTATTTTTACAGAACTTTTACTGCTTATCTTTATTTTTTAAATATGGGGAAATTACAGGAACACACAGTAAATCTGTTCAATGTAAAATAATATTGACTTTTTATTTTTAATAGATAATCATTTATAGATATTTTTGACTATAACAGGCCACATTGAAAACATTACTTTTAGAAAATATAACACTGTTCAGATGTCACAATGAGTTTTATCAAAAGAATCAAGCCATAGCATTGTTGTTAACATTGGTTAATAATAAACATTTTTATCAGCATATTGGAATGATTCCTGAAGGATTGTTTTATACTGAAGATGGAGTAATATTTATAATATTTTAAAATTATAATGATATTATATCATATTAATGTTAGCCACGGTGAGCATGAGAATCATTTAAAAAATCGGTCCCACTTTATATTAGGTGGCCTTAACTAATAAGTACTTACACTAAAATTAATAATTTGTTACAATGTACTTACTGTGTAAATACATGTGTTTACATTATACCTGACTGATTATATACCTGCATGTAATTACATTTGTAATTACACGGTTGACCATCCCTTACACCTTAACCCACCCTTAAACCAATCCATACCACAAAACATAGTAGTTAAGGCCACAAATATAAAGTGAGACCAAAAAAAATCACACTGACCCAAACTTTAAACATTAATTGAATATTCCAGAGACCTGTACCGTATCTTTTGGTGGCACTCTCTGTTATTATCGCTCACAATTATAGCAGAGCTATGAACTAAATTTATGAAAGTTGAAGACAACCACACAACACAAAAAAGATTAATTGGATTTACTCAATTGTTTTAAGGTAAGTGGTTGCAAACAATTTATATGGGCTAAATTTAAACAAAGAAATGAAATGTAGTAATGTTCAACTTAATTTGTTTGTTTAAATTCAGCCCATATAAACTGTTTGCAATCACTTACCTTAAAAAACATTAGTAAGTCCAATGAATCATTGTTTTCAGTGTCTGATTTTCCTGCAGTGCTTTGAAGCCATTGAATTTATTCGCAGAAATCTAAATGCCGCCCTCTCAGTGCTGTATATCAGAATCAGCGAGAGATGCTGACTCAGTGATCTTTGGTGAACCGTTCCTCAACGTGTTTGGCTGACAGCACCATAAAAATCACAGCGGAGAGCATCACAGCGCATTAGCAGAGCGGGCAAACAGCCTGCGATGAAGCCCACAGCACCAGAGCATTACATACTGTATGATCCTCCTCAAGCTGGCAGAGAACAGGACACAAACCCAGAGATTCAGGAAAATCACCCACATACCGAGGACTTTCTGTTGCGTTTTTGGATTCTTCAAGGAACAGCTCACCAAAAAATGCGATTGTGCAGTTAATTTAAGGCCCAATCTCAATTCTACCCCTTAGCCCTTCCCCTTACCCCATCGTTTTTGCAGGTTCATGTGAAGGGGTAGGGGTGTCCCAATTCTCTTTAGCTTGAAGGCGTAGGGCTGAGGGGAAGGGCTGAATAGCCCTTGAAACTGAGATTTTCCAGGACCACACTAGAAACCAAGGGATACAAAAATTTCCTAGAATACACCAGCTACAACAGCAATATGGTTCCACACGGGAGTCAGGAGATGCACAAATTTAAGTATTTTTTGGAATTATTAAGGATTTTTACAACAAACAAGCATATATTTTAATACATTTATAACGACGTTCGTGTTTTATGGTCATCCTTTAAAAAAAACAACATAAAAAATGCTAAATTTGGCTATCTATAATTCATAATAATAACTCCTGTATAGTCCCACAACACTGTAAGCCCTAATGCTGTAACTAATTAAATAAACTGAGTTCCATTAACTTAAATCATTACAATTAGTTTATATTAATGAACCTTGATGAGTATTTAAAACTTGTTCTTATTTATGAGTTTGTAAAAATTAACCCTTTCAAGTAAGCTGAACAATTTAGCAATTTTACATTACAGAAAACGCTGTTTAACGTTACTGTTCAAATGACTAGATTCAGTGTAACGTTAGTTGTAATATGTTAACTTTCAATTCTAATCGACTGTGTTAAAGACAAAAAGAAACAACATTTGAAATCGGCAGATGTAACTATTTTCAATCTTGGCGGCCCGAAGAAGCTTTTCCTTAAAAAAGAATTAAGCTAATTGCTATTAAAATGTATGTGCAGGGTGACTTGGGTATTTTAGGTTATTTTAAAAGTGTCTTGCATGAGTACAACAAACTCAAACGTGATGTTTCTGCTTACTTAGAATTGAACATTTCATAACCTAAAATAATTGATGCAACTGATTACCTCAAATATTTTGAGTTTTGCCAACTTAATCAGGATTACAGTGAAGTAAATTATTTCAATAAAGCGTTTTCACTTTCGTCATGATTTCGTCAGTTACTGATTGAGTTCAGATAAATATAAATGTCACCATTGAAAGAGGATCCATTGAAGAGCAGCTCCACCAGCAACAACCTAGCATCCCAGAGGCAATAGTGGAACAAAAACTGGAACCAAAAATGGAGAACAAACCTTGGGAGAAGCCAGTCTCTGTCTCAGTTCTTCTCTGGGCAAACGGGAACGAGGTAGAACTGCAGTCTAAATTTACTTATCGGAAAGTCGTTCCAAAGCTGTGACGCTTTTCTGTTCAGTGAGCAGAAATGAGGATTCATAGTGGTATCATATGGATAGACATATGGAAAAGTCAAGACATAAAATAAAGTTATTTACCATCCTGTAGTTTAAGGTGATTTTTAGTGTGGTTCATGATTGTTTATGGAACAATATCTGCAAATAAATCACACTAAACACCATCTTAAAAGTACATGATTTCACTGAACGTTCTTTCAACATTCATTATTAACAACACATGAAGTAAATAGTCAAATTTGAAAGGTATTGCAATTTAGAGAATCTCCAAAATGATTAATAAATATACTTTTATTTTTGGTTTTAGTTTTGCCCTTAAAATCTTATTTGCACATTATTTAAAAGTTTTCACTTAAGAAAAATACATTTTTACTGGAAAAAAAGGACAAAAAACACATTCAACTTAATCTTAATATCCTAAAAAATGCATCAGTTTCTGCCACCACAAATGTTTTCAATGTTAAAATGATTTATGAAGAATCATGTGACACCTAAAGTCCCTATAAAAATCTAAATGTATATATATATTTATTAGCACACATTGTTAGTTTTAAGCTAAACAATTAATCCATGTTTAAAAGTCAATCCACTGATTAAAAATCTTATTTTGACCAATCAAATGCTCTCTAGTGTCTGCCATGCCCCGCCCCCTTCACGACGCATCTCATTTGGATTTCATTTGAAGCGCTTGAGCTCAACTACTCTTACTGGCAGAGCTGTGATAAAACGAAGCGCCATTGCCTGTTTTTTTTAAAGGGGAGGAGCTACACTATGTCCCGCCCTCTCTTCATGTATTAGTTGAGATTAGTCAAACGTAGAATAAAAAAACGCACATTTCAAAGCACTTCACGGGATCTTAAGTGCTCCGCATCTCCAATAAGTCAGTAAAACCCCCCTCTGAGCAGCCTCTCCTTTTCAATCTCTTTCTCTCCGCTTCCCTGGGAAGTCTAATAGTCCACATTATCAAACCACATAATCAAACAAACAAGGGAAACATCACGATTATGTATACTGGGCCTCAGCTGACGCTTGTTCCCTGTGTAGTCTCTCTTTCTTTTGGTTTATGTGCAGGCAGAACAAGAACACTGATTACTTCTCTCAGCTGGGGGAATGCAGGACTGAAGCTCATAGCGGCGGCATTAATCAAAGTCCTGTATGGATTTCTCTCAGAACCGCAGGCCTACACATTTGCAGGGTGTTGCATTGGAGAAGTGCACACTGTGAGCACTTTTATATGATCAGCGTTGATGATTCTTGCTCTATTATGGTAATTGTGTTTGTTCTTACAGCTGCTGTGTATTTTTCAATGTATACTGTATGCAAATGCGTTTCATTAAAGCTCCAGAGAAATATATATATTTATTTTTGTCTCACATACAGTTCAAGTCACAATTAATAGCCGGAAACGGTTTTAATAACTCATTTCTAATAACTGGTTTCTTTTATCTTTGCCATGATGACAGTATATAATATTTGACTAGACATTTTTCAAGATACTAGTATTCAGCTTAATTTGCTTGGTTAATTAGGCAAGTTAGGGTAATTAGGCAAGTCATTTTATAACATTGGTTTGTTCTGTGGACAATAAAAAACATATTGCTTAAGGGGGCTAATAATATTGTCCTTAAAATGGTTTTAAAAAAATTAAAAACTGCTTTTATTCTAGCTGAAATAAAACCAACAAGGCTTTCTCCAGAAGAAAAAAAATTATAGGAAATACTGTGGAAAAATTCCTTGCTCTGTTAAGCATTTCATTCATTCATTCATTTTCATTTCGGCTTAGTCCCTTTATTAATCTGGGGTCGCCACAGCGGAATGAACCGCCAATTTATCCAGCATATGTTTTACGCAGCGGATGCCCTTCCAGCTGCAACCCATCACTGGGAAACATCCACACACTCTCATTCACACACATACACTACGGACAATTAAGCTTACCCAATTCACCTTTACCGCATGTCTTTGGGCTTGTGGGGGAAACCGGAGCACCCGGAGGAAACCCACGCCAACACGGGGACAACATGCAAACTCCACACAGAAACGCCAACTGACCCAGCCGAGGCTCTGTTAACATCATTTGGGAAATATTTGAAAAAGAAAACAAAATTCACAGGAGGGCGAATTATTTTGACTAATTATTTTGACGTTTTGCATGAACAAATGATGATTTATTTTAGATTATGAGCTTCAAAATGACAGTATGGTGGCCGGGAGAGCACAAAAGCACTGCAAGTGAACATAACACAGCATGTAAATAGAAAAGCACTCACAAAAATCACACATCTTCATCAGTTTGACATCACACACGAATGCGAATTCTCACAAAACATGCAAATGCAGAAACGCACAAATAGTGCAAAGCTGCAGAGTACTAGACTTTTATGTAAAGGAAAAAAAAGACATTTTTGGGGGTGGGAATACTTGCTTATTGAGTATCATTTACACATTATGTCATAAAGCAGACACATCTAACATTATTAACGTTAACGATTGATCAATTAATTAATTCATTCATTCATTTTCTTTTCAGCTTAGTCTCTTTATTAATCTGGGGTCGTCACTGCGGAATGAACCGCCAACTTATCCAGCTTATGTTTTACGCAGCGGATGCCCTTCCAGCTGCAACCCATTACTGGGAAACACCCATACACTCTCATTTACACACATAGTACACTACGGACAATTTAGCTTACCCAATTCACCCAATTGTTATATATATTTTTTGATTTGGGAATGTTGTATTTTGTAACAGTGAATAGCCACCAGACTGTGCCATTCGTCTTCAAATAAAAATAATAATTTTCTCCGTCTTGTTGCCAAGGCTCCTGTGGTGCTGGATGACTAATGTATGTAAATGTACTCAACAGAAAGATAAATTACAGCTCGGCATCCATGAGCTGTTTACCTTTCCAAAGATAGACGCTTCTTTGAGCCTGCTCAAACATTAGCAGACTCGGAAAAAAGCCGAATTTGTCTCTTCAGAGTAATCATCTGCACTTATCCATTTGCAAGGTGAATAAAAGTGTAGTAGACTATAGAGAATGGGAGTGTGTCGTTACAGTGCAGTGCATTCTGGGAATTTAGGACATAGGAACCTGATTCCCAGTTAGCTCTATAGGTTTATTGTATCATATTTGCACTGATTTGCAACAAACTGTGAGCACGTTCAATCGCGCTGGTCTTTTGAAGTACTTCTCAACTTGGTCTTGATGGCAGATTTCCCATAATGACAGCGACCTCTTTGTTTACAAGTTTGTGGGTATTCCAGGAGTTGGTCATGTGATACGCCTATGTGTTTGACGGGACGGACTGTACCTTGCATTGGTTTTATGCAGATTACAAAACCAATTTGTCAACATAGGCTTATTCTGAAAACGTAATCCTATATACATTTCTGGAGATGGCGAATTATGTAGCCAGAGGCTGCATTTAGTTTTTAAACAAATGCTACAGGGCGGTATGACGCTGTTCCTTTTTGTGCTTACCAGCTGACCGCTTACCTCCTTATGGACGGCTTTCCCGCTGTTACCAGTTTGTCCAGTAGCTCGCCATGCACGTCAGTGGACTTGAGACGCAGAAAGGAGTTGACCATGACGAGGGTTCGAGTCTGGTGAAGAATGGTTCCAGAAAGCAGGTAAGACAAAAACAGAAGCCAAAAACTAAAAGAAACAAGTAAAAAACAGGGTGAGATTGTGGTAAAATCTGAAAACATGGTAAAAATCAGGTGAGGGCTTTTCGTTTTCTGGATTACTTTTCAAAACACTGTCGGTTGGGGAAGTAGGTGGGCGGGTCAATTGGTGGTTTTGAAAACACTATTGGTTGGGTAAGTCGATCGGTCAGTCAGTCAGTCAGTCAACAGCGGCCTCTGGAGGATTTACGCAAGAACTGCAGACGCGGATGACACTTGCGAGAGAAATTTGAAAAAGCGTACACAGCGGCCTCTGGTGGATTCGTGAAAAACTAAAACTGCAAAAAACTTTATTCCTGTGACGTATTTGGCGCTCTCCAGAAATGTATATAGCTGTATGTTTTCAGAATGAGCCTGAAAATTTCAAGCTTTATGTGGATATATTTCAAGTATTCGCTGACATTCCAGAACCAGAGTGCTCACAACAGTGGAGATGGTGGAGTTATTATTAAATTATTATTAAGGGGGAAACAATAGACTATACGTTAATTTACATGTTTTAAGAGAATCAAGAAATGCTTATACAGGCTCTAAAACTGAAGATAATTACAGACAGTCAATTATAGCAAGTTAGAAGCACAATGGTTATCTTTTTTCCCTCTGACAGTAAAAGCTTTAAATGATTGTCTGTAATACTTGATTCAATTATAGATTGTTCTGGAATGACAAGACATCACTGCAAAAACAGGTCTACTGTTTTGAGCTGTCCGTGGTGCTGAAATTCTGCCAGGTTGGTGGTTGTGTCAGTTTAAGTACAGTAGATGCTATCATTGGTAATAATTTTCAATAAGAAATATATTTGTGGATGAACGGATGATTGCTTGATTAGGCAAAACAAAGACCAAAAATGCAACATTTGCCAAATAAAGGACAAAAAAATGCAACATTTGCCTCTTATTTCTATAATAAACTGACAACCTTTAAAGTTTTCATTGCTATATATATATATATATATTCATTCATTCATTTTCTTTTTGGCTTAATCCCTTTATTAATCTGGGGTCACCACAGCGGAATGAACCGCCAACTTATCCAGCATATGTTTCACGCAGCGGATGCTCTTCTGTGTATGGAAACATCCACACACACTCATTCACACACATACTATACGGACAATTTGGCTTACCCAATTTACCTATAGCGCATGTTTTTGGACTGTGGGAGAAACCGGAGCACCCGGAGGAAACCCACGCCAACACGGGGAGAACATGCAAACTCCACACAGAAATGCCAACTGATCCAGCCGAGGCTCGAACCAGCGACCTTCGTGCTGTGAGGTGATTGTGCTACCCACTGCGCCATCGTGCTGCCATATATATATATATATATATACACGTTAATTAGCATTATTTTATTTACAAAGGACAAAAACAGACTACATTATGTTAACTCTTTACAGTCCAGAATAATTATGTATTGTATTCAAAATGATAATATTTTATTAGGATGGCAGGGGATTTAACAGTAGCAGGTGAGGTAGTAAATTATCATTTTCTAAGTTGATATTTGAACATAAAATTAAGTTTAATTAGCATTATTTTATTTACAAAAGAACAAAAACAGACTACAATAAATGGACACTACAGAGTCCAGAATAATTATGTATTGTTTTCAAAATACAATCATAGTTTATTATGATGATGGGAATTTAACAGAAACAGATGAGGTAGTAAATTTTGAGTTTTTAAGTTATTTGAACATATAACATTGAGTTTAGACATCTAATCCTTACAGTTTGCAGTAGGTCACTATTTAGCTTGAATGCTGTATGTAATACTTAATTTTATTTATTTATTTTTTGTTTACATTATGGCGGCACGGTGGCTCAGTGGATAGGACTGTCGCCTCACAGCAAGAAGATCACTGGTCGAGTCCCGGCTGGGTCAGTTGGCATTTCTGTGTGGAGTTTGCATGTTCTCCCCGTGTTTGCGTGGGTTTCCTCCGGGTGCTCCGGTTTCCCCCACAGTCCAAAGACATGCACTATAGGTGAATTGAATAATCTATATTGGCCATAGTGTATGTGTGTGAATGAGTGTGTATGGATGTTTCCCAGTACTGGGTTGCAGCTGGAAGGGCATCCGCTGTGTAAAACATATGCTGGATAAGTTAACAGTTCATTCCGCTGTGGCGACCCCTGATTAATAAAGGGATTAAGCTGACGGAAATTGAATGAATGAATGTTTACATTATTATTATTTAATTTTGTTTTGATTTGGCAGATGGAGAAGTGACAGAAGATTGAGCTGAACATGATCTAGGTCAAGAACACATTATTTTCTGCACCATAAATCCAACAAAGAGGTTATTTGAGGTAAGGGAGACCAGGGTGTAGGAACGGATTTACTGAACCAATGAGGCATACAATTTTACATTTCCTTGCACTTTCATTTAGGACCCAAATGCAATGCCATATAGCCTTACAGTACACCTTAATGAAAAGCTTATGGTGGCTGTAACTGAGTCAAATGGGACCCTGGACCACAAATCCAGTCATAAGTAAGTATATGTCAATTTTTGGGGGAAATTGAGATTTAAACATCATCTGAAAGCTGTAAAAATAAGCTTTCCATTGAGTTATGGTTTTTAGGATAGGATGATATAACTATCTGAATATCTGGAACCTCAAAACAAATCTGAATACTGAAAAAAAATCCCCTTTAAAAAAACAAATGCCTAAATTAAGTGCATAGAGAAATGCATATTCAAAAATGTAGTTTTTATGTTCACAGTAAAAAATTTACTACATGTATCCATGAAACATGTTCATTTTTAACATAACATTCCAATAATATTTTGGCAAACCCATGTATTTAAATATAGGTGGTTCAGTGGTTAGCACTGTCGCTTCACATCAAGAAGGTTGTTAGTTGAGAACAGCTGAGCTAATTGTCTAACATGACTTACAATTTACACAACCACATAGCTCAATTGTCACTTTCCAAAAGAGTTGACTACAATAACACCCCTACCAGATTATGCCTCTGAAACATAATGCACTGTAATATAATAAAATATACATTTATTTTTTTTAGTATTGACGACACAGTGGCTCAGTGGTTAGCACTGTTGCCTCATAGCAAGAAGGTCACTGGGTCGAGTCCTGGCTGGGTCAGTTGGCATTTCTATGTGGAGTTTGCATGTTCTCCCCGTGTTGACGAATTGAAAAAACTAAATTGGCCGTAGTGTATGTGTGTGAATGAGTGTGTATGGATGTTTCCCAGTACTGGGTTGCAGCTGGAAGGGCATCCACTGCGTAAAACATATGCTGGATAAGTTGGCGGTCCCTGATAAATAAAGGGACTAAGCTAAAGAAAAATCCAGTCAAGTCAAGTCGAGCTTTATTGTCATCCCGCTACATGTGTGGACATACAGAGGGACGAAATGTCGTGTCTCGCAGGACAGCGGTGCTACATGGATTAATCATAAATACAAACACAACACTGGACATAAGAGCTTTTATAAAGAACCTATGCATAACTAACATATATTATAAAATAAAATAAAATACTTAAACTATACACATAAGACAGGCTATACAAGTACTTTTACATGAGACTGAACAATGTTGTGCAGGATATTGTGCAAAACAGGGTATTTAAGGTCTAATATTGTGCAAGAGGTATTTAAGGTTGAAGCAAGCAGTGCAACATGATTGTGGTACATATATAGTAAACATTGAGTCCTTGTAAGGTGGAGTTTAGATGAAGTGTCAACAATAAAGTGTCAAAAATAAATGAATGTTTTAGTATTTTCATAAACATAAAGGCACATAACCTTTGTTTTGTTTAACTTTTTGAACCTTTTTAAATTCTACTGTATATCTGTCTTCTTTAAAATGACACCAAGCTTTAATCTACAGTGTGCCACAAAGCATTGAAGATTGGCAATCATGTAAGTGGAACATACCATTTTCATGCCTATGTTCAAAAAGGGGGGTGACACTTACGGGGTTAAGTGAAATTAACTTGTTTGTGGCCAGCCGATGTTGACGATAGGTGGGAATTATGCAGTTCGATCTACTTAAATCAGAATATTAACTTTGTATTATCTCTTTTTCTGTTTTAGTACACAGTTTGCACTTTTATCTTTAACTCTGCACACATTTAATACCCACAAACAGCTATAATACACATTACGCCAGGTAATATCCGAACAAGAATGATAGGGGCATTCTAAGAAAATAACTTCCCAATTTTGTTTGTGTTTCATGGTTATATGTTTGTTCAGATTTAGTTGCTGGAAATATTTTGGATATGTTTACCATTCTTAGAGCTGGTTACCGTTTTTATGTTGATGGGGTTGGCATTTAATTGTGTGAATTAATTAATGCACATTTTCTATTTTGCAACCCACACTGCGCTCTGTGATATTTATCCCATTCAGATGTAATCGATTTCTATTATATAACTTTGTAGCAGACGGCTGTGTAAATATATAATATCAAAGGTTCTTTGATATAAGGAATTGTTTGGAGGGTCGTCTCCTCCCCCGCTAGAGACCCAACATAAAAACATACTCTTATTCAATGCACCCGATGACTCCTAGAGGCATCGCTCTCTTTCTCTGTCTCTCTCTCTGTTTACAAACTTGAGCATCTTTCATGTTGGGTGAGGATAATGGCTTTTTACTAGTATGATTAAATATGATCTAATGATTGTGGGTCTAAATGTTGTTATTGGCTTAGTCAAGAATTGAACAAGATGTGTGTAAAAGCATTTAATAAGAAATCCTTAAATAATAAGATGGATTCACAATGGAGAAATGTACTTTTACTCTTTATGATAATGAAAAACCAGAATAGAGAGCCTTAATAAAGTCACCATTGGCTAAAGAAAACAGAAAGGCATAGTGGGGAGCATTACATGCCTTAAATGCTTTTGTCTGTGGGATAAACACTAAAAACACTACTTGGAAAAACTATTTTTCATACATTTCTGCAGCGTGAGAGGTTAAAACGTGTTTACATGTTTTGAAAAAGATTTTAAACTATATTGATTACATTTTTACTGCGAAAATATGTATTTGTGGGTTT
>CAIGQW010055671.1:1660902-1678089 GCA_903798125.1 Danio choprae | reverse complement strand
CACACACACACACACACACACACACACACACACACACACACACACACTCTGAAGCTCTCATCTTCTAAATCCTGCGCTCATTCTTGATGCCTCGTCAAGCAGGCACTCCGGCATTCAAGCGGATAAAGGCAGATCGAGATGTGGTAGACCCGGAGAGATAGCTCTGAGATCAACTTAAAGCACATTAATAGCGTTTTATTGGTACTTTGGGAAGACAATTGCTTTTGAATGCACTTCCCTTATAATGTTGTGTTGGCATTGGCATTTACGATAGTATGTTGTAAATAAAGATGCAGGACTGTTGAAAATTCTTCATGCATGCATTGGTGAAGAGATTACCTGTTAGGAGCATGATTATGTGTTTGTGTGTGCTTGTTTATGTGGTTTACGAGGACACAATATTGTATAATGAGCAAGGTTATTATAGTTTTGGCTTTAAAATTCTTTTTCTTAATATATACAGTGCGGTTGCGGCACGGTGGCTTAGTGGTTAGCACTGTCGCCTCACAGAAAGAAAGTTGCTGGTTCAAGTCTTGGCTGAGTCAGTTGGCGTGTCTGTGTGGAGTTTGCATGTTCTCCCCGTGTTGGCGTGGGTTTCCTCCGGGTGCTCCGGTTTCCCCCACAGTCTAAAGACATGCGGTATAGGTGAATTGAATTAACTAAATTGTCCGTAGTGTATGTTTGTGTGTGTGTGTGTGTAAGTCTGTGTGTGTGTGTGTATGGGTGTTTCCCAGTACTGGGTTGAGGCTGGAAGGGCATCCGCTGCGTAAAACATATTCTGGAATAATTGGCAGTTCATTCCGCTGTGGCGACCTTTAAAATAGAGACTAAGCAGAAGGAAAGTGAATGAAGGAATACAGTGTGGTGAATAACCGTAAATTCATTTTACCCCCTATTCCTTGCATGACACTTCACCTTTTATGCTTAGTGTTGACATTACTATGGTTCTTTTGAGTTTTTTCACTTGTGTTATGTACATTGGAGTTCATGTTCCATCATTCATTCATTCATTCATTTTCTTGTCGGCTTAGTCCCTTTATGGTAAAAAATATGGTAATTTACTGTAATATTTCGAAATGTATTTTACATTCCTACTACATTTCCGTCGGGGTTTTTTACCGTACAGTTTATGGATTTTTAGTATTTCTAAACATTGGTTTATGACTATAAATTAATTAAATATGGTAATTTACCATATGATTTTGAAAATTATTTTACATTACTACCATATTTCCACAGTTTTTTTATCGTACAGTTTATGGATTTTTAGCACTTTAAAACATTGGTTTATGGCTATAAATTGATGAAATATGGTCATTTACAGTAAAAATGTTAATGTTTTTTACATTCCTACCATATTTCCACCATTTTTTGCACTACATTTTATGGATTTGTAGTACTTCAAAACATTGGTTTATGGCTATAAATTAATTAAATACAGTAATTTACTGTAAAATGTAAAAACATATTTTACATTCCTACCATACATCCATCATTGGTTTTACCATACATTTTAACAGTGTACATTTTTTGGCAAATGAAGAAATGTTGGAACACATTTTATAGAAAAGATGTTTTTGTGTCATGCGCTTAACTGATGGCAGATTTTCCTTAACTGATGGCAGATTTTCCTTAACTGATGGCAGATTTTCCTTAACTGGGGTCAGATTTTACTCTACAAAATGAGTGCGTATTAAATTATTTTTGCTAATTATTATTTTATTTCAGTTGTTTTTTTTTAAAGTGACTTTTGTATGTTTCAGTTAGCCTTTGTTTTTCATTTATTGTGAATACTTTGGTTTATTTCAGTTCACAGAAATGTTTTTTATCTATTTTTTTTTTACCAATAGCTTTAGTCTTAGTTTTCATTTACAGTTTTTCTCAATTGCTAAAACACTAAACCCTATTGTCCACACCAAATGCTCAGTTGCCTGAACCCACTGATTGAATCAACCACTCTTTTGGCATAACCATAAGCACTTTTCACCTGTTAAGACACAACTTGCCAACATATTTTCATTGTGACGCACCAGTGCTGCATAATGGTGAGCACAAGTGACAAAAGTTAACGCACAGTTAACATAGTTAAAGCACAGGTCTCACCACTTGAACACAACAACTCAAAACTGATCACACTTGTGGCTAATGATGTGAGGGAACATATACAGTAAGCCAGTTCTGAGAGCACCTGTTTGTGAGGCCCTACAATGGATAGAAATCTGAGAGGAAGAGTTTGTGTGAGAGGAGGCCGAGGTGGTCAGCGAAGACAAAAAAAAAACAGTAATATCTGAAGAAATCAGAGCTACTGTGATTTACCATGTTCTTGTCCATGGGCTTACTGTACACAAGTGGCAAACGATAAGATTTCTGTTTTGTCTTTTTGTACAAGTGTTTAGCCTACAGTGAACAATAAACTTTTCTTTCTCCAGCTTCATGTCCTGAGCATTGTGTTTTCTATTTTTCTACGTAGTGTTTAGTGACTGTTCAGCAGTGTTTTTAATTTTGATCGACTCGGGGCACGATTTGACAACATAGTTCAGTTTCGAGCACAGATTGAACTGTTTTGAGGTGAAAGTTTGGTTTTGCAAGAAGAGTCTGAGGTTTTGTGAATGTAGCTTGAAAATTGGGTTTTGTGTTCACAGTTTAGAGAAAAGGAGAGCAGCTTTCAAGAGATGTGTCTTAGCAATTGAGAAAAACTGTAATAAAATAACATTGACATTGGTATGCCATAGTTGTACTTTCTTAAGGTTGTTTACAAGGACATGCATGATGTCTTCGTAATTCAAAACACTTAAAATTCATACTTAAGGGGGTCTTTTGACAATCAGATTGTGGGGGTTGGGATAAGGGGTAGGTTTATTTAAAGTATAAAATACACTGGAGAGTTCTATGTAGAGTCCTATATAGAGTCCTCAAGTACTTATATACAAGTATTGTGTGTGTGTGTGTGTGTGTGTGTGTGTGTGTGTGTGTGTGTGTGTGTGTGTGCACGCATAAGACAGCATAAGGCATCAGGCATGTTTGGAAATGGAGCACTACAGGCATTACATTAGCAATGCATGAAGGAGTGCAGCATGGTCTGTATGTGCAGCGATACAATAACAATCCTTTATATAGACAGCTTGGCATTCTCACAATAGACGCGTTTTCTGTCGGGGTCTCCCATTAATCTAACTGCTTCTGGGGTATTTAAAAGTCTTGCTGCATTGTCAGTTTGTGTTCTTTCTTTCTTTTTTTATTTGTTACTGTTTTAATATCCCCAAGGAACCGGTGGGAAAACCACAATGGGCTGGCAGAGCACTTTGACTAGAATGCCTTAAAGAAAGGTACAGACAAAAATCGAATCGGGATTATCAGATCGAAATATGAAAGTTGTGATTGAAAAATCCAGGCTTTTTTTTTTGTACAGAGAATTTGGTCAGAATGTTGTTGTTATACTCTATATACATTATTTATCAGTGTAAATGGTAGTTTATTTAAATTTATAATAGTAAATATATTTTAATATTTGATTATAAATATATAATCATTATTTAATAAATAGAATTGTAATAGAATTATTATACATATTAGATTTCATTCATTCATTCATTCATTCATTTTCTTTTCGGGTTAGTCCCTTTATTAACCTGGGTTCGCCACAGCAGAATGAACCGCCAGCTTATGTTTTATGCAGCGGATGCCCTTCCAGCTGCAACCCATGACTGGGAAACATCCGTAAACACTCATTCACGCTCATACACTATGGATAATTTAGCTTACCCAATTCACCTATACCGCATGTCTTTGGACTTGTGGGGGAAACCGGAGCACCCGGAGGAAACCCACGGGAACACGAGGAGAACATGCAAAATCCACACAGAAATGCCAACTGACCCAGCCGAGGCTCGAACCTGCGACCTTCTTGCTGTGAGGCGATTGTGCTACCCACTGCGCCACTGTGACGCATATTAGATTTCATATTAAATATTATCTAACGCCAAGCAGGTTAAGTGTTATTAAATTAAAGCTATTATTTACACATTGCTAATTGAATATTGTTAGAAAAATTGTTAATTAGTAATATTCATTCATTCATTGTCTTTTCGGCTTAGTCCCTTTATTAATCTGGGGTCGCCACATCGGAATGAACTGCCAATTTATCCAGCATATGTTCTACGCAGCGGATGCCCTTCCAGCTGCAACCCATCACTCGGTAACATCCAAACACACTCATTCACACACATACACTACGGACAATTTAGCTTACCCAATTCACCTATACCGCATGTCTTTGGACTTGTGGGGGAAACCGGAGCACAAGGAGGAAACCCACGCCAACACGAGGAGAACATGCAAACTCCACACAGAAATGCCAACTGACCCAGCCGAGGCTCGAACCAGCGACCTTCTTGCTGTGAGGCGATTGTGCTACCCACTGCGCTAAATAAAAACAGGATCTAACCATTACTATTGTGATAGATCACTGTTAAATAAAATATAGAACTAGAAAATATTGAAAAATACAATATTAGAAAAAAGTCATTAATAATCATTTTATTTTACATTACAACATTTAATAATATTAAAGTAGTAATGTTTTTAGGTGTCGTCTTTTTTCATTTACAAATGTTAAATAATAAAACTTTTAATGTTGATGGAAAATCAGAAGGAGGTCTTAAAGTGTATTTCATTTAAATGTACATGTTTAGCAGACATGCTTAAACATAAATAAGCATATTTATATATGCTTTATATAATTATATTATTATTATTATTTGCACAACATTGTTCAGTCTCATGTAAAAGTACTTGTATAGTCTTATGTGTATAGTTTACGTATTTTATTTTATAATATATGTTAGTTATGCATAGGTTCTTTATAAAAGCTCTTATGTCCAGTGTTGTGTTTGTATTTATGATTAATCCATGTAGCACCGCTGTCCTGCCAGACACGACATTTCGTCCCTCTGTATGTCCACACATGTAGCGGAATGACAATAAAGCTTGACTTATCTTGATATTTAAGTGTAAACTCTTACTAAGAGGAAAGATGCTATTCATCAGAGAGCCAACAAAGGTCTTCTCATAACAAGAATAAGACGATGGTTGGCCCATGTTGCTTTCCTAAATGCAATGCTAAAGAGATCAAAACTCATGGATTTTGAAGTTAAAATTTGCAGCTTTAATTGGCGTAAATAATTGCTGTAGAGGAGATTTAGACCTGTGGTGCTGGTGGAGGTGGAGGGTTTTCAGTAGCCCCTTTCACACATACAGACTTCTCCGGAAAATTGCCGGTAATCATGTGTGAATGGGCCCTTATCAGTAAATGGGAAAATACCAGTATATTCGTTCCGGCAATTTTTCGGAAAAGTCTGTATGTGTGAAAGGTGCTATAAAGGGGCTTGTTGAGCTTATTGGTTGCAGAATCACTAATCATTTTGTGCAATGCAGTAATTGTGCCAATTGTGTTTAAAAAATCTATCAGTCTGCACCTCTTAAGAGTGTCGAGGCTGAACTACATCTTCTCTCTCCACCCCCTTCACTCCATTTGTGTTGCTAAATCCCATTGAACGTATCAAACTTGTGTTTAAGCCCCTGTTGCCGTCAGACTATAATCAGAGAGGCAGCAGTCGCTTCCAGCAAGGTATTCTTGAGAGGCTTGTAATCTTCGGATTCCTTCAGAAAGATTAGTGCAAGCGAGAGCGGCAATCTCATCATCTGAGGGAGAGATTACCATCCAGATTTATGCAAAAATCTCTCTTTAATACCAGTTGTGTGTGTCCTCCTCCTGCTGTGGCGATCGCTGCCATCAGCTCCTGTGGTTTTATGCTTTTTTTTTTTTTTTTTTATGTTGTGTCCTTTCACTCTTTGAGAATTCAGAGGTTTATAATGAAAATCAGGCTTAGATGAGAGCCATCACTGGCACTCAAGAAGTGTTTTCAATTTGCAAACACATGAATGTGTAATGCATAACATTTATTTTGCCGTTTTTTTTTTTTAAGTATTACTTCCAAGTTTTTTCCAATTAGTTCTTAGTATCTGAAGTATCAGAGGATTCTTCAGTTTCTGATCTTTCAGAAAAGCTTGTTTTGCTGATTAATACTTTTGTAAAACATGAAGTCTTGGGGCGGTGCAGTGGGTAGCACTGTCGCCTCACAGCAAGAAGGTCGCTGGTTCGAGCCTCAGCTGGATCAGTTGGCATTTCTGTGTGGAGTTTGCATGTTCTCCCCATGTTGGCGTGGGTTTCCTCTGGGTGCCCCACAGTCCAAAGGCATGGGCTATAGGTTAATTGGATAAACTAAATTGGCTGTAGTGTATGTGTGTGTGTGAATGTGAGTGTGTATGGGTTTCCCAGTACTGGGTTGCGGCTGGAAGGGCATCCGCTGTGTAAAACATATGCTAGAATAGTTGATGGTTCATTCCGCTGTGGCGACCCCTCATAAATAAGGGACTAAGCCGAAGGAAACTAGAAAACACTATTTGCTAACTATACTGTAAATGTCGTCAAACAGAAATAATTGTCCCGGGAAAAAAAGGTACATGAGGAGTTACTGGATCAAAGTCTTTATTAGAGATGCCATTACACTTTGGTGCACATATAGCTTACTCATAATCATTTACAAAATATGTCCAGGTCAAAAAGTGCCTTCAGTATGCAAAAACAGATCTGGGAATCTGTTTTTATTTCAATGACCGGACACCGATGCAATCAGACAAGCCTGCGCGATGGTCCCTCTATCGCTTGTGGCAATGAAATAACATTGGCCTGGTCACACAGCACCTTTAAACACTTCAAGACGAATCACATATCATAAACCTTTGAGTCACGCTGTGATGTGGCCACCAATCAACTTAAGAGGCAATGCAGAGATATGCAGAGAGTGCAGCACATAGAGCGCGATGCCAGAGGTGTGTTGAATCAGGTCCAGGATCCTTTGGGGTTTGGTGCTGGAGCTCTTAAATGCTATCTAGTTTCAGAGTCCTTGGGTATGCAAAGTCAGGAGCAGATTTATGCATGAATTCACTGCGTACGTTCGCGCACACACACACACACACACACACACACACTCACACAGTGCCTCTTTCTCCCTTTGTTAAATTCTCCTTTTACTCCACTTCCAGTCTTGCATCCCCTGGGGTTTCCATCGTCTTCCAAAAATAGACTGCACTCTGGTCTGGGATCAGCAATGAGGCACACTGTACAGGCTGCAGTGAAACTGATATGTGTGTGTACTACTTAGTCTCTGAGTTTAGGTCTCTCTCACTCTTTTTCTCTCACACACACGCACGCACGCATGCACAAACACACACACACACACACACACACACAGCAGGTTAGTTTTGCTAAAAGTATGGCCTCTTTTCTGCTTGAAACATATGCTGATGTATAAAAAAGTTTTACAGTAAAGATATTTTAATATGAAGGTGGCACAGTGGCTCAGTGGTTTGCACTGTCGCCTCACGGGAAGAAGGCCGCTGGTTCGAGTCCTGGCTGGGCCAATTGGGATTTCTGTGTGGAGTTTGCATGTTCTCCCCGTGTTCGCGTGGGTTTCCTCCGGGTGCTCCGGTTTCCCCCACCCCTGATGAATAAGGGACTAAGCTGAAGGAAAATGAATCAATGAATGAATATTTTAATATCTAAAACTTTAAATTACAATTTTTAATACCATAACTGTGAGATTATGGCTATATGCAAACACTAAAAGTTTCAGGAGCGACAACTGCATTAAATATAGCTTTTAATCTCTTAAGTCACAGGTGTCAATTCCAGTTCCTGGAGGGCCGCAGCTCTGCACAGTTTAGTTCCAACACTGCTTCAACACCCTTACCTGTAGGTTTCAAATACACCTGAAGGACTCAATTAGTTTGATCAGGTGTGTTTAATTAGAGTTGGAACTAAACTGTGCAGAGCCCGGACTTGACACCTGTGCCTTAAGTTATCAGTAGATGTGTCCCAATTCACAGGCTTCATTCTTCAAAGCACCCTTCAAAAACTAAAAAGGTTTACAGCCTTTCTACACAGTATTTAACTAACATGAACTGAATTTTACTGTACGATAGTAATGCAGTATGTTACTGTATTTCAGAGTTGCCTTGTGAAAATGACTGTATATTTTACAGTAAAGATATACATACAATTCTGTAAATGATTAAGTACAAAAAGGTGAACTGAAAACAACATAGCAGCAGCGTTTTCTACAGTCCACATTCACTAAAATTATGTCTGTTCCAAAAGATAAACTCCAAAATAATTTATGTGACGTTATTTTGCACAGGTATATTATGGCAACAGGTATGGGTCAAAATTACCTCTCAATTTTATTTTATGGCAAAAAATATTCAGTTAGCATATTCAGTAAAGATCACGTTCCATCAAGGTATTTAGTAAATTTCCCACTATAAATCTATCACAGCTAAATTTTTGATTAGTAAAGTACATTGTAAACATTACAAAAATAGACACGTATTGCTGATAGATGGGAACAGTTGATGTCCTACTGATTCTTTATATTTGATACTGTAACTCTCTAACTAATATGCATCAAAATTGACTAATATGCATCAAAAGTAAATACTCAAAATTGATCAAAACTCGATATTTTATTAGTAAAGTACATTGCTAAGCTGTAACGCCATTGGTGGCGGATGGTTACAGAACGAGACGGAGAAGGAAATATATAACAAAACGGGTTTATTGAACACTTACGGGGAACAGATATGGGCTACGGGAAGACAGGACGAGACCCACACGATTCAAGATACCGGACAACAATGGACACAGACGAAAGGGTATATATGGATGACAGATTAATTACACTGATGACACAGAAGGGATGAACACAGGTGGAACAGATTAACAATGACGGTGGCGGGAGAAAGACAAAAGACATGTGACGACAACAAACAATAACGCGGACGAACACTTACATAAGCACTTAATCCAGACAATTCAAGGGCTACTTTCTCAATATTTAGATTTTTTTAACAGTACAATAGTTGCATCTCAGCTAAATATTGTTCTCTCCCAACAAACCATACATCAAGAGAAATATGACTTATTCAGCTTTCAGATGATATATATGTAATCAAAAAATAGACACGTATTGCTGATAGATGGGAACAGTTGATGTCCTACTGATTCTTTATATTTGATACTGTAACTCTCTAACTAATATGCATCAAAATTGACTAATATGCATCAAAATTGACTAATATGCATCAAAAGTAAATACTCAAAATTGATCAAAACTCGATATTTTATTAGTAACGTACATTGCTAAGCACTTAATCCAGACAATTCAAGGGCTACTTTCTCAATATTTCGATTATTTTTTAACAGTACAATAGTTAATAACAGTATCTTAGCTAAATATTGTTCTAACAAAGCATACAACATTGGAAAAATTATTGAGTGTTTTCTGGCTTGCAAACTTATTTGGTTAAATCTGAGTAAATATTTTTACTTGTGTATTATAGGTTAAATATGTTCCAGTTGGGCGGTGGGTAGCATGATCGCCACACAGCTAGAAGGTCGCTGGTTCAAGCCTCGGCTGGGCCAGTTGGCATTTCTGTGTGTTTGCATGTTCTTCCCATGTTGGTGTGGGTTTCCTCCGGGTGCTCCGGTTTCCCCCACAAGTCCAAAGACATGCGGTATAGGTGAATTGGGTAAGCAAAATTGTCAGTAGTGTATGTGTGTGAATGAGTGTGTATGGTGTTTCCCAGTGATGGGTTGCAGCTGGAAGGGCATCCGCTGCATAAAACATATGCTGGATAAGTTGGCGGTTCATTCCGCTGTGGCGACCCCAGATTAATAAAGGGACTAAACAGAAAAGAGAATGAATATGTTACAGTTAATAAAAATGTATACACTTAAATATTAAAATTGTATTTGTTTTTACACCAGTGAGCTCAATTTTTTTTTTATCTTGCCTAGGGCTCCTCAACCCTACGGGCCGGCACTGTTTGTGAATCCCTGAAATAAAGCATACAGTATACTCCGTCTCCTCATTGTTTGTTCTTTCTGATTTGCTCTGTATGTCAGTAGATCCTTGCATCGCTGCCAGATGGAGCAGGAATCTCTGAGCGAGGCTTTGGCTCCGGCTTGTTTTTCTAATAGTATCACAGATAAAATTGGGCAGCGGTGAGCGTGTCAGCATCTTTGTGCAGCTTTTACAGTTGAGTGTCAGCCGGGAATCCAGTGCCAACCGGCTGGCATCAGCCATGAGAAATCACTTCCTTTGCAGACCTCTTTATCCGAGAGACAGAAAGACACGCTTCTCAGTGTGTGTGGGCGGAGCGCAGACAGCAGACGGAGAGAGAGTGAGGGATGGAGACAAACTGATGGTGTGAGAATAGGTGTTTCATAGCAGGTGTATGTTGAACGTGGATCAGAGCACTGCTTATATTTTCTGTCCAGAGAACTTTTGAAGGCTATAGTTTTCTTTTAGTTTTGAAAAATGCTCAAAAGCGGGAGATCATTGAGACGAATGCATGCAAACTTTTAAAGGTCCCGTGAAGTGCTTTGAAATGTGTATTTTTATTCGATGTTTGACATAATCACAACTGAAACATGAAGAGAGGGTGGGATATAGTGTAGCTCCTCCCCTTTATAACTATCAGCCAATAGCGTTTTGTTTTATGATCGCTCTTCCAGTGCAAGTGGTTGAGCTCAAGCTCATCCATACACACTCATTCACATACACTCATACACTATGGCCAATTTAGTTCATCCAATTCACCTATACCGCATGTCTTTTGACTGTGGGGGAAACCACGCAAACACGGGGAGAACATGCAAACTCCAAACAGAAATGCCAACTGACCCAGCTGGGACTCGAACCAGCGACCTTCTTGCTGTGAGGCGACAATGCTAACCACTGAGCCACCGTGCCGCCCAGAAAGAAAATAAAGAAAATGCAAGAAAGTCATCTTTGGGTTCACTCTGTCCAAATATACCAGACATTAGAATGATTGATACTTTTAATCGCTGTTCCTTCATTTCCCATATTTGTGCCTGAATAATTTCACATTTGAGTGCTCTTGTGTGGCCACTTGTGTTTAGATTGTGACAGCTCCCTCGTGAGCGAACGGCGAAGTCCCGCAGCGATAACCGTTTCGAAACACAAGTAAATAAATAAGCAAGACATTATTAAACCCAACAAGGTCATGAAAGCGTGAAGTGTCAGGCGTCTGAGTGGAAATTTAAATGGGAGCGCAAACTGTTTACTTTGGGGCTCTGGTGGCATTGAGCACCAGCATTTCATCTGTCACTGCATGACAAGCACTTCAATACAGCTCAGAGTCTCTCGGTGATACCTGAGCTGGAATAATTCATCCAGACACTTATTTACTTCACTAAACCCCGGCGCACACTTCAACAATCATTTGCACAGTCTAGCATTTCCATTCAGCCACATGGAATGATTGAATAAGAGATTTATATGTTTTTAATTAATTGTTTGATTGTGTAATAAGTATATCTTTTGCTTGGATTTAGCAGTTTTCATATTTCTAGATCAGTAAATTATCCATTTTTCTTTATTATACAGCGGGGGAAATAAGTATTGAACACGTCATGTTTTTTCCTGGGAATAATATTTCTAAAGGAGCTGCTGACATGGAATTAAACCAGATTTTGGTAAAAACCCAAACAATACAAACATGAAAATAAAACAAAACAAAAAAAATCTGAAAGATGAGTTATGTGTAACAACAATGAAATGACACAAGGAGAAAATACTGAACTACTGAAACGTATTTAATACTTTATATAAAAGGCTCTTTTGGTGACGGCAGCTTAAAGACACCTCTCATATGGAGAATAAAGTCACATGCATTGCTCGGGTGTGATTTTTTTTATTTTTTTATTTTTTTTATTTTATTGTAGTGTAAAAATCTTGATGGTTTTAATTTGTATTCCATACTGGATTCAAGTCAGGTGATTGGCTGGGCCATTCTAGAGCTTGATTTTCTTTCTCTGAAAGCATTTGAGAGTTTCCTTGGCTGTGTTTTGGATCATTGTCTTGATGAAATGTCCATCTTCATCATCCTGATAATGTAGATGTTGAACTGAAGCAGCTAATATTCATTTACAATGACGAAGGGCAGAGAGTTGCTGAAGAACTACTGAGAGATTTAGCTGCTGTCTGGGCTTTCACTGCCTTTCTACACCTCCCTTTCTTCATGTGTTCAATACTTTTTTCCCTGCGTCATTACATTTTATTATGCATAACTTAATTTGTAAACTAGTTAGATTTGTTTTCTTTGCATATATAGATTCCTTTCGTTGTTACCAACATCTGGTGACATTTTCAAGTCAACGGCACCTTTAGAAATATGTTTTCTGAGGAAAATGGTGACGTGTTCAATACTTATTTTCCCCGCTCTATATACTGATCATCAGTCCCTCAAGGATTTTACGAAAAACAAATCTGATGTTCTGCAGTTTTGCATTTTTATTCGATGTTTGACATAATCTCAACTGAAACATGAATAAAGGGCGGGGCATAGAGTAGCTCCTCCCATTTATATAAAAAAAACAGCCAATAGCGTTTTGTTTTATCGCCGCTCTGCCAGTGAGAGTGGTTGAGCTCAAGTGCATCAAATGAAAAGCAAATGAGAAGCATCTTGAAGGGGGTGGGGCATGTCAGATACTAGAGAGCATTTGATTGGTCAAGATTTGATGAGAAACTGAAGTATGAGGTGATGTGAAAAAAAATTGTTGATACATTTAAGTGGAAGCTTTGGATGTTTGTATGATGCTTACATCTTTGTCCCTGTTTTGTAGCATACTAGTTTGTAGATATCCTTAAAATGAATAGACTAATACTAACATCTAAAAAAACTTTATAGTTTCCTTTTATAATAACCTTTGAATGCATGCTTACTGAAAAACAATATTATTTAAAAAAATAACCTATTGATTTCAAGTAAAGTAAATCGAAATGTTTGAATATTATTTTAATAAGGCTTATATTTACTATTCCCTCTCTTGTAGACAGTCTATTAAGGACCCGTCAGAGAAATGTATTGCCTCTGTGGTCAAAATGCTGACACATGCAGATATTCTGCAAACACACAGGGACGCGCATTACTTTGAGCAGTAGTGAAGAGAAGACAGCAGCTTCCCCGGTGGATCGCAGTGGTTTGTCTATTCTGCATCCCGCATGTAATGATAACAGATCAAAGTAAGCTTCCTCCCATCAAAGACTTTTGTTGCGCAAATGAGCTAAACGAGGGAACGAGTGTTACCCTTATCTTCTCTTTGTCCTCTTGTTTTTCTTGCATGTGTGGGCACATTTTCTTTTGTTTCCTCTTCAGCGGCTCATTATCAGAGTGCTCAGTTGAAGGAATGGCAGGAATCCTGTTTTTTTCCGCTTTTGTGGCAAACACATTTGTACGTATGTGAACTACAGGCTCATTGGAAATACGTTGTGAATCTGCTAAACATGTACTTCAGCATTCAGTATCTATGTAAAATGAATGTTATGGGGCAGTATGACGCCAATACCTTTTGTTCCTTTTCACACTAATGACATTTACAGGGACATGTTAAGAAAAAGGGTGGTACGGTGGTTAGCACTGTCGCCTCACAGCAAGAAGGATGCTGGTTTGAGTCCCGGCTGGACCAGTTGGCATTTCTGTGTGGAGTTAACATGTTCTCCTTCTGTTTGTGTGGGTTTCCCTCAAAGTTCAAAGACATGCGCTACAAGTGAACTGGATTAACTAAATTGGCCGTAATGTATGAATGTGTGTGCGAGTGTATGGGTGTTTTCCAGTAATGGGTTGCGGCTGGTAACCGCTTGTAATGATCCGCTTGCATGTAAACATAAATTTTTGATTAATTTAATCTGATTAAGGTCATAATTGAACTAAACAGAAATCGGATTAAGGCATGTGGAGTATGCCGATTTTAGTCACATTATTGAAGTGTAGTACAGACATGTAAACACCGCAATCAAACTATTACTGTCATGTAAGACTTTTTACCACATTTTGCGACAGGATATTTCATAAACACACGGCTGTTTGACACTATTCTCTGCACCTACCGAGGCAGTGAAGGACCACAGACAAACACACACACGTCGTAAAATCCAGAGGTTTTTTTTTTCTCCCATTTGGGGTGCGGTATTAAATTCCATAAAACAACACTCCTCCACCAGTCTTTAATTCATACTCTCATTCAATACCTCAGTTTGTCATGGGGGGGGGCATAAATGAAATGTTCCTGAATGAAAGTGAAACTGCCAAACTGCAGTTAAAGCCGTAAAATGTGAAAATGAAACACCCAAAATTACATGAAACTCCAGAGGAAACGTAACGTGGTGACGCAACGATGTTAATCGATCTATGTGCTGTAACATGTAAAATGAGATCATGAAAGGAACATTCAAAATTTAACTCATGTAATCACCCTAATCATATTATTGTCTTAATCGTTCATTCATTCATTTTCCTTTCAGCTTAGTCCCTTTATTAATCAGGCGTTGCCACAGCAGAATGAACCGCCAGTTTGCAAGTTTGTTTGTCTTCTTTCAAGTTTCTCAATTTCTGTGTATATGCCTCCGGCACTAACTCATAAGCACGAAGAACAGACTGCTTCACCACATCGTAATTTAGACTCTGATCTATCGGTAGCCCAGAACAAAGTTCTTGTGCCTTTCCCATAAGCTTACACTGCAGTAACAGAGCCCACATTTCCTTCAGCCACTGCAGTGTAGCTGCAAACGCGGTAAAATAGCTGTCCACTTCAGCTTCACGAATGGGAGGCATTAAATTAATGTGTCTGCTCACATCAAATATTGGAGCGTTAGTCACATCAGGAGCTGAAACTGGAGTGAAAGAGGCTTGCAAAGAGCCGGCGGGCAACTGAGCGAAGGAAGGAAAACCAGGAGAACTTTCCAGTGGATTCACAGCCGGAGGAGACCGGCCGCGATCCACCCGAAGCCACTCACTTTCCAACTCTAGCTCCAGTTCTCTTAACCTCAGCCTTTTTGCCATGCTCTCATTCATTCATTCATTTTCATTTCGGCTTAGTCCCTTTATTAATCTGGGGTCGCCACAGCAGAATGAACCGCCAACTTATCCAGCATATGTTTTACACAGCGGATGCCCTTCCAGCTGCAACCCATCTCTGGGAAACATCCATACACACCCTTGCCATGCTCTCTTCCAGTTTAATTCGTAAATCCAATTAATTTGACTTTAACACAAATAACGGGTCTGAATTGGGTAAACTACCTGGTGGTGCAAATATTGGTGACCTAAAAAGCAGAACACATACACTACGCGTCCACAAAAAGGGTTCAGGATATATGTTTTTGACGTACAAAAACTAAGAACGAGCCCCCACTTTGTTACGACCCTGGTCTAGGGTCAAGGACGCAACATAAAACAACACTGGACAAATAAATTCATTTTTATGAACCTTAGGGTCGGGTCAGTTTGTTTGTCGTTTTTATTTTGTCGTTTTCTTTTGTCTTTTTTAAAACACCCAAAACGTGAAGTCAAATACCTCGGAGAGGACCCACAGACAAATAATAAACAAAAAAGCACACTCTACCTAAACACCCAAATGAAACTAAGTACACCTAACAAAATAACAGAAATCAAAATACAAAAACTACTCCTACCTCCCTAACTATAAAGAAAAACACAGGAGAAAATATTTACACAAAAGAAAAGTGGCATCCAACCCCTACTGCTTCTCGCCGTGTATATACAAAATACAATATTTACTAAAGGTAACAAGGGGGGGAAACACAGATAAATAAACAACAAACAAAAGTCAAGATTTACACACACACACACCAAAACAGGTAAACACAATCAAAAATAACATGTAACAACTCTATAATTTTTTTTTATCACACCAAATGCGAAAACACCACACCAACCAACTCGCTCTACCAGCCCACGGCCATTTTCCCTTTTTTAAAAGACGCCGTGGGTCACTCCAGCCAATCCCAGGGCACGTTGTCTGCGTAATTAGGGCAGGTGCAGATGAAAAGAGAGGGAGAGAGAGAGAGAAACACACACACCTGCGAACGCAACAACACTCATTCACACACATACACTACGGACAATTTAGCTTACCCAATTCACCTATACCGCATGTCTTTGGACTGTGGAGGAAACCGGAGCACCCGGAGGAAACCCACGCGAAAACTGGGAGAACATGCAAACTCCACACAGAAATGCCAACTGACCCAGCCGTGGCTCGAACCAGCAACCTTTTTGCTGTGAGGCGTTGTCTTAATCAGATTAAGGCAAAAAATTTGATTACTGCAACAGAATCTCTTATCAGTTAAATCATAATATTTAGCCACACTAGCAGAAAATAAAGTAGCAAAATTTACTTGAAGTCTGGAGCTTTTTAATCTCTAAACAGTTAATCATGCAACTATAAACACCATGAATCTGATTTCCTGTTATAAACATCGTCTCTTAGTTGCTAATGATCAGATAAACATGTCATCCATTCTTAACAAGTCTGCCATTTTTATTCACCCTCCTGTAGTTTTGCATCCGTATGCGGTTATTTATTTTCATTCAACTTCAACCACATTGACAGTTAAAACTGACGTCTGTCAAGCTACACATCACCAGACCTGACACTAGTGTGAGCAAATAATGCCAGCATTTTCATCTGAGAACTGAAAATGTCAGAAGTGGTCTTGGAAAGTGTAGATTGATACGGTAAAGCGTGAGGTTTACGGTGTGCCTGTAAACCGTGTGTCTGCTGTCTCGTCAGCATGGCTATAATTGGCTGCTTAGCGACTCTGGTCAGTGATCAGACATCACGTTTGATTTAAAGAGCTGCAATTAACCATGACAATCTTGTCCTCTGTGCAGTTTTTGTCGAAAATGAAGGTGATTTGTGGTGTAACAGGAAACCGATCTTGAATTTGTCGAGCTTTGTAATAGAAATCCAAATGGATCTTGGTGGATATATGTTGGGTTTGTGGAAGGGTGCAGCCAATAGCTGTAATTATATGAGGAGCAGTTATTAACAGAGTGAAGACACAGAGGATGGATGGAGAGATGGAGGCAGGACTCGAGCAGCTGCAACATGATGATTACACTTTGATACACATTCATTTGTACTAGGGCTGCACGATATTGGAAAAATCTGACATTGTCATATTTTGTTTTGCTGCGATATATATATATATATATATATATATATATATATATATATAT
>CAIGQW010055671.1:1627645-1655902 GCA_903798125.1 Danio choprae | reverse complement strand
TAAAATAATTAGAGATCTTACAAAATTGTATTAAATTGTATTACTTTCATTGAAAATAAAATGTTAGAAATGGGGGGGAAATACCTGTATTTATTAAAATATATAAAATAATTAGAGATCTTACAAAATTTGATTAACTTTTATTATCTTTAGTGAAAATAAAATGTTAGAAATGGGGGATATAATGGTCTACATCATTCTGTCAGTGTACTGTCCATGTGCCTCTGTTGTTGTCATCATGTGATCCCTTTGTCCTGTCTTTCCCGCCATCGTCAGTGTTAATTTATCCCACCTGTGTTCATCCCTGTGTCTCATCTAATAATCATCCCCTCTTGTATTTATACCCTTTCGTCTGTGTCCTTCGTGGTCTGGTATTGTATTGTCTCAACGTCGATGTCGATGTCCTGTCCTGTCCTGTCCTGTCCTGTCCTGTCCTGTCCTGTCCTGTCTATCCAGTTTGTAACCAGTAAGTGTTTTGTTCAATAAATCCGTCTTTTGTTTAATATCGTGTATCGTCTCGTCATGTCATCCACCTACGAGTTGTTACACATTCAGCATAACAGATATATTAATGTAAAAAATTAAATGACATCTTCTGACCTGTACTTATTAAAATATATAACAGAATAAGTGATAAAAGCCGACGGTGAATGAATGAGAATAAGTGATCTTATAAAATGTAATTTAACATCCTGCATAAAAAAAATAAAGCTGTATTAGTCTTATCGATTGTTTTGAAAGCAATTTATGTCTTTATACATAATAATAATAATAATAAAACACGGACCAAACCATTTCATTATGTTTCCAATCCATACTTAATAATTTATCCAATGGGTTATTTGCTATTAGAAGCCACAAAAGCATGTGGCTAGCGACGTTGACGCTGAAAGGTATGTCAGTTAGCATTAGCGAAAGAATGGTGCTTTTACTCTAGCACACGGCTTCCTCAGTAATTCAATTCAGCTGATATTAGTAGGTGTTTGAGCCGCACAGGAGGCCGAGAGCACAGTATCCCTCCGTCCTCTGCTCATTTAAGTAAGTGGTCTAATGTGCTGCTGTTTCTGCCACCACACATACAGACCCTTTTTCCTGCTAACTAAATTAGCATCTGCGCTAGACCACTCACTTAGGCCTGAACAAACTAATGGACTTCTGGGATTATTATTATTTTTTTTTTGTCTGTCAGCTTGAACTTACTTTGAGTTATGCAGTGCCAGTTAATGGAGATGTTGGGATCTCGCTATGGTTATGAATGTTTTTTTTGATAAGATGAAACATTTTGTGTAATATTAGCCTATGTTTGGAGTTACTTTATCTTTGCCTTCTCCTGCTGTCATTTTGTGCCTTTTTCTGTGTTTTTCTGGGTCTTATTTATTCACGTTGAAGTACAAAAATTCATAAAACCTTTCAAATCTGAGAGAGTTTTGAAAAGTACTGTAAATTAGAGCTGCACGATATTGAAATAATCTAAGATTGCGATATATATATTTTTTTATTCTGTGATCTATTGCGATATGAATACAATTTTCACTAAATGAGTTGAATAATCATTTGAAAAGAAATGATCATTTGAGATTGTTTGGGATGGTTCTGTATAGGAAAACAATGATATGATAAATAATAATCGAAATGATAAATAATAATCCAGACTCAACATTGCGTATACTCGCGATGTGACTATTGCGAATGATCACATTGCAATATCAATGCTGAAACGATATATTGTGCAGCCCTACGGTAAATAAGGCCATAAGCTCACCAAGACTGCATTTATTTAATAAAAAAATACATTATTATCACCAAAAACTCAGAAATATTATTCTCAAGTATTTAAAATAACTGCTTAATTTTTGCACTAATTTATTTAGTTTTCGGGTAGGTTTATCCAGGTTTCACCTTTAGAAATCATTCACATTTTCTGACTTGCTGCTCGTAAACATTTATTAATATTATAGATGTTTTAAATAACTGCGCCGCTGTGATGTGCTTATTTTCATGGTTGATAAATGTAAATTGAATTACTTTTCAGCATTCTTTAAATGTCAATTTTTTTTCCATCCATCCATCCATCCATCCATCCATCTATCTATCTAGTCTGTCATGAATTGTTTAATGTATTATAATTATTATATATTTATTATAAAATATATATATTCATTTACTTTTCGGCTTAGTCCCTTTATCAATCTGGGGTCGCCACAGCGGAATGAACCACCAACTTATCCAGCATATGCTTTACGCAGCAGATGCCCTTCCAGCTGCAACCCATCACTGGGAAACATCCACACTCATTCACACTCATACACCAAGGACAATTTAGCTTACTCAATTCACCTATAGCGCATGTCTTTGGACTTGTGGGGGAAACCGAAGGATCTGGAGGAAACCCACGCAATCACAGGGAGAACATGCAAACTCCACACAGAAATGCCAACTGACCCAGCCGAGGCTCGAACCAGCGACCTTCTTGCTGTGAGGCGATCGTGCTACCCACTGCGCCACCGTGATTTTAAAGAAGTTTTAAAGAATTGGTTCTTTCAAAATGACTAAATGCATGCACAGTGAGGTTGCAGAAGCCTTTAAAAAGAGTTTATGCTATTTTTTTCTTACAAAAAAGAATATGCTTTGCTTCAGAAGAACTTAACTGGATTTTATTTTTATTTATTTAATTAAAATATTTTGACGGATCCACATTTAGAATTTTGCAACATCATTTATTGCAATTAAAAATCAGGAAAGATCCAAGATATTATTTAAATGAATGCTTATTGTATTTGTTCTGAAAGAAGAAAGGTCATATACACCTAGGATGGCTAGAGGGTGGGTACATTTTTGGATGATTTAAAATTTTGGTAGTTTAATTTAATTTTAATTTAATTAGAATTTTTAATTAACATTCATTAATATTCCTTCGGCTTAGTCCCTTATTTATCAGCGGTCACCACAGCAGAATGTTTTACGCAGCAGATGCCCTTCCAGCTGCAACCCAGTACTGGGAAACACCCATACACTCACATTCACACACTCATACACTACGGCCAATTTTGTTTACCCAATTCACCTATAGCGCATGTCTTTGGACTGTGGGGGAAACCGGAGCTCCCAGAGGAAACCCATGCCAACATGGGGAGAACATGCAAGCTCCACACAGAAATGCCAACTGGCCCAGCCGGGACTTGAACCAGCGACCTTTTTGCTGTGAAGCAACAGTGCTAACCACTGAGCCACCGTGCCGCCTTTCTAATTAACATTTAATTTTCCTTTTTAAACTATTTCATATAGTATAAAAACACCAATCTGTCCCATGTGCTAACTATGTGTTTAGTGAACTATATATGCAGGAAAATGTCACAGTTAAACGTGTGTGTGTGCGTGCATGGGTGTGTTTTTAACTGTTTAATTAGGAAGTTGTAGATTTACCAGTGAATGCTCATTACAGTGATGTATCCTTTTAAACTGCTCATCTCCCAGTCGGATAAAAAGTATTACTGTCATCGATTGTATATCAGTAATGAGAAGCGACTGCCTTCCTCTGAGCACCGCTAATAGACTTTGAGCTGAGTAATTAAATGGTCTGCTTAAAAAACAATTTCATGAGATTAATTAGCACACCTCCGTCAACTCGACAAGGAAGCTTTTACGTTGTCTTAATAGATTGTAAATGTGTCTTTCTCTCGCTCCGTCATGCTTTTACAGGCTTCCTGCCGTCACCGAAAACTTCAAGGCCTGGAAAATAAATGGAAATTAGGCTTGAAATTTATGGATGGAAATTTCTGAAAATTTTCTAGATTTGCTCTGCTTTAAAGGGGGAAACATTATGCTCCTTTCCACAAGATGCAGTATAAATCTCTGGTATCCCTAAAAAGTGTCTGTGAAGCTTCAAATATAGCCCACAGGTAATTTATTACAACTTGTGAGCAAATGTGAGCAAAAACCTGCCCATTTTTATGTGTGTCCCTTTAAATGCAAATGAGCTTTCCAGAAGGGTGCGGAGCCTTTACACATTATCTGCTTGTTAAGTCTTACATCTCAGTTTACGGGTCAAGCACTCTATCAGATGTAGTGTTGTCAGGATACTGGATTTCGATACCAGTCGGTACAGAAATTTAAAAAATGTCCATTTCCTGCTAACATATAAGCACTGTGGAGCAGCGCTGATTTTCCATTGTGGTCACGTGCTCAACAGATATGACTGTGATTGGCTGTCAAGGTCATCAGTTCACCGAACTCACCGATGTTTACTGAGTGTAACCACAAATACAGGGACACTGGAGCATTTTAAAGTTGTGAAGATCAGTCGATTCGTCAGCGGATCGCTCGTATCGCTTGTAAACAGACCAGCTGATCTTTGCTGCTTTAAATCGATCCATTGTCCCTGTATCTGTGGTTACACTCTGTAAACATCGGTGAGTTCGGTGAACTGATGATCTTCATGACCAATCACAGTCATTTCTGTTGAGCACGTGAACACAATGGCAAATCAGCTCTGTTTAAGAACGCGCTCAACAGCGCTCAAATGTTAGCGGGAAATGGACATTTAAAAAATTTCAGTGCCGATGGGTATTAAATTCCAGTATCGTGACAACACTAATCAGATGCCAAAAACCGAACAACAATTGTACTAATAGATGCTCACAGTGTGCTGTATAATAATATTATTAATACTATAAATACTGTATACAGATAAATCATTCTTAAATGTCAAATTTTTTTTTTCCATCCATCCATCCATCTATCTATCTAGTCTGTCATGAATTGTTTAATGTATTATAATTATTATATATTTATTATAAAATATATATATATATATATATTCATTTACTTTTCGGCTTAGTCCCTTTATCAATCTGGGGTCGCCACAGCGGAATGTCACAGTCTTAAATAAATCATTACAATTTTGGTGTGTGAGATGCTGTACAGTCCAGAGTCAAAAGTCAACAAATCGCATTTAAATATTGGCTTTAACAGTTTCACACATGAGTTTGAAATACTCCCTTGCATGTGTTTTAATGTGACTATTATTAAGAACACACCACTTATATATTCATTCATTTTCATTTCGGCTTAATCCCTTTATTAATCTGGGGACGCCACAGTGGAATGAGCCGCCAACTTATCCAGCATATGTTTTACGCAGCGGATGCCCTTCCAGCTGCAACCCATCACTGGGAAACATCCACACACTCTCATTCACACACATACACTACGGACAATGTAGCTTACCCAATTCACCTGTACCGCATGTCTTTGCACTTGTGGGGGAAACCGGAGCACCCGGAGAAAACCCACGCCAACACGGGGAGAACATGCAAACTCCACACAGAAATGCCAACTGACCCAGCTGAGGCTCGAACCAGCGACCTTCTTGCTTTGAGGCGAATGTGCTACCCACTGCGCCACCATGAGGCCCAAGCTTAATTCTCTATTTATTATACAATATATTGTTTACAACTACTTCAAACTTAAGCAAAAGTCACTTTGATTAAATGCACAGTTGAATTTTCATCATCAGAAGCAGAGATCAGCATCCCATAATACAATTCACAATTTTAAATAAACATGAAATACAGACACAAGACCAACCTAAGACAACATATGGTTTTGAATAAGGGAAGGCTGAATAAATGATGGCAGATGGCAGAATTAATTTTTCGGGTGAGCTGTCTCTTTAATTGCAAATACGTTTTTTGTCCTCAGTTTAATGAAGCTCTTTGTTTAAAGCACTTCTGAAACAACATTCATAGATGCTTTATGCAGCGCCAGACTGACCTCTGCAGCCTGTGATCAGCGATCTGACCTTCATTATCATATCATATCCTGTTCGGCTTGACCGTATCGAGCGGGTTAACATTTGACAGTGCGTCTCCAATAGGTCAGCGCTGAAGAGCAGATGGATTACTGTAGTGGAGAGTTATTGATTTCGCTGCATTATAATGCCGTAGCCAGTACGACATTCTGGGCTGTAATTTGACCGTGATGTGGCAGATCACTCGATAAATCTTAGACGGGTTTCCAGGCATGACATCACATCGCAGTGTATCCCTTTAGCCAGAAACTTTTACAGCTCCCTGAAGCTAAAATGTGAAGTTCAAGCCTAAAAGTATCAATGCCATTTGTTATTTATGAACGCTCGTTTGTGCTACAGCATACATAATAATGAGATTCGCTATGAAAAATGCGAGTTCCACACAATCGAATACAAATTTAAGTTGATTGAACACACACAAATTAAGTTGTCCCCAAAAAATCCCTTAAATTGTTTTGTTCAGCTCATTTTAAATAAGTTGTTTGAACAAACAGCAAACATCATTTTTTGTGTGCTGTTTGTCTCACAATTTTGAGTTATAAATTCATAAATTGGCAGGTTTTAGCTTAAAAATTCAAGTGAATACGTAAATATGTTAGATATAAGCAGAACTAAAGTCATAATTTTGTCACAAAGTCAGATATAAATCTGTTTTCTGTTCCAGGTATAAAGTTTCTAAACTAAAAATGGCAAGTTATAAACGGTAGTAAATGGAATCAGAATTGTGAATATTCATTCATTCATTTTCTTTTCGGCTTAGTCCTTTTATTAATCTGGGGTCGCCACAGCGGAATGAACCGCCAACTTATCCAGCATATGGTTTACGCAGCGGATGCCCTTCCAGCTGCAACCCATCACTGGGAAACATCCATACACACACATACACTACGGACAATTTAGCTTACACCAATTCACCTATACCACATGTCTTTGGACTTGTGAGGGAAATCGGAGCACCCGGAGGAAACCCACGCCAACACAGGGAGAACATGCAAACTCCAGACAGAAACGCCAACTGACCCAGCTGAGGCTCGAACCAGCGACCTTCTTGCTGTGATATATATTATGTAAATGTTTTATTTTGAGTTGCGAGATATGAACTCAGAATTGCAATAGAGTCAAAATTGCAAAACAGCCTGTAAACTTGCAATTACAAGACATAGTTCTGAAGGAAACAACTGAGTTGCTTGTTTGTATCTTGCGATTTTGAGTTAGAAAGCTGCAATTTCAAGTTCATATCTTGCAATTCAGAGGAAAAGTAAGAATCGATAGAGATAAATGTAGAATTATGGGATAGAATACAAATATGCAGGCATATTTTTTATATCTGCAGTCTAAAATGACTGATTTTGTCATGGCGTTTTTCCAAACGTGACATTATTTGCTTTAATTATTATTATTAATTCTGTTTTTTTATAATCACACTTCATAAAAACAGTCAGCAGAAACACTTTGATTGACATTCTCTCTTTGTACATGTCATCAGAGTGGGAAATTAGTGACGATCTCTCTCTCTCATTACCATAGACAGCCCTGAGTGAGAAGCAGCCGTCCGCCATTAGAGTTTTCACGCCGTACCTGCCGAAAATAATGTCAGCAACTAATAGCCATTATGCATAGGCATTTGTAGCTCTGCCCCCTTTTAAAAAGAGGGCTGGGAGCACAATCTCATTTGAATTTAAAGCGACAGTGACCAAAACAGCACAATTTGGATCAAAGCCTAAAAGGGGCAGTTTCAAATAGTTATAAAACATTATTTGTGTGGTGTTATGAGCTGAAACTTCACATACACACTCTAGGGACATCAGAGACTTATTTTACATCTTGTTAAAAAGGCCATAATAGGTCCCCTTTAAAGAAGACTCGCAAAATCTTGGAAGGATATAATCTTGCAACTATAATAGAAAGTTTTGAACTCCGATAAAATGTGGCAAATACATTTTTATAATAGTGGCAGAATCGTGCTCCCACAGTTTTTGCATGTTGCATCTCTGGGGGAAATAAGCGAATGTTTGCTTATAAGATGTGAATGAATGTTCGTGTGGATAATGGATGTCTTGTGTCAGCGGAAATGCACTCGGTGACGCTCCTCTCATTGAGCTGATTGGAAATAATGTGCTCCTCATGCAGGAGCTATAACAATCCCAGCGAGAGGAAATGAGACAAATGATGAGGAACTGTCTGACAATGAGCCCAGAGCATCTCACCATGCGTTCGGTCCAGCAGCTATTCTGGGTACACACACCAAATTGGATGCTTTATTGAGCTTGTTTTTCCTCATTTTCTGATAAATATCATTTGAAAACTTGTTTTTCTCTTTGAAAGCGTCAAGCGTTAATGGAAGTTTCTTGGCTATCACCTGTAATGGGTTTTTTTCTGTGTACGTTCTGACGAAGTGAATATAATGTGGTTCGAATCAGACTGTTGTAATGAACCTCCACCCACATCTCTGTCTAAATGATTAGCTGTTGCGCGGCACTAAATTATACTGATATAATTAACAAGAAATGCTCAGGAAATCCAGCGTGGTCATTTTAATGAGGAACGCTGCCAAAAGTGCTATTATAATTAGCATCTTTGTCTTGTTTTGCAGCAGAAATGTTCAAATGTTGTCGGAGCTCTGGCACAGAGGATTTGTTTGCTTTGCTCTGTATCCTCCAGTATGGGTTGTGGTCCTGGTCTTTTTACTTGTTGTTTTTTCACGTATTCTTCCAAAAAAGCAAGTAGATACTATAAAAGTATCATTTAACCATTCTATTTAACAAGGGTTTGAAGGCCAGGGGTTCAAGGTTCTGCTATTAATGTTCTGCTATTAAATGCATTAGTAATGGCACAAGGATTGTTCAGTTAGAAATGTAAATTTACTCACCATTTATCTTTGATCTTCCATTTGCTACAAACCTGTATGAGATATCGTTTCTTCTGTTGAACACTAAAGAAGAATGTGGGTACTCTTTGAGGGTTGACTTTCATAGTAAGAAAAAGGCTTATTTAAAGGCTTAACTAGGTGAATTAGGCAAGCTAGGGTAATTAGGCAAATCATTGTATAACTATGATTTGTTCTGTAGACAACCCAAAAAAAATATTACTTAAGAGGGCTAATAATATTGACCCTAAAATGTTTTTAAAAAAAATTTAAAACTACTCTTATTGTAGCCGAAATAAAACAAATAAGACTTTCTCCAGAAGAAAAAATATTATAGGAAATACTGTGAAAAATTCCTTACTGTTAGACATCATTTGGGAAATATTTAACAAAAGAAAAGGAGAGCTATAATTGTGACTTCAACTGTAAATGCTACAAAATATTAGTTTATTCTAGATTTCTAACTCCCTGTGTTCTTCTCCCAGGAGCTTCTACTACATCACACTCTTGCGGGACCCTGTGTCGCGTTACCTGAGCGAATGGAAACACGTTCAGCGTGGCGCCACATGGAAGACAGCTCTGCACATGTGTGACGGTCGTCCACCGACCCCAGACGAGCTGCCGGCCTGTTACAGCAGTGAAGACTGGACCGGCGTAACTCTGGAGGAGTTCATGGCGTGCTCCTCAAACCTGGCCAACAACCGGCAGACACGCATGCTGGCTGACCTCAGTCTGGTGGGCTGCTACAACCTGTCATCCATGAGCGAAGACCGCCGCGCAGAGCTCCTCCTCAGCAGCGCCAAGCGCAACCTGCGCCGCATGGCCTTTTTCGGCCTGACGGAGTTCCAGCGCAAAACGCAGTTTCTCTTCGAGAGGACGTTCGGCTTGCACTTCATCGCCGCCTTCACTCAGATCAATGGCACCCGGGCAGCCGGGGTCACGGTCGGGATGTCCACGAGGAGACGCATAGAGGAGCTGAACGCGCTGGACATGCAGCTGTACGAGTACGCGAGGGAGCTTTTCTTGCATCGCATTCAGTTCTGCCATCATCAGGAGCGGCAGGAGGAGAAGAAGAGGAAACGACAGCAGCGTAGGACCATGAAGCAACAGAAAACATCCGCTGTTCTGCAACAGGAGGACAACAGAGCAAAGGACGCAGAGGGGAAAATGGAGGTAACTGGGGTGACAGAGGACTACAGCAGTCAGGTGGTGAGGTGGTGATTGCCTTGTTCTCTGGCTTCTGTGTTCAGAATTGCATAATAACATGCTAGCATACTACTCTTAAGGTGAGTGTACACGGTGTGAATTTTGCTGTCATACTAGGTTGTAAGGGATTTTTTTTCCAATCAGGAGAAGTCATGTGGAAATCATTGATGCTCATATGGTTGTAGCTCATGAAATGTGAGAGGAATTTATGAGCCGAGCTAAATAATAATGTAATCATAACTTATGTATTTCTTTTCCAAAAGTCATACTTCCAGGTGTTAACCAGTTTTGTGAATCTTTTTTTGAACCTTGTTTTCTTTTGTGTTAAAGAGAGCAGAATTTATCTGCATTTCTCCTGGAAAAGCGCATGTGTGACCAGTATAAGAATGAGTCCCAAAAAGTGTGCCTTTGTATGTAATGGAAAGCTGATCTTGTTCAGCCATAGTTCATTTAACCTTATCACATGTGAGTTTTAAATACTTCATCTGACCTCCATTTGTGAGTTATTTAGAAAGCATTACTTTGATATTTCCATGGCGAAACATGTGGTTTATGATGCGTTGCAGCCCCATTCACTGATAAGAGCTGATGGATTTACAACAAGTCAATTCATCAACTTCACCTAAACTGAAATTTAATAATAAATAATAAATTCTATTTAGGCCTCACAGTGGCGCAGTGGGTAGCACGTTCGCCTCACAGCAAGAAGGTCGCTGGTCGCTGGTTCGAGCCTCGCTAGTTGGCGTTTCTGTGTGGAGTTTGCATGTTCTCCCTGTGTTGGCGTGGGTTTCCTCCGGGTGCTCCGGTTTCCCCCACAAGTCCAAAGACATGCGGTATAGGTGAATTGGGTAAGCTAAATTGTCCGTAGTGTATGAGTGTGAATGGGTGTGTATGGATGTTTCCCAGAGATGGGTTGCAGCTGGAAGGGCATCCGCTGCGTAAAACATATGCTGGATAAGTTGGCGGTTCATTCCGCTGTGGCGACCCCAGATTAATAAAGGGACTAAGCCGAAATGAAAATGAATGAATGAATGAAATTCTATTTAAAATGCGCCTTCTTAGACTCAAGGCGCTACGACATTCAAAACAATAAAGTATGAATGTAAAATAATAAATTACAACACATAATATCACATGTTTATAAGATCATAATAAGATCTAAAAAGCAACAACATAAGTTTAGGGCTTGCTTAAAACTACATGAAAGTAAGGCTGATTCACTGGGAATAGAATAGAGCAGTGGTCCCCAACCTTTTTATCATGCTTGAAAATTCTACCGGGGGCTGGGGGTATATGTAGATTGCTAGGCGACCATCAACCATTTTCTTAGAGGATGACAAGCTGACAAAACATTGCTGTAACTCTGATACAATATTTATTTATGGAGAAAATTAAAAAGCACTGCAGTGTTTGGGTGTTCTGTGTTTGTCTGAGTTAATTAGTCTACCGAAATGTGTATATTCTATACAAAGTGATGAATGAAGCTGATCAGTTCTTGTCACGTGACTCACGGTAGTTGAGAGATGTTTTCAACTGGGTTGTTGCCCCCAATATGTGCATGCAGGCCTCCATTGGAAATAACAGACTTGCACACGGAAAAGACGCGATATGTGAATAACCCCTAAAGCTGCCGTCATTTGCAGTCTCCAGCAGTTGATCTTTTTCTTGCACAGACATGCTGGATTCACCTGATTTGTTGACATGTGGGTTGTGGATCCATTCATTGGCAGTTTGTGGTCCTTTACTGGGTCTTTTCCCCTTCGCAAAGAAACTTTCCGAAGACGTCTGTTTCTTACTGATTTTGCTAGCTTGTGGGTTAAATTTTGGTGCTCAAGTGATCGAGATGTAACAGAGAGAATATGGTCATTTTTCAAAATAAAAGATCGTTTAGACTCAGATAATAAATACCAAATTAATTAATGGTACCAGTTGATCCACGGAACGGTACCGTTCTGCGGCCCGGGGGTTGAGGACCACTGGAATAGAGTAAACATTCATTCTAAACAAACAGCGTGTATCTGTTCAGAATAACACACATTGTAAGATTGTGTAAAAGGATTATTATTGCTGTCTTCATTAGACATCAGTGTGCATTTTATAAAGCACTAATTTAAATGCTCCGAATGCTCTAATCACACCAGTGTGATCATAAGTTCCAGGGACCAACCTAGACTAATCACAGTGCTGTCATTGTATTTGTCAAAGTGTTATGATTACAAAGTTGTTCCCATTTTATTTTTAAGGATATGAGAGAAAGTAGTTGGTGAAGCTCAGTAGCTCCGCCCATGGTTTTAAAAGTATTCAAAAGCTTGATAGAAAAGATGGATGCGGTACTACTCTATAGGCACTCAAGATTAATATGAGATTGGGCAAAGTGAGCATGTTACATCCCCAATACGATTGTGGACATAGTCTTTTGACCATCAGAATTCGCACAGTGTACATCCGCTTCAGAGTCTCCGCTGTGTATATTATATAGATGTAGCCACATCTATTTTGATGAACAGTATAACACACTCATACTCCTGTCTTGTAATCAAACAGCATCAGCTCATATTTGAGTTTGCATCTATGCATTTGTCATTATATGCAAAAAAAAAAAAAAAAAAAGCTCACACTCTGTGTTCTGTTTGTCGAGGCTGTGGATTAAAGGTATTAATATTAGAAGTAGTGTAGTGTTGGGGAAGTTACTTTTAAAAAGATTTGCAATCTTGCTAGTTTTTAAGGAAAATAATGCATTGTTACTTTTGCGTTACCTTTTTTGAGCTTGTTTCTAAAATAATAATAATAATAATAATAAATATATATATATATATTTATTCATTCATTCATTCATTCATTCATTCATTTTTATTTCGGCTTAGTCCCTTTATTAATCTGGGGTCGCCACAGTGGAATGAACTGTCAACTTATCCAGCATATGTTTCACACAGCGGATACCCTTCCAGCTGCATCCCAGTACTGGAAAACACCCATACACACTCATTCACACACATACACTACAGACAATTTAGTTTATCCAATTCACCTATAGCGCATGCCTTTGGACTGTGGGGGAAACCGGAGCATCCGGAGGAAACTCACGCCAACACGGGGAGAACATGCAAACTCCACACAGAAACGCCAACTGACCCAATGCCTTCTTGCTGTGAGGCAACAGTGCTAACCACTGAGCCACCGTGTTGTCCCACTAAGAGAACATTCAAATATAATGTTTTTGGAACTAGTGGGTTAAATGTAAAGGGTTAGTTCACCCAAAAATAACAATGGGTGTAAGGGTGTTTCCCAGTACTGGGTTGCGGCTGGAAGAGCATCCACTGCGTAAAACATATGCCGAAATAGTTGGCGGTTCATTCCGCTGTGGCGACCACTGATAAGTTAGGGACTAAGCCTAAGGAAAATGAATGAATGAATGAATATTATTCTTGTTGTATTTACATAGTTTTTTTGCTAAACTGAAAATTGTAACTTTTGTCAATTTGTTTGACGCCTCACGGTGGTGCAGTGGGTAGCATGATCGCCTCACAGCAAGAAGGTCGCTGGTTCGAGCCTCGGCTGGGTCAGTTGGCATTTCTGTGTGGAGTTTGCATGTTCTCCCCGTGTTGGCGTGGGTTTCCTCCGGGTGCTCCGGTTTCCCCCACAAGTCCAAAGACATGCGCTATAGGTGAATTGTTAAGCTAAATTGTCCATAGTGTATGTGTGTGAATGAGTGTGTGTGATGTTTCCCAGTGATGGGTTGCAGCTGGAAGGGCATCTGCTGCATAAAACATATGCTGGATAAGTTGGCGGTTCATTCCGCTGTGGCGACCCCAGATTAATAAAGGGACTAAGCCGAAAAGAAAATGAATGAATGAATTTGTTTGACAAGGTTTAAAATAAGAATTGTTGTTAAGAAAAAAAATGTTGACCTTTATAGTACAGTATTTGCGTTACTGCTATATCAATGGCTACCAGTTTACAACATTTTTTTAAAATATCTGCTTTTATATCCAACAGATGAAAGAATATCATAAGAGTTTGGAATGATTTGAGGGCGAGTAAATGGTTTTTATTTGCTGGTGAAGTATCGCTTTAACATTAACATACATATTTTCATGGGTAACTTCAGATATAGTTAGAGAGCAGTAAGCTAGTAATGCATTCTGAACACAGCGACTGTTTCCATTCCTCTTAATCTGCGGGTTTCCTTCTTGTTTCTGATGGTCAGTGAACACAAGAACATTCAAGGCCATCAAAATACAAAAAGAAAAACTCTGAACCAGCAATTGTAATGAATCATCCCGATGATTTCGGAAACTCGTTTCACTCCACGGCTGATTTGTCTGTTCCAGTCTAAAGCAGGTGGACATCTTCATGTGGAGGATTACTGACAAGACTAAATATGAGTTAAATATTAAATGAAACGATCTAAGAGGAGCAACAACTGAATGTTATTTGACTGAAAAACTACACACTTTTGCAATACCAAACAGCAGTTCTCTCCGTTTGTTCTTCTGTTTTGAAAAATGACGTCTCGTTTGTCTACTTGAATCTTTTTATGTTTGCTTGTTTTCCTCAGTTTGTATAGGATGTGAGATTGCGAGATCTTACAGATGAAATGAACACAATGAGAATGATGTTTGCATGGTGTAAATTGATTTGTTTTTCAAGTGTACGTATAGAGTCAAATAAAGAAGTATTATACATCTGAAAATAATCTCTTCCGTTTGCTGATATAAAACATGATACCAACGCAAGCTCATGGCAGTTCGTATTTCTTATTTAGTGGCTTATTCGTATTAGTCTGTACAATCTCATTAGTATGTTTTAGTAAAATTGGCTCATCCCAAAATATGGGGTATAGGGTTGGAGGTGGGGTATGGAGACACACCTCCTTTGTATATTTGTACAACCCCAAATCAGGAAAAGTTGGGACAGTATGGAAAACCCAAATAACAAATTGGAACAATGAAGCATTTACCACTTTGTAATGTTGCCATTCCTTTTCACAACACTTCAAAGAAGTTTTGGCACTGAAGACGCCAAGTGATGAAGTGTTTCAGGTGTAATTTTGTCCCATTCTTCCTGCAATCAAGTCTTAAGGTGGCCATCAGTACGGGGTCTTCATTGTCACCTTTTGCGCTTTAAAATGCAGCACACATTCTCTATTGGAGACAGGTCGGGACTGCAGGCAGGCCAGTCAAGTACCTGTACCGTCTTCCTCTGCAGCAGGACTTTGTAATGTGTGCAGAATGTGATTTCGCATTGTCTTGTCTTGCATTGGCATCCCTGGAAAATAAGGCAGTGTATTATGCTCCAAAATCTCTATGTACTTTTCTGCCATCACAGAAGGGCACTGACACGACCCCATACCATGACACCCTGGCTTTTGAACTTGTTGCTGGTAACAGTCTGGATGATCCTTTTCTTCTTTGGTCCAAAGCACACAGTGTCCATTTCTCCCCAAAAATACCTGAAATACTGATTCATCTGACCACAGTACACGTTTCCACTGTGTGATGATCCATCCAGGATGCCTCCAAGCCCAGAGAAGTCAATGGCGCTTCTGGACACTGTTAACATAGGGCTTCCTTTTGGCACAGTACAGTTTTAACTGGCATTTGTGGATGTAACTACGTATTGTGGTACTGACAAAGGTTTGCCAAAATAATCTTGACCCCATGTGGTTATATCATTATAGATGAATGTCGATTCTTGATGCAGCGCTGCCTGAGGGATCGGAGATCACGGTTGTTCAGCTTAGGCTTGCGCCCTTGTCTTTACACACTGAAATTCTTCCAGATTTCTTGAATCTTTTAATTATGTTATGCATTGTTAAAGGTGAAATATCCAAATGTCTTCCTATCTTTCTTTGAGGAACATTATTTTTAAACATTTCAATAATTTTCTCATGTATTTGTTGGCAAACTGGCGATCCTCGGCCCATCTTTGCTCCTAAAGGACTAGACCTTTCTTGGATGCTGCTTTTGTACCAAATCATAATTAAAATCACCTGTTTCACATCATTATTTAATCAATTTATCTGATTACTAGCCCTAAATTGTTCCTGTCCCAACTTTTTTTAGGAATGTGTTGCAGGTCTGAATGACAGGAACGAAATGAAGTTGACCAGACAAAACATGAAATATTTTGGGTTCATATTGTCTGCAATGAAATACGAATAAATGAAATAATAAATGCAATGAAATAAATTTGGAAATCACTACTTTCTTTTTTATTTGCAATTTCCATACTGTCTCAACCTTTTCTGATTTGGGGTTGTATGTATTCATACAAATGAAATCATATCAATTCATATTAATTAGCCACTTTTCTGACAAAATGCAAAAATATTACATTTCCTTGTGAGATGCTGGGCTGGAGATACAGTGAAAATGCATGATTAATCATACATAGTATTCTTGACAGTGATCAAACTTTTTGTACAGTAAGTATATAAAGCATATTGATGCAATTACAATTAGCAGTTGGCATGCTTTTCTTACTTAGTTTTTGTCTTGTTTCTAGTCCAAATATCTAAAACTTTCTAAATCAAGAAGGATTTTCTTGACAATTAAAAAATAATGTCTTGTTTTAAGAAATAAAATGTCAAAATTGAGTTAATTTTTCTTTAAAACAAGCAAAATAATCTGCTAATGGGCTAAGTAAATCTATCTTATTTCAAAGCGAAAACTAGATTATTGTGCTCACCCCGTTGTCAGATTATTTAGCTTTTAGACAACAGATTACAGTGATATTTTTAGTGTCAATCTGCTTTTTTAAAGATGGTTTCTCTTCTTTTTTTAGTCAACAGGAAGCATGTGTGAGCTGTATATGTGGTCATGCACAGACGAGCTGTTGAGCTTCATCCGCTCAGCTCTAATCTCCTCAAAACCTCCAGAAATGGGCTCCCAAAATAGACGGCAGAAGCAGCGCTGAAACAAAATTAAGGCAGATGAAAGGAAAATGAATTTCTCAATGAGGAAATCCAGCCGCTCAGTCAATTCAACAGCACCATGAGACGTCTTCATTACATATACACTACAGTCAGAGCATTTACATTTGGTTACATTAGAATAGGCAGACCTGTTTAATCGAAAGTTGTTATGGTTTTTGTCATTTTTCTATACATGTCATGTCTCTGTTGTCTATGTTTAATGTGTCCATGTTTGTGCTCCTCTGTTCTCCCCCCCCCCCCCCCCTTGTTTTTGTCAGTATAACTGTCTTCACCTGGTCCTCATGTGCTTTTCTCCCCTATATATTGTGCTCTCTTCATTGTTCATTGTGTGTGATACTTTCATGTTTGATTCTCTAGCCTCTAGTATCTTTTTGACCTTGTCCAGTTTATCCTTTTTGTAACCTTGTCTTAGCAATTATATTCCTTTATCTTGTTTGCTTAATTTAGTATCTCCATTTAGAAGTGTTATTTCGTTTCTTTCTATTGATCGTTTAATTCATCTTTAGTCATTTTTGTTATTTAAGCCTTGATTTTTATTTCATTTAGCCCTTCTGGTTTTCCCCATTTAGGAGTAATTCCTTTTTAGTTTTATTTAGTCGTCTTAGTATTTTTCCTCATTCTGCATTTGAGTCCTCCTTCCAGACTCGTGACAATTTTCAGCTTCAAGGAACTGCGGTAAGTGTTTCATTGTGTAACAGGGTTCCATACAGATCAGATACAGATCCGATCAGATTTACCCGCAGCTAGCTCTCTGCAACTCTCACATCGTCACCCACTGAAGCTAAGCAGTGCTGCACCTGGTCAGTACCTGGATTGGAGACGACATGGGAAAGCTAGGTTGCTGCCCAAAGTGGTGTTAGTGAGACCAGCAAGGGGCGCTCAACTTGTGGTCTGTGTGGATCCTAACGCCCCAGTATATTAATGTGGACTCTGTACTGATCAGTGAGCACCGTCTTTCGGATGAGACGTTAAACTAAGGTCCTGACTCTCTGTGGTCATTAAAAAATCTTAAGAAATCCTTCTAAAAAGAGTAGGAGCTTGCCCACTGGCCTTTGTCTATCATGGCCTCCTAAACATCCCCATATATTAGTTGGCTTCATCACTCTTTTTCATCTCCACCAATCAGCTAGTGTGTGGTGTGCGGTCTGGCACAATATGGCTGCCGTCGCGGCATCCAGGTGGATGCTGCACACTGGTGGTGGATGTCCAGAAAAGCACTATATAAATGTAAGGAATTATTATTATTAGATCCAGAACTGTACAATGGAAAATTTTCAGCTTCAGAGTTGAAATGATAATTGCATTATCCTGTCCTCTGCATGTATTTGTTAGCTAAGTAGGTTCATTATCGTATAGTTAAATGAGTGCTAGATTGAATTTGCGTGAAGACTTTTATTTTAGGGCAGTACGGTGGCGCAGTGGGTAGCACAATCGCCTCACAGCAAAAAGGTCGCTGGTTCGAGCCCGGCTGGGTCAGTTGGCATTTCTGTGTGGAGTTTGCATGTTCTCCCTGTGTTCGCGTGGGTTTCCTCCGGGTGCTCCGGTTTCCCCCACATGTCCAAAGACATGCAGTAGAGGTGAATTGGGTAAGCTAAATTGTCCGTAGTGTATGTGTGTGAATGAGTGTGTATGGATGTTTCCCAGTGATGGGTTGCAGCTGGAAGGGCATCCGCTGCGTAAAACATATGCCGGATAAGTTGGCGGTTCATTCCGCTGTGGCGACCCCAGATTAATAAAGGGACTAAGCCGAAAAGAAAATGAATGAATGAATGACTTTTATTTTAACAGAGAAGGGCCACCACTCCAAACGCAGAAGCAAATGGTCAGACTTTCATTGACTATTATCAAAACAAAAAAAAATTTCAGTGGATTAACTTGCACTGATTAATTGTTTACCTAAAACAGGGGTGGCCAAACTCAGTCCTGGAGGGCAGCTGTTGTGCATATTTTAGTTCCAACTCCAATTAGACCCATCTGAACCAGCTAATCAAGCTCTTTCTAGGTATACTAGAAGCTTCTAGGCAGGTGTGTTGAAGGAAGTTGAAGCTAAACTATGCAGGACACCGGCCCTTCAGGACCAAGTTTGGGCACTCCTGACCTACAGAATAAGGTATGTGCGCTAGCAAAATAAACATCGTAAATTTTGATTTCACACAGACTTTAACTGCATTGAATAAAATGCTTTACTTAGAGATTTTGTCTCGTTGATGGTAAAATGATCGAAAAATGTTAATTCAAGAAGCATTTTTTCCAAAAGTTTACCTTATTTGGAAGGGTCATGAATATTAATGAGCTCTCATAACTGGATGTCACCAAACTACTTTAAACATTCAGGAAAGTTGAAGTGGGACATTATATAGGTTACAAATGACATCTTGGCAGTAACTTCAGCAAAAGTACTGTAGTAAAAAAAAAGAAAGAGGATGTTCTTATAAATATGGACGACTACAGCTCAGCATAGCCATTACTCACAGGCTGTCTCTGTGGAGAGAGAAAGGTCTGGTATTCGGGGAGTTTTGGGTAATAACGCAGTGACCCTTTCCTACACACAAACATCCATTTTGTGTTGAGAGATTTAGAGAAGACTCCTGGGGGATAAAAGCACTTTGCAGAACTTGCACTTTAAGCAAATATTTTCACATCGCCCACGCTGACACAGTTTCTTTTAAACGACCAACTCACCAATTACCGACCAGATTAGAAATGTCTGACTGTTTAAATCCTACAAAACAAGATAATAACAATTAAATATGAAAACATGTGTATGCTACTTTAATCAAATTTATTATTTCATATTAAGGTATGATTCTCACATGTGCTGATATTCAATAATTCAATATATCATGATAATGAGCATGCATAGTATTGATGTCACGGGCACTTAAAAATGAAGTGAATAATTATTATTTCAACTTTTAAAGTGTATTTCAACAATATTCAGATGTTTATATTGGGCGTGATTGTTCATCACAGTATCAAATGCTTGAAGACATTTTATTTTAGGCTTAGGCTATTTATTTTCACATTAACATTTTCAAGTTAATCTGGCCTGCAACACTGAAAAATCTGTGTCTATTTATAGGCCTTTTGTTCGGTAACTACAGTAAGGCTTAATGTGTTAGCATTGGTCAATTTAAAGTCAATATAATGACAGTTACAAAACCTTTTAATAATCTTAGGTGATGTTAATTCCTTAGTTAATGCCTAACGCATTTAAAAACATAAAACTATAATATATGACTTCTTACTGTTTATTTTAGTAACGTTTAATAATGAGACTTTATTGTAAAGGGTAAGCTATTGTACTTTCATCCTCTCTATCCTTGTATTATCATCCTTTTGTCTAATGGCGGGGGCAGCACGGTGGCGCAGTGGGTAGCGCTCTCGCCTCACAGCAAGAAGGTCGCTGGTTCGAGCCTCGGCTGGGTCAGTTGGCGTTTCTGTGTGGAGTTTGCATGTTCTCCCCGTGTTTGCGTAGGTTTCCTCCGGGTGCTCCGGTTTCCCCCACAAGTCCAAAGACATGCGGTACAGGTGAATTGTGTAAGCTAAATTGTCCGTATGTGTGTGAATGAAAGTGTATGGGTGTTTCCCAGTGATGGGTTGCAGCTGGAAGGGCATCCACTGCGTAAAACATATGCTGGATAAGTTGGCGGTTCATTCTGCTGTGGCGACTCCAGATTAATAAAGGGACTAAGCCGAAAAGAGAATGAATGAATGTCTAGTGGCGGACGGCTGCTTCTCACTTAGGCCTGTTTATGCTAATGAGAGGTCACTAATGGGTGGGACTTTCCCTCTTTGATGACATTTACAAAGGCAGAATGTCAATCAAAGTGTTTCTACAGACTGTTTTTATCAAGTGTGATTATAAAAAACAAAGTTAATTAAATTTTACCATTAGAGGCTGGCTATATTCACACACTGTTGCCACACAACTGTGTTAAAACCCCTTAAAAAGCTTAATTTGGTCAATATTGTGATGATAATACTGTATATCGTAATAAAAGTTATACAGCCATTTATGACAGACAGCAAGAAAATTTAATAGCAGAAGCCCACTCGAATATGCTATACAATCATATTGTTTGCCCAGAAACCCCCAGGTTTCCTATCGATTCTGCATAGGTGTTATGAGGGCCACAGATAAACACAATCCACCTCTGCCAGTGTGTGAGATACACAACACAGCAGACAGTTCGAGACAGTGTGTGGGAACAGCATGTCCAGACTGTCATCCTCACACACCCTGGCATTTTCCCCTGGCAAATCTATAAATGCCATTAATGAGCCTCTCGCCGTGACTTTTTGTGCAGGTGACAGGCAGCGATATGTCCCGATGACTTATGCATTGTTCCATTTGCTTCCAGCCACACCGGCCACGTATCCCTAATTAATTTTTCACCCGCTCAGAGAGACGGATGCATAAGATTTCACCTTTCCAGCTACAGAAGACTGAAATAGCCTCCTAATTTGCTCCCTCACTGCTTTCTGCGGCACTATGTGGGGAAACTCGGGCGATTTGCTTGAGTCACAAGATGGTGAAACGTCGTCAGAGAAGTTGGAACAACAACAACAAAAAGTAGGAAACTTTTCCTAACATTAAGAGACAAAGATTAGAACAGTTCTGCGTTTGTGTTGTCGCATATGGTAAAAACAATATTTTAAAACATATTTTCATAAAAGTTTGTTTTAAAAATAAAAATTGCTAATTAAAATATTATAAAGACATGTTTTTTCCATCCAATAAAATTCACATGTAACATTAAAACAATCTTTATTTGCTTTATTTCCAATCAACATGTGTAATACTTATATTTTATACAACATACTTAATAAAATGCACTTAATATAATACACAATACACACACACACACACAAATATATATATATATATATATTATCCAACTTTTTTTTTGATGATACATAAGATCCATATTTATATATTCATTTATTTATTATTGTTATTATTAATAACAGGCTCCACATAATCATCTTAATTTCAACTCTCAAAATGTAATTTTAACACATATAATGTAGAATCGTGTCAAGTGTTGGAGTCATTTAAAAGAGTTGATTATCAGAGTTGCTTTAACTCCTACGAGGAGTTATGATGATACTCCGCCCAAGCACTCAGCCCCCCACACATTTCAAGTTAGTCTGTCTCTGAGAGAAATGGTTAACAGCATGGTGTAGTTTTTGGCGGTTAGTATATTTTAAGCTATTATATTTATTCAATTATTTATATATGTATAACTGTTGTTTTAACACTTTTTGGGAGTCAAAAAAACAACAACTCTACCTTTAGTATTATATTTTTATGTATTTGTATAATGTTAATTTAACTCCAGAAAATGTGGAGCTATATAAACTCATAAAAAGTGTTGAAATCAACTCTGTGAGAGTTAATTCAACACTCGTCTTTTTGCTGTGGGCGTAAAACATATGCTGAATAAGTTGGCGGTTCATTCTGCTGTGGCAACCCCAGATTACGGGGGATACGTCTCCCTCACTTTTAGAGACAGACCATTTAGAAACAGGTGATTAAGAATGTAAACTTTTGGATTTTATACAGCCCCCCATTTTTAAAATGTCCACTACGCCCCTGGTCACACACCTGTTCCAAACCTCTTTCAGTTTCTTTCTTTTGCTGAACAAAGAAGATATTTTGAAGTATGTTAACTGTCAGTAGCCATTGACATAAATAGTATTTTTTCCTCTTTACTATGGAAGTCATTAGCTATCGGTGTCCAACATACTTCAAAGTATTTTATGTTTTGTTCAACGGCAAAAAGAAAGTCAGAATGGTTTGCAACTACTGAGGAGATGGTGAACTTTTGTGTGAATTATCTTTTAATATATATTATTTATTAAAAATAAATAAGAAAAGCGCATTTTTGTCCACTTGAGCCCCTGCCCCTCAAAATGTCTCTGCACGTACTATTCAGATTTAAATTTAAATGTATTAAATGTGACACGGTGGTCAGCACTGTCGCCTCACAGCAAGAAGGTCGCTTGTTCGAGTCACGGCTAGGTCAGTTGGCATTTCTGTGTGGAGTTTGCATGTTCTCCACGTGTTGCCGTGGGTTTGCTTGTGGAAGCATGGATGTTTCCCAGTACTGGGTTGCAGCTGGAAGGACATCCGCTGTGTAAAACATATGCTGGATAAGTTGCCGGTTCATTCTGCTGTGGCAACCCCTGATGAATAAAGGGACTAAGCCGAAGGAGAATGAATGAATGAATGAATGAATGAATGAATGAACAACATAGACACAACATGGGCTATATTTAATACAGGTTATATCTAAAATTTATTTCGGCCAGGATTTTTTAACCGTATGGGATGTCAAAAATACGCGATTGAATTTGAAATTCAATTGATATACAGAGCTCGCCATGGCTTGTTTGTGAAATGAGGTAATCAATCACTTCATAAATGAGCGCCAAGGAAAGACTCTTGTATTAACATCCCTGCTGAGTTCATTAGAAAGTCATGAAGACAGACTTCTAATGAGACCGGCCTTCAAAATATTGACTTCGCCAATACTCGTGGCGCTGTGGTGTTTAAATAAACAACACTTTCGCGACATTTTAATGACTCCCGCAGGGTTTGAGGCTCTGCGGTGTCGCTGATTCGAGAACCGCGCGACAGTGGCGCCATCTCCTGTCCGCCTCAGGCCCTTCCCTGACTGCATTTTTCACCTGTCTGTCCGCATTAAAATCTTAATTCGTCAGCGTGTCTGTATCGCTTACTACCTTAGAAATGACTGTAACTAATACCTGCTGCCAGTTCCACAGAATGCAAACTCTTGAGTAAATCTGCTCAAGCATTCTTAATAGGCTGAGCAGAAAGCAAACTGGCAAGAGAGACTACGGTTGTAAACCTCTTGTAGTCAAAGATATGGTTGATTATTATTTGGGTGTAATATGGTTATTCCAGTTTAGGATGTTATTCTAATTCTGAATTTATTCACCAAATCAACACACACACACACACACACACACACACACACACACACACACACACATTTATGAGGCGTAATGTTTTTATACTGTAAAAAACGCTATTATTTTACCCTACCTCTAAACCAACCCTCACAGAAAACCTGTGGCAATTTCTAATGTAAAAATAACCCGTTAAGTATGTAAGTGTAAAAATCTTAAAATTAAAAATGTATAAAATTATGAGGACACAAGGCAAGTTTTCATAAACCATATCAACAGTGAACTAGGCCTACCAAGGTCATACCCATGTCATTATGTAAACAAGTACACGCACGCACACACACGCACGCGCGCGCACACACACACACACACACACACACACACACACACACACGCACGCGCGCACACACACACACACACACACACACACACACACACACACACACACACACACACACACACACACACACACTCATTTGCTTTTTAATCAAAGACATATTTTACTTTAATTATGTGCACTTATACTCTAATGTAAATTTAGGGTCAGTTCTGATTTCATGTCGACACCACAAATGTTTAAAATGACATAATTCCATCCATCAATCAATAATAATTTATGTATGAATGGATGTAAATTGTATAATGATGTTGTGACTATTTTGTGACTTTATTTATGTATTCATTCATTTATTGCAAGTAATCAATATGGTGAATTGAGCAAGACCTGTTTAAGACTAATACCTACTGTCAGATGCAAGCTGTAATTGACAGAGAGCGATCTTAAACCTGACATGAAATCTTGCATGGAACAAAATGATAACTCTGATCATGCAAAATATATGGCACATCTTAACACTGCTATAATTGTGTCTCAAGATTTTGTTTAATTAGATTTTGTGCATTTTTAACTTTCGCAGCATCACAGCATGCAAGGTGATACGCCAGAGGGCTCACAATGAATCATTATCAGTGACAAACACATTGGGTTTTTCCTTTCCTAAGGGAGTTCTTTAAAGCAAAAACCTTTTCTCTGAGCACAGGCGCACGTTCATGAGGCAGAGCGTTGTGGAGTGTGGCTTTCACAATCAAAATGCTTGTTATGTCAGATTAGCTTTGGTAACTTCAGCAGACAACCGTGCATCAAAGACTGCAAATGCTCAATTACTGAGGAAACACTGAAACTTACAGCTTACAAGCACTAAATGTTTCAGTTTCCCTGAAGTTACTCTCGGGTGGCTCTGCATGAAAACTTAGATCTTTTTCTAGAATAATCACGTGTTTTCTTTGTAAATAATATGCATCCAGAAGATAGAATTGGGGCGGCGCAGTGGGTATCGCTGTCGCCTCATAGCAAGAAGGTTGCTGGTTTGAGCCTCGGCTGGGTCAGTTGGCGTTTCTGTGTGGAGTTTGCATGTGCTCCCTGTGTTCGCGTGGGTTTCCTCCGGGTGCTTTGATGGGTTGCAGCTGGAATGGCATCCGGTGCGTAAAACATATGCTGAATAAGTTGGCAGTTCATTCCGCTGTGTTATTATTGATTAATAAAGGGACTAAGCCGAAAAGAAAATGAATGAATGAAAATAGAATTGTATAATAATGTGAAATATTTTTGTGTAAGGACATTTTAGTAACTCAAATAAACACTTGTTACAACCGAGGAATGCAGAAGAGCATCTCTGAACATACAACATGTCCCACCTTGAGTCGTATGGGCTACAGCAGCAGAAGACCACACTGGGTGCCACTCCTGTCAGCTAAGAACAGGAAACTGAGGCTACAACTCGCACAGGCTCACCAAAATTGCACAATAGAAGATTGAAAAACAATGCCTGGTCTGGTGAGTCTCAATTTCTGCTGCGACATTCGAATGGTAGGGTCAGAATTTGGCGTCAACACTATGAAAGCATGGATCCATCCTGCCTTGTATCAACGGTTCAGGCTGGTGGTGGTGGTGTAATGGTGTGAGGGATATTTCTTGGCACACTTTGGGCCCATTAGTACCAACTGAGCATCGTGTCAACGCCACAGCCTACCTGAGTATTGTTGCTGACCATGTCCATCCCTTTATGACCACAGTGTACCCATCTTCTGATGGCTACTTCCAGCAGGAAAACGCACCAAGTCATAAAGCGTGAATCATCTCAGACTGGTTTCTTGAGCATGACAATGAGTTCACTGTAGTCAAATGGCCTTCACAGTCACCAGATCTCAATCCAATAGAGCACCTTTGGGATGTGGTGGAACGGGAGATTTGCATCGTGGATGTGCAGCCGACAAGTCTGCAGCAACTGCGTGATGCCATCATGTAAATTTTGACCAAAATCTCTGAGAAATATTTCCAGTACCGTATTGAATCTATGCCACGATGGATTAAAGCAGTTCGGAACGCAAAAGGGGGTCCAACCCGGAACTAGTAACGTGTACCTAATAAAGTGGCCGGTGAGTGTATATCAGTATTTATTGTGCAATTAATGCATCCATGTACTATGCTAATTTAACTACTATATATGGAATAATGCACTTATATTTTGTTCTTGTAAAAATGACCTATTTTAGAAATGATGATGCTAGAGTCTTAGGAATCCATATGCATCTTTATAAGAATTTAAAAATCTGAGTAAATGAGAGAGTTGGAAACACAAGTCCTGAACATCAACACTGTTTATCTCCTCTCGGAAATGACTCTTGTAATGTCAGTGTCATATAAATGTCATTGGGCTGTCTCTATCTGAAGGTAAGACTCATAAAGAGAATAGACATGACATGGAGAATAAATAGAGACTGACAGACAAGTAATTTCTCATTGGTGACAGCAGTAGACGCTCCATCTTCTCTTCTCAGCGACCCTCAGGTCTCTCAGCACACAAACAGACAGAGAAATGCAGTTCAAAAAGAGCCTCAAAGTCACAGGAATCTCAAAGTCGCCATTGGTGTGCTGTGTGTGAGGATGTGTGTGTGTGTGTGTGTGTGTGTGTGTGTGTGTGTGTGTGTGTGTGAGTGTCAGCAGCGATATGATCTTGACGGCTCTGGATAATATTTCTCTCATCAGTGCTTGTGAGGCAGAGCAGGTCATTCAGTGTCCGTCTGCACATCTTGTTTTATTTCATATACGCCGACGTGTCGTGAGACATTTCTTATGTTCATCTTAATGAAAGATGATTTCTGTTGTCGCATGGTTATTAAAAAAATATGACTACACAGTGACGTGTTTAAGAAAAGTACTGTGGAAAAATAAAAGGTTTGATGCTTCAGAATTGTTTCAGAAGGACCCTGAATAAAAGGGGATAGTTCACCCGAAAATAAAAATCATCAATTATTTTCCCTCATGTGGTTTCTTTCTTCTCTTGAACATAATAGAAGATATTTCGAAGAATGCTGGTTGCTGAGACACTTCCAAGTGCCATGGTAGGAAAAAATGACTATGAAAGTCAATAGCTACCAGCATTTCTCAAAATATCTTCTTTTGTTTTCAACAAACTTAGGTTTTGAACGAGTGAAAGGTGAGTAAACTATGGCAAATTTGTACATTTTTGAGTGAATTGTTTCTTTAAGTTTGAGGGTGAATGACTTTAGGCTTAACTAAAGCATTGTTCACACATGTAGTTCAGTTTCTTGGTTAAAATTAAATATTTTTAGTTTTTTACTTACTTTTGACATAAGTTTTGAAGTGGAACTTACCAACACTGAACTTAACAAGAGCTTAGTATGTGAATACGTATAAAAAACCGTCGTAACAGTCGATTAATAAATAGTGTACTGTAGTGTAAGCAAATGACACTCATCTCCCATTAGTGTAAAGGAACCAAACGCACCTCCACAACAGGGATGACAAAATTAAGAAGAGACTTTTTTCAGACATTTCAACAATTTATTTCGTTCTATTACATATTTTTCGTTCACAGGTCAAACCCCACCCTCACCCTTCCAAATGACTCTCTGCACTGAATAAAATGACTTTTTTTATTCAATGGCCTAAATCAGGAGTGCCCAAACTCGGTCCAGGAGGGCCGGTGTCCTGCATAGCTTAGCTTCAACTTGCTTCAAAACACCTGTCTGGAAGATTCTAGTATACCTAGAAAGTGCTTGATTAGCTGGTTCAGATGTGTCTGATTGGGGTTGGAACTAAACTCTGCAGGACACCGGCCCTCCAGGACTGAGTTTGGACAACTCTGGCCTAATTATTAGTATTCATTTACTGGATGTTTTCTAATCATTGCAAATAAACATAGGAGTGTTACACAGAAAGTACAGTAAAACCATAATATTGAGCTAATTGTACTTAATATAAGATGTCAAATTTTATTGAATTTTACATGAGTAAATTGTTAAAGAATTTTATCTAGTAGATCTAAGATCTATCTGTCTATCTATCTGTCTATCTATCTATCTATCTATCTATCTATCTATCTATCTCTCTCTCTCTCTCTGTCTGTCTGTCTGTCTGTCTGTCTGTCTGTCTCTCTCTCTCTCTCTCTCTCTCTCTCTCTCTCTCTCTCTCTCTCT
>CAIGQW010055671.1:1534280-1550898 GCA_903798125.1 Danio choprae | reverse complement strand
AGGAAGCACTTATAACTCAATCAAACAATATCTGATCTGCCTGAAAACGCACAGGTTCGATGAGATTCCTCTCCTCAAGACATCTACGTGCCTATATTGAGTCTCAGTTTTAGCGCCACCTGCTGACAGAAGGAAGTTTGGCATAAATCTTCGATTTTCTCGGGTTTTTTAATATATATCGGCTTAAATTATTATTGTCCGCTGTTCTCTGTCATCCTGAGGCCACCGGGCGGCGGTGAGCCCGGGTGCGAGGTCCCTTTCATCGCTGCTTGCAGCTTTAATTTTATAATATATCTTAAGTATCATACTCATACAAATTTATAAAATATGCTTGAAAAAATATTATTGTTTTACATTTTTACTCTCTTCCAACATTTTTGGGACACTATGATTCAGATGCTGATTTGTGTCCATAGACTGTAAATGTTTGTGCCTCCTTTTTTGTTTATTTTTGTACGCTATTTAGGCACTTATGCAATTTATTGTAATTGTAATAATTTAAATAAATATTAGTATAAAAGAAACAAATAAAACACAAAATAAAAAATGACTTATAATAGCTAAAAACAATTTATGCAAATAATAGGATTAACAGACATATAAAAGCTTAAATGTAAATAAGTAAAAGTTATTATGAAATGTATATAATATTATTATTTTAAAAATAAGATTAGTGTAAGGGTGGCGCAGTGGGTAGCACGATCGCCTCACAGCAAGAAGGTCGCTGGTTCGAGCCTCGGCTGGGTCAGTTGGCATTTCTGTGTGGAGTTTGCATGTTCTCCCCGTGTTGGCGTGGGTTTCCTCCGGGTGCTCCGGTTTCCCCCACAAGTCCAAAGACATCCGGTATAGGTGAATTGGGTAAGCTAAATTGTCCGTAGTGTATGTGTGTGAATGAGTGTGTATGGGTGTTTCCTAATGATGGGTTGCAGCTGGAAGGGCATCCGCTGTGTAAAACATATTACTGATTAATATTATGTAGATTAATAAAGGGACTAAGCCGAAAAGAAAATGAATGAATGAATAATAACGCAAGAATTATGTAATAATTAATGCACAAATACGATTAGACAAGACTGTAACAAATTCAACAAAAACAAACAAATGCAAATTCGAATTAAAATAAGTAAATAAAAAATGCATTCATGTAATTAGTAATAAATAAATAAATAAATAAATATTGCTCAATAGAAGCTAAATATTTCCCCCCAAATATGCTGATTTGTATCCCCCTTTTTATTGATCATTTTTTATTGAACGCTATTTAGGTACTTATGTAATTTATTTTAATTGTAATCATTTAAATAAATATTAGTATAATAGAAAGAAACAAATAAAACATTAAATTAAAAAAGTAAGAATAGCAATCTTATAATTAAAAAAAAATATGCAAACAACAGGATTAGATATAAGATTTAAATAAATACATATAAAAGCTTAAATATTATTATAAAATATATAAATTATTATAAAAAATTAAGATTAATTTAATAATGCAAGAATTATATTATAATTAATGCAAAAACAAATTTAACAAAGAGAAACAAATTCAAATTCGTAATAAAATAAATAAAAAATGTATTAATATAATTAGCAATAAATAAATAAATAAATAAATATTGCTAATTAGACGCTAAATATTTCCTCCCTAAACAAATATTTACATGCTTTTACAAGAAAAAATACATCCAAAATATATAGACCATTTGTAGAATTTATAATGCTTTCATATAATTAAATACATCTAAAATAAAATATACAAAACTAATCACCGCTCTTAGGTTTTTCTTGATAGGAAGAGACGTCGTGTAATATCGCGACATTTGAGATGCGGAAGTGGCTGTCAGATGATTTAGGTCATGTGGTGTAGCTCGGCTAGACGGTCTTCAAACAGTGTAGTAGAACTCAAGTATATTTCATCAGAAAATCTCCGCTCGATCACCATCGTGAAGACTCTTTCTCCAGCATGCAGAACGTGATAAACTCGGTAAAAGGCACCGCTCTGGGGGTCGCGGAGTTTCTGACGCCAGTTTTGAAGGTAAGCCGAGGAGTGTTAGCATGGTTTGCAGTCCGCATCAAGTAGCTGCTGTATTAAATGTGAGATTTAAAAAGTGTTAGAATTTAGATTAAAATACTTTGCTGGAGCAGTATTGATCAGTCAGAAGTGATCAATAACTACAGACACGAATGTCAACAAATGAAAACATGCAACCTGTCAGATGGCCCAAACATCAGCAGACGGTATTTTAGCAAAAACAAACAGGCAAAGTTTTCAAATTGAGGTAAAAGTGGTTTTATGTTCGCACATTCACACTTTCTCCTTAATAATATACTTTCAGAAATGTATTATTTGCGAATTCTAAGTAGTGAAATCATATTATCAGCCAATGACTATCAGAGTACAACATTGTTCACAGTCAAATAAATAGTGCTAATGTTGTTTTAAAGTCATACTTGCATGTGATTTCAGACCGAATATTAAAAAGTACCATGGTAAACATTATAGGGAGAATGTCACAAGTTGTCACTAAACGAATGTGCGAATATAAAACCAACTTTACCTCAATGTTTATATTGAGGTAAAGTCGGTATTTATATTGTGACATAAAGACTTTCTCCTTAATAATATAATTTCAGAAATGTATTATTTGTGAATTATACATAGCGAAATTATATTCGCAGCCAATGACTATCAATGTACAACATTGTTAACAGTCAAATAAATGGCGCTTATGTTGTTATGAAGTCAATCTTGCATGCTAATTCAGACCGAATTTAGGGTGGTAAACAACATAGGGGCCGTTAAAATAAACGAATGTGCGAATATAAAACTAACTTTACCTCAATGGTGTTCAATTATTTGCAGTGTGGGGTCAAATTGAGCTTTTAGAAGATATAAGTGTCGTGTTTTCGTCGAGCAGGAATTCATAAAGGTGTCACATCAGTCAGGTTGTCAGGTTTTTCCTATAACACAGTAAGCATAAATGTTTGTTGACAATTTATTTTTTAAACCCTTTGCAAAAATATTTCGTTCATGTGTTCTCTAACATAAACAAAACCTTTATTACAGTATTTATTCATCTTATGTTGTTAACATTAGGTTATGAAACGAATTGTTCATTGTTAGTTTGTTTTAACTCACAGTGCGTTAATTAATACACAACTTTGGATTTTATGCTGATGATACACAGCAAAATTTTTGTTTGAGGTAATGTTGGTTTTATATTTGCGCATTGGGACTTTCTCCTTAATAGTATAATTTCAGAAATGTATTATTTGCTAATTCTAAGTGAGGAAATCATATTAGCAGCCAATGACTGTCAGAGTACAACACTGTTTACAGTCAATGAAATAGTGCTAATGTTGTTTTGAAGTCACACTTGCATGCTAATTCAGACCGAATATTCAAAGTAGCATGGTAAACAATATAGGTACCGTTAAATGAACGAATGTGCGAATATAAAACTAACTTAACCTCAATCAACATTGTTCACAGTCAACTAAATAGTGCTAATGTTGACTTGAAACCGAATATTCAGATTATCGCGGTAAACAATATAGGGACCGTTAAAATGAACGAATGTGTGAATATAAAACTATACTTTATTAGTTTTCAATTCCTCAATTCGAGCAATGATGCATAAAGGTGTCACATCAGTCAACATTTTGTCAGGTTTTTACCTACAACATTGTAAACAGGACTGTTTGTTGGCGAGTTATGTTTGAAATACATTCGGTAGCACTTTGCAATAATGTTTCGTTAATGTGTTTTCTACCTTAAACAAAACAGTCATTACAGTATTTATTCATCTTATGCTGTTGACATTAGGTTATGAAACTGCAGTCGTTCATTGTTAGTTCTTGTTATCTCACAATGCTTTAATTAATACACAACCTGGGATTTAATGCTGATGATACACAGGGCAACTTTTGATGAGAAATGTTGCTGGTTAGCGATGTTGATTGGTTATTTTTTTTATTAATAATGAGCAACAATATTGTATCTGTAACCCATTGCCTTATTTAGTTACCCAGTGTCTGATATTGTTCCTCTTTTATGGCAGAATTTCCCAAAGTTGCCCAGCAACATTGCTCAAAAGCTTTCCTGTGTATCATCAGCATTATTAATGAATTGGTAAATGTTAAAATTAACATTAACTGTGATTTAAAAATACTGTTCATGTTAGTATATAAATCCATTGATTCATTAAATCTTACTGTAAAGTGTGAAAATCAATCCTTATTTAAGTAAACTTTCTTTAAAAGCTGAAACATGTACGTATTAAAATTTCGTATTTAACTTTCATTAATTAATAGGCTTAATATCTAATTTTAAAACATTGAATAGACAAACAGAGAGCTTGTCCTGAATATTTGGGTTATTCATTTGGGTAATGGATTTTATACAATTAGGAGTGAATTTGTGCTTCAGATGCTGAAAATGCTCAATGTTTGTTCATGTTCATTTACAAATTAGATAAGTCATGTTAATGATTTAGTCAGTATTTTTGAATAGCAACCAAAAAGTTAGCAACTACAAAAAAGAGAAATCACACACAATATGTAAAAAAAATGTATATTGAGCACCTTTTCAGTCACACGGTCTTCATAAGGTTTTGAAGGGAAGTGGAGGATAGAAACTAATAGACAAGCTGATAACCTCTATCATGTGCAGCATTTATTGAGGAACTACCATACATTATGATATTCAAAATCAATATTTGACATTAAATATTTCCAGTAGTTCACTTCAATTCTTTACTTGGTTATTTTACACTTATAATGAAAACTATAAATGTAAGTGTGATCACCTTTTGTTTATTACCAAGCCATAAATAAAACGGTAATATAATAAATGCATACACTTTTAATATAAGGTATCATACATGCACTTTATATATAACAAATACATACACATACATAAATACATTAAAATAAAACAATGAAAAGTAATTTTATTTAGTGTTGCCTTTCTTAAATGCAATTTAATGCGTTTATTTTAACATTTCTGCTAAATTCATAACTGTAAATATATTGCAACTGTTCAAATCCATGACTGCTGTATTTTCACATTAATCATGTGTGAATTTGCATACAGTATTGCAGAACTGTATTAAAGTAGTGCAAAACAATATTGATTTATGAGCCGCATGTGTTATTGATCTGTGGACCGCAGTCAACCAGAAAACTATTACTTTGACAGATTTAAACTAGCAGAAGATCAAGGCACAGTTTGTTAACTGGCATTTGAGTTGGCAAAACTCTCTCACATGCAGACAAGTCATCTTTATTGTCCAAATGTTATATATATATATGCTGTTTCTCTCTTTTCCAGGAATCTAAATTTAAAGAAACTGGGGTTATAACTCCAGAGGAGGTGAGTGTGCATTCTGGTCTTATTATGGTGTGAAGTGTGCATTTTGAAAGGATTTGCATGCAATGATTTAAACTCAACAGTGTTTTGTTTTCTGTGCAGTTTGTTGCAGCAGGAGATCATCTGGTTCATCACTGTCCCACATGGAAATGGCAAGAACACACACACGCAGTTGGTTTTTAATGATTTATGAGGACTCTCCATAGGCGTAATGTGTTTTATGGTATAAAAACGCTTTCATAGACTTACCCTACCCCTAAACCCAACCCTCTCAGGAAACCTGTGGCAAATTTTGAATGATTTTAATCTATTTAAGTACACAAGACTTACTCAAAAACCACCTCAACTAGAGCTGCGTGATACTTGGAAAATATGTGATATACAATATTGCTGATGAGTTTTCATATTTCTTGGAATAAAACATGTCTCTGGAGAAAAGATATTGTAATTTGCTTTTTAAAAAAAGTATTTTTTGTAATAATTATAAATTATTATGTATAAATTATTATAAATAAACAGGTAATAATGGATATTTTTCTGATCGAAAAAACTGCCAGGGTGCAAACGTTTCGACACTAAGAATGAATGAAAACCTGGGCAGATATTCTGACTCTTACTGGCTGTTGTCATTTTCTTATCTTATCTGTACTCTCGTCATTAGTATTTCTTTTTAGCTCTAGATTCACCCTCTAACCAATAGCAGAACAGCACCTACTGGGTAGGCAGGTGTAAAGATAGTAAGGCCCCATCTGATTGGTCAAATTTGAATAAACAGTGCCGATAGCCTCAAAATAGCTCAATATTCAGCTCTTTAGATATTTAATTTCTTGAACCCATATACTTATCTATGCATGAACCACACATGCTCACCGGAAAAGCAAAGTCCACTCAAATAACATGCCGACAGGACATTTCTATGTAGTATACTTGTTCCTGCCTCTCGACTCGTTCACTGTCAGCAAAATGTGCTTGTTTTATTGGCTTGTTGTTGTTTTTTTAAAATCAGTATAATGTAAGTTGAGTTAAATTTGAAAAGACTGATAAATATTTTTTATTTAATAAAAGAATAATAGTTAGCCAAGTGCATCCAAAGTTTTCAGTTTGGACCCAGAATTTTAATTGTGGTGCATATTTTTTATTTAATAAAATAATAATAGTTATTACAAAGCATTTTTGGTCTCGATTTTCAGCCAAGTGCATCCAGAGTTTTTCATTTCAGCCTGGAATTTTTATTTCGGTACATATCTTTTAATTTAATTTAATAATAATAGTTATTACGGGCCTCACAGTGGCGCAGTGGGTAGCACGTTCGCCTCACAGCAAGAAGGTCGCTGGTCGCTGGTTCGAACCTCGCCAGTTGGCGTTTCTGTGTGGAGTTTGCATGTTCTCCCTGTGTTGGCGTGGGTTTCCTCCGGGTGCTCCGGTTTCCCCCACAAGTCCAAAGACATGCGGTATAGGTGAATTGGGTAAGCTAAATTGTCCGTAGTGTATGAGTGTGAATGGGTGTGTATGGATGTTTCCCAGAGATGGGTTGCAGCTGGAAGAGCATCCGCTGCGTAAAACATATGCTGGATAAGTTGGCGGTTCATTCCGCTGTGGCGACCCCAGATTAATAAAGGGACTAAGCCGAAATGAAAATGAATGAATGAATAGTTATTACAAAGCATTTTTGGTCTCGATTTTCAGCCAAGTGCATCCAGAGTTTTTCATTTCAGCCCAGCATTTTAGTTTTGGTGCATGCATTAAAAAATATTTTATTTATTATCACCTCTCTGCGATATGAATATTGCACATACTATTATCACGATAACTATACTTTTTCAATATATTGTGCAGCCCTAACCTTAACATTGTAATACCTAGGTTATACCCATGTCATTATACCAATTTGTGTCCTCATAAATTACTTAAACAAACACACACACACACACACACGCACATTTACCTGGCTATCTAGATGAATACATTCCATATACCTCTGTTGTTTTTATGTAGAGCCTGTTCTAAATACTATTATCTAGTCTTAGTTAAAATTCAATGCTTAAAGCTTTTTAGAAGGATGTCATATGAAATATATGCTTTAGCTTCTTTTCTATGTGGCTTTTTAAAGCATGTTTTCTGCACTTTTAGGGCATCTGGAGAAGAAGCAAAGGTGAAGCCCTATCTGCCCAACGACAAACAGTTCCTATTAACCCGAAACGGTAAGCACAGTGAAGACCTTTCATTTGACAAATGTATTGCGTTTTGTGAAGCTGAATGTGTTTGTTTTGGGGCTCAGTTCCATGTTATAAGCGCTGTAAACAGATGGAGTACTCGGATGAGCTGGAGGCCATCATAGAAGAGGATGATGGAGATGGCGGATGGGTGGACACCTTCCATAACTCAGGTATGACACAGAAACTGGGTGTATGGTGTCATTTGACTGTGTTAAAGCATGTCTTGCTCATTCATAGGTTTCTGACAGACATTCTTGGGCCTTGTTTACTCCTGGTATTAACCCTTGTGTACTGTTCAAATGTACTACCCTTTCATTATGTTTGTGGCTGTTTTTGCCCCGTTGACTTCCTTTGTAATGACATTTTTTAATTGCAAAGGCATGACAGCGTATAATCATGCTTTCTTGATTTTTGATGAAATTTGGTCAGAATTTCTGGAAAGTCAACAATAGAAAATAAAAAAAAATAACACAATTTTCAAAGCATTTTCCCAAACTATGTGTCAAAATAAGATTTGTCACCAAAAATCATTGCATTTGCTAAAACACTCAGAAAGCTGTGGGCAAATTAAGACTCAAAATCACCCCAGAGAGGATGAAAACATCCCCAATAGGTTAAGATGCACACAAGGGTTAAGATGCCATCAGATCACAAGTAAACGAAGGTGGCTTATAACCATTTATACCTGGTGTTTTAATCAATCTTTATTTTAATCCATTGTCAATATGAAAAGTTAAATTGTAAAAAATATAATTCAGGTTTTATTAATATTGGAAATCATGTTTTTTTAAAAAAAAAATTTAACTCTTTAATCCAAAATAAAAAGCATGATTTACAAAAAGTTTATGAAAATGAGTAATCTGTTCTCTTCATACGATCTTTCAGTCTAATACTGTGAAATAAAGTCAGTATATGAACATGAAAGTAGAAAACAGGCAATGATATGAAACATGCAGATGAAAGAGTTTAAATCATACTCTGATACTGTTTGAAAGTATTTGACCACCTGAGTTTCTACTAGGAAAGCAATTCAATCAAATGAGATTTTGGCTGTCTCTGAAAGTTGTTGAAAGTGGACCAAAGTGTTTTTAGATGCCATTTACACCTGTTTGTACTGTATTCAGTAGAGTGATCCACATGTGATTGGATAAACAAAACTGCATCTTAATATTAGGTGTAAATGGAGACTTATAGACCTTTTTTGTATTACTAGGTGTTACAGGGGTGACTGAAGCAGTTCGGGAAATCTCATTGGATAATAAGGTTAGGCAACACTGTGTCAAGTACTTAAAGTTGGAAAATTGCATTTTTAATAATGCGCTTTTATGTTTTATTTTTTATATTTTCCATTTTCAGCTTATTTCATGTGTTTGTCTTTATTTATGTGTGTATTTGGTTTTTAATTCATAATTATTTTATATTATTAGTTAAGTTTATTAACTTAAAGGTCCCATGAAATTAAAATAAAGTTAGTATCAGTATTGTTAGTTTTTAGGATATCTATAAGCAAGTATGCTCCAAAACAGTGACAAAATTTGCATTTAGAAGATATAAAACTGATATAAACATGTAAAGCTTGTAGTTTGTCACTTCCACCTAAATCGATCAACGGTTTTATTCACATCACCTCATACTTCAGTTTCTCATCAAATCTTGACCAATCAAATGCTCTCTAGTATCTGACATGCCCCGCCTGTTTCAAGATGCTTCTCATTTGATGCCCTTGAGCTCAAACACTCGCACTGGCAGAGTGGTGATAAAGCAAAACGCTATTGGCTGGTTTTTTTAAAAAGGGAGGAGCTACACTATGTCCCGCCCTCTCTTCATTTTTATTCGATGTTATGTCAAACATCGAATAAAAATGCATATTTCAAAGCATTTCACCGGAGCTTTAATTTAAAAACAAATGAGCTGTATTATTTTGTCATTTAGCTGTTTTGTATACATTTTCAAAATTGTTTAAAGTAGTTTTTGCATTTTCGTTTTTTAATTAATTCATTTATTTTTAAACATGTCTATAGTGTTTATTATTATTTTTAATAGATATTTTGGTTCATCAAGTTAAACTAAAAGAAAATGATAATTCTATACAATATTTTGATTATAATGTAATCTATAACATGTAAAAATTATATTTGTTTTGTATTCACATGAAGGATAATATGAATATGAATGTGCAGACGGGTGCCTGTGGTAATGGTGGTGATGGCGAGGATGATGAAGAAGGAGAGGCAGCAGATATGGAAGGTAGCCCTGAATTTTTGTTTATTTATATAGTACCATTTTACTGACACAAATTGTTAGCTGGTTCATTCGACTTCAACACATCTGTTGGTATTTCAGAATATGAAGAAAGTGGACTTTTGGAAACTGATGATGTAAGCGAGTACACCTAAAAACAAGATTTCCAACAACATAATGTGCTTTTTCCTGAATTACTTGTTCATGTTATTTCTTTAGGCCACTCTTGACACAAGTAAAATGGCTGATTTAAGTAAAACCAAGGCCGAAGCTGGAGGGGAAGATGCCATTCTACAGACAAGAACTTATGACCTTTATATCACATATGACAAATATTACCAGACACCAAGGCTATGGCTGTTTGGATATGATGAGGTAATTTTGCTTAATTATGCTTTGACGTGATGGCAATACATTAATATCTTGGCACTGTTGCTGTATTCAATTTGTTTACAAGCCCCTATTTCCTATTTTCACATATTAGCTTTCATGTAATGTGTAAAATAGCTGTTTGTGCTGGTAAAAAATGTGAAAATAGTCAAAATTAAAAGTCTATGATTTAGTTTCTGACATGCATTGTAAGTGGCTGACCAATCACCAGTAGAATGGGCCATCTGACCAATCACGGCAGAGCAGGCTCACAGAGAGGCTGGGTTTAGAGAGACCAGGTCCTTCATTAAACCATTTCAGACACTGTAAATAAAGAGCTAATGCTGCAGTGTTAATTATTATTAAAAAATAAAGCATTTCTTTGACCTTGGATGGATGTAAACCTATTGTGAGAGACCTCCAAAAACTAAATGTTACATTTAAAATAATAGGTTCTCTCTCAAAGGCTCATCTAATAGGTTTTATACTCATTGGAGGCCACTACTGAATTATTTTGATAATTTAGCACCTCTTGAAGTGGTTATTTAAGAAATCATTTCATGGTCAGAATTAGCTCTCACTTTTGCTTTCATACTCTGGTTTAGTCGTCCCCTAAGTTGGACTTATTGACCCACAGACAATTCAGCACAACTGAAATCACAATAACCAGGACGTAGGTAGCCATCATCTTTATTTATCTAGCTACTCCTTAACTATAATGATCAATTTTACTGTTTATTTTATTTGTATTATTTACTCATTTCATTTACTTTGCTGTTTTATTTCTTCATTTATATTTGTCTGTTTACTTCTTCATGTTTTATATGGGGTTTAAATGTTCATAAGTGTTTTTAAATGAAAAAGAAAAGCCGAAATTTCACATTTGCATACAACGAATGCTATTCACTTGTGTTCCATAAAGAAAGTTTATTAAAAATAAGGATAATAATAGGTGGGCTTTAATCGCAGCGTGTTGTGCTCTTTCAAAGGACAGACAGCCTCTAACTGTGGATCAGATGTATGAAGACATCAGCCAGGATCATGTTAAAAAAACCGTCACCATTGAGAATCACCCTCATCTGCCTCCACCTGCTATGTGCTCCGTACATCCATGCAGGTAAATGCAAACATTTTTACCTTTATTTGATTAGCTTACACTTTATTCAAGACAACTGAGTAATGCGTAGGACAATAGAAGTGATCAGACTAAAGCCTCGTTCACAGTACTAGCAACTTTGTAGCTGATTTTCACCCTGGGTGGCGACTGAAGTTGCTTATGGCCGTTTTTACTTTAAGTTTTGCTTCAGCGAATTCACTGACGTTAATTTTTAACATGCAAATATTTTTTGGTTTTAATAACGAAGTAAATGTTAATTAATTCAACTGAGCTAATGTTGAGGGTAACAGAAATTAATAAATAATGCAACAAATATATTTATCATTATAAATTTTTATGTTGTATGCTCATACATTTTGCTTTTTGCCATAATTTATGGCAAAAAGGTAATTCTGTTGACCTTCTCATGTCGTTTTTTACGTATTATAGCACTAGATATAAATGGAATCAGACAATCAGTACATAAAATGCTTAATTTCAAAGATGAATAATAATAAGATCAGATTGGAAAACTTTATTAATCAACAAACACCACATCATAGTCCAACAACACTCCATTTGCCTGCATATTTCCGAACACGGCAAAAGACTGAGCAATAAAAACTAGAACAAAGATACAAAAATTATACCACTTCATTAACAAACATTTGAAGTAAAAAAAGACGTCTTAATCACTCAGTGCAAAATGTGTATTCATTCATTCAATCATTCATTCATTCATTTTCTTTTCGGCTTAGGCCCTTTATTAATTCTGGGTCGCCACAGCGGAATGAACCGCCAACTTATCCAGCATATGTTTTATGCAGCGGATGCCCTTCCAGCTGCAACCCATCACTGGGAACACATCCATACACACTAATTCACACACATACACTACAGACAATATCACCTATACCGCATGTCTTTGGACTTGTGGAGGAAACCGGAGAACCCGGAGGAAACCCACGCCAACACGGGGAGAACATGCAAACTCCACACAGAAATGCCAACTGACCCAGCCGAGGCTCGAACCAGCAACCTGCTGTGAGGCGATCGTGCTACCCACTGCGCCACCGTGACGCATATGTGTATACAGTATATACAAATTGCACCACTTCATTAAAAAAAAATCTGACAGCAGCTTTTCAACTTCATCCTCAAGAAAATCAGGATTAAAACCAATAATAGAACCAGCTTTTTTTATACATTATTCATTTAAGATTTAAATCCATACATTAAAGATTTCTTGTATAGTAGTCAGTGAAATGTATAGTATTATATTATATTACATGCTGTTTTTAGATCAAACTTTGAAAAACATTCTCAATATTTCCTCTCTATTATGAATTCACTTCCTTTATTTTACAGTGCTCGTCATGCGGAATGATAATCTGCTCTTCTGTTTATTTGTCAGACATGCAGAGGTGATGAAAAAGATTATCGAGACTGTGGCGGAAGGAGGAGGAGAACTCGGGGTCCATATGTATCCTTTTATCCAAAATAATCTTCTTAAAGGGTTAGTTCACCCAAAAATGACAATTATGTTATTATTTCCTCACCCTAATGTCATTCCAATAAACGAACACCTTTGCTCATCTTCAGAACACAAATTAAGATTATTTTAGATGAATTCTCTCCATAGACCGCAATAGTCCCGAATTCCAAAAAAGGAGCCAAAAACATTGTCCAAACATTCCACTTTAAGCATTCCCTGTATATGGAGGATGGGAGAGCGCTAAAATCTCTATAAAAAGAGGTGTAAAATATCTTGATTTGTGTTCTGAAGATGAATAATGGTCTTAGGAATAATTTTTTTAACAATTTTTATTTTTGGGTGAACTAACCCTTTAAGCAATATTATAGAAGCACATGCTGTTGAGCAGATTTATTATTATTTTTTTTTTTTTTTATATTTCTAAAATATTTATCTTATGCTCACCAAGGCTGCATTATTTGTAGTAAAAATATGTTGTGTGACATATTGCATTTTAAAATGTTTTTTTTCCACATCACAGTCACTATAAACTTCAGTTTCAAAAGATTTAGCAGAAATCAGAATCAAAACTATTTTAAAATCAAGAAAATCCTGAATTTAGCCAAACTTGTCTGGTCGTTTTGTTTATCAGAATCGTAAAATGAACATTCTGTCATCATTTACTCGCCCTGGACTTGTTTTAAACCCGTTTGAGTTTTAATTTCTTCTGTTAAAAACAAAAGAAGATATTTTGAAGAATGTTGCAAACCGGTAACCATTGACACTCATAGTAAAAGAAAAAAAACCCCAAATACTATGGATGTCAGTGGTTATGAAATCACAATATCTTCAGAAGAAAGAAAGAAACAAACAGGTTTTGAACAAATAAACGAGAACACAAAAGAAGATATTTTGAAGAATGTTGCAAACTAGTAACCATTGACACTCATCGTGAGAAAAACAAATACTATGGAAGTCAATGGTTACGGTATCACAATATCTTCAGAAGAAAGAAAGAAATGAACACGTTATGAGTAAACAATGTTTAAGTGAACTGTCCCTTTAATTCTTGCAGTTGTTATTGTAATAAACAAATGTATATTCCCCCTTATGGAATACTTTACCTTAACGTTCATAACTCCAGGTATCTTCTGATTTTCCTGAAATTTGTGCAAGCTGTCATTCCAACAATAGAGTATGATTACACAAGGCATTTCACCATGTAAATCCCACAGCTACGACAACATGGATTGTTTCTGCGCTGAGGAAGCGGCGACAATATGAACCTCGAAAGACACTCTGTCCTGAAAGATGCTGGCAATGGTGTATGAAACGTCTGGGAGAGGATCTGACGGTCAAATCACACACACACACACACATTTAAATCCAGTTTCTCAACTATTCTTCAGCTTAACCTCTGTACTAGCCACTTGCTATTAATGCTGTCCTGAAACAAAAAGTGTTTTATTTTATATTTGCGTTACAAAAAATATACAAAAATGCAAGCCATGGCAAATAATAAATGGCTGTTCAAATATGTTGGTGTTATTTGTATGTTCATATTCATTGTGTGTGTGCGAGTTGAGCTTGTTCGAAATGCCAGCTTGTCTTAACGCACTGTTCTTCGAATGTAGGAAGCTCTGTCTCGGTTTCGGATTATTGTTGTGGTAAAAATGTGTTCACAAATCCAGCGGACCACAGTTATTGTATTTGTGGATTTTAACGTATTGTACACAATGTCCGGAGAAGCTGGAGTGTGATTAAAAAAAAGCTAAATTGGTGCTTTGTTATATGTTGGTCCACAGATACACACACAAAAACATTTACTAAATAAGAAAGGTCTGTGTAGTCTTTAAGGGAACTGAAATCATATTACTTAATGCAATTCATATTACTTAATACTTGAATGACTGCTATTAATTCTAAGATATGTGAATTTGTTAATAAAACACTCTTTTTATGCAGGATTGCTAGTTGTATTAACTACTCTGTGTAATATTTACCTCAGCAAATATATTGTTTTAAGTGTAGTGTGTAGCAGTCTGTTCTGTCTTCAATAATCAGCCAAGTCTGATGGTTTACTTTATTGTCGACAACAAAGGAGGTTGTTCAGGAGACCCCCAGCAGCATCTCTGCCTGAAAATTCAGCCTCACTGATGCTCTGGTCTGCTTACATACTCCTTTGCTGCTGTTTTCCACATTGTTCTACATTTGTCACACAAGATCAAAACTAATCTTAACCCCCAGAATAGACCTTTCTACTATGTATCTTGTCCATCTATACTTAACTGTTTCAACAGGTGTGGCCCCTTTTCTTATGCATCCTTTGAGACACCTAGTTGTTTACTCAGGCCATCTCTTCTTCTTTCTAACTCTACATAGTACTTTGATTATTCTAATGGTATATAAGTTTACAAGCAGATTATACACATACAATTTGATTATATAAGTTAACTTCACACTTTAAAGAGTACAAAATCCACTTCATGTGCTCCTAACAAAATAGACAACACTAGAATAAAGTAAAAATACTAATGAAGCTATTGTTAACTTAGGTTAACGTTTATTTCAGCTAATAAATATTCTTTTGGTTTTAATAAGGAAGTAAATGTTATTTAATTCAATTAAGCTAATGTGAAGGCTAACAGAAAGGAATAAATAATGCAACAAATATATTAAACATTGTTTATTTTGACGTTGTATATGTTATGTCAAGTATGTCCAAGGACTTTTAAGTTATAATTTAGATGTAAAAATCGCATTCATCCCTGCTGAAAAAACATCTTAAACCAGCATAGGCTGGTTGGCTGGTTTTAGCTGGTCGACCAGCCTGGTTTCCAGCCATTTTCAACCTGGTCTTAGCTGGTCAGGCTGGGAGATGACTTGCTAAAACCAACTTGGCCAGCCTAGCCTTGCTGGGAGCCCAGCCAAAAACCAGCTATGTCCAGCTTAAACCAGGCTGGTCAAGCTGGTTTTAGCTAGTCATTTTCCAGCCTGACCAGCTAAGACCAGGCTGGAAATGTCTGGAAAAGCCCTCTAAAACCAGGCCTGTCGACTAGCTAAAACCAGCCAACCAGTTTAGGCTGGGTTATTACTATTTTACTAGAATTAATTATCATTTTAAAATAATATTTGTGATTTACGTATGTCATAATTTCAAAAATCAGTAAAATAAAGAAAAGAAATATTTGAGTCATGTTTATCTTTTGGCGGAACTGTTGCAACCGGAACGATTGAATACTCGTCTGCTTTCACAGGGAATGTGCATCAGTCGAAACAGCCCCCGTGTTGGAGTGTTCGTACTGGTATGTTTGTATCTCGTTAACATTTTATACCTTCTTTATGTTTTTGAAATCTCTTTCGACAGTTTGTTCATTAGTTAACACGATTGTAGAATAAATTGTGTATATTAAGTGTCTTAAATCATGGAACGTTTAATCGCTCATCAGCTCAAAATTGACCCAATTGCCCAAATGCATATTCTTGAGTTTAAGAAAAGCTGAATCCAAACGGAAATTTACCGTCGTCATACAATAACAATGACGGTAATTGTTGTATTTCTGAGTTTATTAGGCTGCTGGTGGGTTTAGAAATCTCCTGTCATCACTTATAATTGATTGTAATTAGTTTATAGTAAACAGTTGACGGCATTTAGAAATTGCTACACTTTATATCAACAATTGTTTGTTTTCCACAAAATATCGTAGACTATGTTTGTTTATGTTCCTCATGTCCACACATCCAGTGAGTTAATAATTCACCCAAAAGTATATTAATAATATTCTGTCATTATTTGCTCACCTTCATGTTGTTTCATGCATTTGATGTTTTAATATATATTAAAATATATA
>CAIGQW010055671.1:1486626-1528224 GCA_903798125.1 Danio choprae | reverse complement strand
TATATATATATATACATATATACATATATACATATGTACACATGCGCACACACACAAAATAATTTAAACAGCACGCATACAAATATTATGTCAAAAAACTTTTATTTTGGATGCGATTTAATCTTTGCCCAGCACTAATTATAATTATGTATAATACTAGTATTGTTTGAATATACCTCATTCTCATATTCTAGCCTAGTTGTTCATCTTTTAATAAAAATCTACTCCTTTTTCTTATTTTTAAATGGTATTTGATGTTCTGCACAGGTAAACAGCTGGTAAACTGTTTTTGTTTTTCTATTCATTCAAACTTTAGTCATATAATATTTAACAGGTTTTAGATTTACTCCCCATCTCTAAAATATGGTGTTTTACATTCTTTATGTAGCAGAAATGAAACAAACTATGAAAGTAGCACATTGGCTCACCCCTAGGCCACGGTTTGGAACGCCTCTACATTTCTAACAATAGATATTGTGTTTTTTGAAAAGCGAGCTTGCACGTTATTTGATTTATTTATTTTTTGGCACACATCAAAGCCGTTTGCCTCCCGCTGTCTCACAATACAACGGGAAATTCCACTCCACACAGAAGAATCATTTAAGACCCGAGTCAGAATTAAAAAACGAAGGTGTGTTTGGAAAAAAAATGTCTCACCGAAATGCCAAACAAACATAGCACGCCTCTGGAAAAATGGAGTCCGTTCTTGAGATTCCTGATCATGGTTAGGGCTGTGTGTTTGATGGATAGACAGATTGAAGGCCTGTTTGAAGTATTTATGCAAAAAAAAAAAAAAACCGTGACCCCATGAGTTTGTAGAGTTGAGTTTGAAAGACTGCGAATGTCTACGGTGACGCATGGCCAAGGTTTTGAGGTGAGTGGAGAAAGTGAACGTTTACTTTGTGTTTTGAGTGGGAGTGTGTACTTTTGCTTGATTAACACAAGGACTTGTTTTAGGGTCCATATTAGTGCGCGCGCTGTCCTCTGTGCAGGTCTTTCGGGGTTGAATGAATTTGTGTGTGAATGGGATTCGATGACGCAAGTTGTTGGTTTTTTAGGGTTGAGGCATAAAAAGAGAATATGAGCCCGGGTGAGTTGAGAAGGCAGTTTGGGTTTGGCACTGATAGAGTGATCTTAACCTAAAGACCTGGAAAAACACCCCAAACCATTCTGTATCTCAGACATGTAATATAAAGTACATATTCTTTAGGCCAAGGTATTACTGTAAATGATTACTGAGCCTCTTAAAGGATAGTTCACACAAAACAGTAAATTCTGTCATCATTTAATCACCCTAAACTTCTTTAAATTTCTTTCTTTCGTCTCTACAAAGAAACATTTCAGCATAAAAGGCGTTATAGTTCGAAATGGAACTGCTACAACATAGAAATAACCTGAGTGTTTGAGTTTCAGAAAAGCAGCAAAGAGGTGCTGGGTTAGTTTTGTTGAGAAAAAATTGTGAGAAATTAAGAAATTACAATTAAAAAAACTTTCTAAACTTTATACGGACATCCCATATGGCCAGACAGTGAAATTTACTTGAATGAATTGTTAAAACATCATGTTTTGTTTATTGATTAATTAAAAGATTATCTTACAGTGCTCATACATGCTTGTTGAGATAATAGTCTTGTCTTGGAAACGATATTAAGTCAAGGCGAGAGGTTCAACCACATCTTTTAAAATTGCAAACATTTGCTGTGTCCCAATTTGTGTACTTCTACTACATCCTAAAAGTATATAATCTTTGTGACACTAAAGACAATTATGATGCCACTAAGGTTTTCTCAACATTGGTTACTATGAATGTTTCCTGAAAGATCATTTGACATTGTAGAAGTGAATGCTTAGCATCATTGCTCCATTCTTCAATCACAGGGAAACTAAATTATTTAAAATATATAAATGCTTGCAAGTTATTACTAATAATAATCTAAAAATCGCCATTTCTAATAATGAATTTCATTTATATACAACTATTACTTTGAAAAATTAAATGGCTTAGAAAATAATTTGTGACTTTTTTGCTAGTAAACAAAATGATAAAACAACTTATTTACAATTTTTACAGCATTGTTGTTATTTAGCTTAGCTTTGATTAGGATTGTCAGGAAAAAGTCCAGGGGATTTTTTATTTTTAATTTTTTTTAAAGGGGGCAAGCATGTCTCCGATAACTTCTTTGCCCTTGTTTGAGTGTGTGTTTTATTGTTATACACACATATATAGGATCTGTCAGGTATCCGTGCCTTAATTCCAAGTAAAGTTCAAGATGTCTTCTTGTAACTGAAGCTTTTGGCTCCTGGCCTTTATAATCAGCCCATTCTGATAAGCATGAAAGCGTGCAGGACTGTTGGAGAGGTCAGATGTCTCTTTCTGTTATTCCTCCATAGCTCTGGTCCAGCTTTCCACAGGGTGAGCTGCACGGGAGCTGTAATTAGGTGGCTGGAGCTGGGCTGTGGTTTACTTTTGAAGCCTTGAGAAGAGCTGCCCTGCCAGCCAGAGCAACAGTAACATCCCGTCAAACACCAGCCGCTGTTGTATACGTAATAGACTAATTAAATAACCACAATTTCATACCTTATTAAGAAAGTTTTGGGGTGCTTTGCCATTCAAAAGTTGCCAACAAGATATTTACACACACAAAAAATTATTAGTTGATTTTACTTTAAAAAAGTGAGTAAATCCATTGCTTTTAAAGAGATTAGTTGACTTTACTTAATAAGTGTAAGGCAATGGGTGTACTCTCTCCTTTTAAGTAAATGAACTATGTGCATATTTATAAAAATCAAGTCAATTACATCAGGTTTATTCACTTTTTTTTTTTTAAAGGTGCGGTATGTAGGTTGAACTAGGTATTGCACTCCTGAATCAAAACACAGGCAAGCGCAGGTTGCCAGATTGAAACAAATCAACAGGAGTGTGCCTGACTATTGAAATTAAAGGCTGATTTAAGGCTGATTTAAACAATGTTAAAAGCAACCGCACATGATAGAAGGAATATTTTCCATATTAAAAGGAGTTTTTGTTCTAACCAACACCTTAAATTGATGTACAGTATTAGAAACGGCTTCTATTTTTGCAGCTGAACAACAGAAAACTGACAATGATCACCTCAGGTAAACCTCATGAGCTTTATTCAGTTTAAATGCTAATAATGTGAGTCTGAATGCCATTTTACATGACATTTATTGCCATACTACTGAAAGCAGCAGCAGATAGTTCACCTCAGATCTTGAAAATAAAATAAACCGTTTGAAATTGAACTTTAGAACTGTGACTCAGTACAAACCAACACATATCAGCGATTCAGCATGTACATATAATAATGTTAAAGAGGTTTAATATGTATTAATTAGATTATAAACCTTACCGTTTCGTGGAGTGCAGTAAGCGCACATATATTCTGTGCTTCTGATTGGCTATATTTAAATTTCTGTCATGTTGTCTCTGGTGCAAACAGCTAAACTGCTTATCACTGCAAATCCTGTCATGCTAGGATGTTATGTGTGATGTTAGGACACAGGGTTACAGTGTAACCTGCTCACCTAATGTTTACGTTCGTAATATTTATATTATTCGCTAATTAATAACTACCTCATGTGGAATTCTGAATCTGCGTCTCATTTTGGAGTCTGTTACTGTCCACCGGATGCGTACTTTGAGAGCATTCCTGACTGAATGAATCAAATACGCTGTTTTCCATGAAGGCAACCCCGGGTGCTGAAATATAATTGGCTAAACTGGAATTGTGCAGGTTAAAGGAACCAAAACAAAGACAGACATTCCGGCACGGAAAGCACATTTTCAAAGCAGAATATCTGACTTAAGCATTGTATTTCAGATAAACAGGAATGTTCACTTGGCATGTTTCTTTAATATCTGCAAACATATGGCATATTTATGCTTTAGAAGAGTCATAAACATACATACACCACCTTTAAATCTGTGGAGCTTTTCTGCTCATTTTGGTGCCGCTTGGTTCATTTTTAACCCCGATGTATGCAAATATGAATATGCTAATTAGCCCCCGCCTCCATTTAAGCACACCAGCTCAAACCTGCAGTGCTTTCCTATGGTCAGCGCGAAATACTAAACATTTTAAAGCCTATATGGGAGTTTTACCTATTTTAATGCTTCTGAAGAATGACCCAGTCATGTGGAAAAGAAAACACCTCAACAAGCCACATAATTTGTTCTCAAGTTTGCTCGAATCCCTAATCTGAGTATGATAATAAAATGCTGTTTGTCTTAGTATGCACCACTAATAAAGCAAACTAAGGGAGTGTGAGATGGAGGGTGAACTGAGCGAAAGAGGTAATAGATATTTTTAGGAGGACTAGAGGGGGGGTTGACTGAATGAGAGTGAGGACAGATTTATAGACCGCTGTAAAATGAAGCTCTTCTCGGGGTTTAATCCATGACGTCCATTTAATACTTCACCTGCCTTTATTTGTTGCCCTATAGATTTGTGTGTGCGTTCGATTGTGTGTTTGGCATAAAGTCAGGCAATAAAAAAAAAAGGACAACACTACTGTTACTGGTTTCAGTATTGATTTTTGGTTTAGTTGGGTATTCCTGATGCTTTGGGATTAGAATAGTTTGTTATAAAAATAATTTCTAGTATGTATGAATTTCTTTTGGTGAATAATTATCATGAAGACATTGATGACTTTTAAGAGCAATAATTGTTAATCGATTTATTAAGATCTTTTTATAATGTTCATTTTTAATGTCATGTTATATTTGTGGTCTTAAAGCGATAGTTCACCTAAAATTAAAAATGTAATCAGCCTCAAGTGGTTCCAAAACTTTTAGAATTTCCTTTTTCTGTTGAACACAAATTATTTTGATCAGTGTTGGAAACCAGGAACCATTGACATGGGTAGTAGGAAAAATAATTACTATGGATGGAAAATACTTTTTAACATTACTTAATGCATTAACATTAACTTAAGTGAACATTTTAACAATGCATTACCTTAAGTTAACTTTTTAACACTACTTAATGCATTAATATTGACTTAAGTGAACATTTTAACAATGCATTAACTTAAGTGAACATTTTAACATTACTTATTGTAATAACTTAAGTGAACTTTTTTAACTACTTTATGCATTAATATTGACTTAAGGGAACTTTTTAACATTTACTAAATGCATTAACATACATACATTAACTTTTTAACAGTACTTAATGCATTAATATTGCCTTAATAGAACATTTTAACATTACTTGATGTAATAACTTGTGAACTTTTTAACTACTTAATGCATTAATATTGACTTCAATTAACTTTTAACATTACTTAATGCAGGGGTGTCCAAACTTGGTCCTGGAGGGCCGGTGTCCTGAAGAGTTTAGCTCCAACCCTAAGTAAACACACCTGAACCAGCTAAGCAAGTTCTTACTAGATATACTAGAAACTTCCTGGCAGGTGTGTTGAAGCAAGTTGGAGCTAAACTCAGCAGGCCACCGGCCCTTCAGGACCGAGTTTGGACACCCCTGATTTAATGCATTAACATTGACTTAAGTGAACATTTTAACATTACTTAATGCATTAACATTGACTTAAGTGAACTTTTAACATTGCTTAATGTATTAACATTAACTTCAGTTAACTTTTTAACTACTTAATGCCCTAACTTAAGTAAATTTTTTATGTCTCAACATCTTAGTCTACACTCAATAGTTTACACTTTCCCCAAGTGCCGAACAGGAATCAGGACACTCTCTGGAATCTTCCATTGGAGTCCATTGCTTCTTCCACAGACCACTAAAAACAAGGCAATGCTGTTCACCAGCTATGAATAGGTGTATCAACAAGGTGCACATGAACTGCTTTTGACGCACACAGATGATGGAGGATGCTATCTATGATTGCGTAGATATACACTCGCATATATAGCTCACATATAATCAATACTAATTAACATCTTAATTGATCGGTAAATATGAAATAAGCAGATCAAGTTAAATTATTTTTTGCACACTCATGAACTGTGGCTTCTCTCCTCACATTGCCTTCTCTGTCCCCAAAGAGGAACTCAAAGCGTTCATTTATTTTTTTTTTTTTACGATATTTCACCAAACAAATAATAAAAATAAATCAATGTTAACCCCAAACGTCTACACGTATATTTAGGGGCCCTTCATTCATTCAGCGGTCACCAATCTCACCAGGTCAATATTTGGACAGCTAATTTTGAGAAGTCGTCCTCTCTGTTGTGAAAGAGAATGTGTTTTAGGGAAATGTGTGAACGCAGTCATCTTTACCATCACCCTGCTGAACTTGGTGTCACCCGACCTTTTCTGTTAAGGTTTTTATTTTTTTATTTTTGTTGGATTTATCATTTGCATTTAAAACAACAACAACAACAACATTTTATGAGTATTTTACTCCCAATGATGCATACCAGGGAAGATAAAGTCTTTAGTATTTCACATGTGATGTCATGTGCTCTCAACATGTGGGCCTTACATAGAGAAATTTCTATCATCTTTTAGATTGGCACTTTTTAGGCAAATTGGTTAAAATAGCATATATTTTCATTTGTTGTGATCTGAAAATCAGGGTTATTCCTTCTGAAGTTAAAAATCATTTGGTTTTGTGTTGTTACTTAATGCATTTAATGCTCTAAATGATGTTTTTGTTTTAGATTTGTGCGAAATGTAGATTGCAGAATGAAAAAGTATGTTTTACTCAAACGCATAACTCATTAATGTAGAGATTTTGCAAGTGGTCTTTGTCAAAGATGATTTACCATGTCAAATAAAACGTATAAGTGATTTTATATACATACAAAGCATGTTAAATGCTAGTAGTGTTTGTCTTTAATAGTTCAAGTAACTTTTATGAAAATAAAATGGGTGAAATAGTGTCATCTACACTCATTATGACATAACATAACATATATTCATAAAAACGATGGATGGATGGATGGATTCGAGTTCTTGAGGGTTTTTTGGCACAATTTAATTGTTTAATGTTCAATCCACTTATATTTGCAAAAACAATTAAGGTAACTCAATTGACTCGTGTTGGGACAACATAAAGGAATTGTGTGGAACCCAGCTTTTTTTTTTTTACAGTAAATAAGTTATCATGTTATCAAATAAATAGATTAATGGATATTTAAAATTAATAATATTCCACTGTATTGTTTTCAAAATTATGTCCAATTAAATGGTCTTTGCAAAGTAATATTCCACGTCTCTCCTAATTCTGTGGAAACTAATACATACTTATAGTTCTCTGTCTTCATGGTTTGGTTCTTCTTCCTCTTCTCTGTCTGCTAGATTTTACCACAGATGGGTGTGACGCTGGACAGTTTGGGCTTTGACTCAGAGTTGCAGGCCTTGTACATGGCAGTAAATTCAGGGAAAACGGGTCAAAAACGCAAACACTCTCCTGACAGCAGCCCCGCAGCAGAAGAAAAGCACATCACTAATCATCAACACATCTCTGAGCGCACAGGTCACTGCCTCATCTACACTGAGCATAAATGCAAATGGAGACATTCAGCAGAATGTTCTGGCTGCTCTGTTCCATCAGATGGATGTTGTTACACTTTAACATTATCCGCACCTAAAGCCAGAATCAAATGTTATTGGTTCTTGTTGTGTCTTGTGACTCAACAACAAATGCAGATTGATGTGTATAAAGGCTGTACATTTAAAGAATAATTTACTCACAAATGAAAAATCTGGCTTGGTTTACTCTGCGTGATATAATTCCAATATACCCTAAGGCTTTGGCGAATCTTTGAAACACTAATTACGATTTTTATTTATGAAATTGGAGATATTTCCATTGAAAACCCAGGTTTTTTTCCCCCAACTTTCGAAGGACGTTAAACTTGGTAAACTCCAAAATTATTTGTGGTTATTAAATAATGCTTAAAGGGATAGTTCACCCAAAAAAATGAACATTTACTCACTCAAGTGGTTCCAAACCTTTGAGTTTCTTAATTCTGTTAAACACTAAAGAAGATATTTGAAGAAAGCAGTGACTTCCATAGTAGGAAAAACAAATACTATGGAAGTCAATGGTTACAGGTTTACAGCATTTTTCTTAATGTCTTCTTTCGAGTTCAACAGAAGAAAGAAAGTCAAACAGGTTTGGAACGAGATGGTCGAGTAAATGATGGCAGGATTTAAGTTTTTAGGTGAACTGTGGTTTATTTTTACCATTCCAATAGACTTTGGCGAATCTTTGAAACGCTAATTACGATTTTTATTTATGAAATTGGAGAGATTTCCATTGAAAATCCAGGTAACAAAACTTAGAAGATCCCAAAAATGTATAACTGCTTAATTTTACATAATAGAAATGTTATGCCCCCCCACCCCCCAACTTTCGAAGGACGTTAATACTTTCAGCACTTCATTCAGTACTTAGTAAACGCAAAATTATTTGTATATTGTGTATTATTTGTATTATTAAATAATGCTTAAAGGGATAGTTCACCCAAAAATGAACATTTACTCACTCATGTGGTTTGTTTCTTAGTTCTGTTAAACACTAAAGAGGATATTTTAAAGAAAGCAAAAAAAAAACTGGTAACCATTGACTTTCATAGTAGGAAAAACGAATTCTATGGAAGTCAATGGTTACAGGTTTACAGCATTTTTCTAAATGTCTTCTTTTTCAACAGAAGAAAGAAAGCCAAATAGGGATGGCTGAGTAAATGATGGCAGGATTTTCCATTTTTGGTGAACTATCCCATTTTGTTTAGTCACACCAAACTCATCAGTAACTCTTTTATGATGCTTTTGTGTTCTATATTAGTACGTTTACATAAGTAGAGAATGGCATGAGGATGAATGAATGATCAGAGTTCTCATTTTTGAGTGTATTTTGTTTCTCTTGTCTGTTGTGTAGGTGTTGGGTCTTCGCTGGCTTCTCAAGAACACAATAATGTCAAAGAATCAGGAAGATCTCAGGTGGCGGACAGTCAACAGGTTTGCACTTTGTCTTTCCTTCAACGTTGTTTCATACTTCATTTATTCATTTTCCTTCGGCTTAGTCTCTTTTTATCAGGGGTTGCTACAGCAGAATGAACCGCCAACTATTCCAGCATATGTTTTAAATCCAAGTAAAATATTTAATGAATTCTTTAGCATCATGAACTCTGTGTTTAAGAGTAAATGTAGGGGTTTCATTGAACTGCCTTTTCAAATCCTCTGTGCGGCATGAACTCCACTTCACTGAGCTTCAGGCTGGTAAACTTTAACCACTATGTTTGTTTTTAGAGGTTTCGAAGTTAAACAAACAAACAAACAAACAAAGCCTGTGTTTTTTTTCTGGGCTATTAAAATACAAATCTAAGAAGCCAATCAAATGTTGCTCACTTTGATAATGATTAAAGGGTACCTATTATGCCCCTTTTTACGAGATGTAAAATAAGTAACACCATAAATAACACCACACAAATAATGTTTTATAACTCTTTGAAACGGCTTCTTTTAGGCTTTGGTCCAAACCGTGCTGTTTTGGTGACTGTCGCTTTAAATGAGATGTGCTCTCTTCAAAAGAGGGCGGAGCTACAAATGCTTATGTGTCAGCTTAGTGGCAGATTCAAAAACAAGACTAACATCCTATGCTAATGAGGAAGAGATCATCACTAATGGGTGGGGCTTTCCCCCTTTGATGATACATACAAAAGGAGAATGTCAATCAGAGTGTTTCTGCAGACTGTTTTAATCAAGTGTGATTATAATTAATAATCACAGAATTAACTCCTTTTTAGCATTAGTAGCTGTTTTTATTCGCACACTTCTGCCACACAACTGTGTTTAATCCCCTCATGAAAGTGATTTTTGCATAATAGGTCCCCTTTAAAGTAAATTCCGGGTTAAAATGAAATTAAGTTTAAAGAAAAAGTATGCACAAATTCCAGTAAATGTCTATGGGGCTGCCATTTAAAGGAACAGTTCACCCACAAATTAACATTTGCAGTTAAATCTACTCGCTCTGTAGGAGAGTTTTCATCAGTAGAACAATGAAGGTTTTTAGTTTGGTCCTTGGTAATTTATAAAAGTCAGTGGTTAACTATGTTTTCATCGAAACATGTATACCACATACAGTTAAAGTAAAAAATATTCGGCCTTCTGTGCTTTCTGCCTTTTTCAAGTATTTCCCAAAGGATGTTTAACAGAGCAAGGAATTTTTCACAGTATTTCCTATAATATTTTTTCCTCTGGAGAAAGTCTTATTTGTTTTATTTCAGCTAGAATAAAAGCAGTTTTTATTCTTTTAAAAAACATTTTAAGGTCAATATTATTAGCCCCCTTAAGCAATATTCTTGCCTAATGATTTCCCTAATTACCCAAACTTGCCTAATTAACCTAGTTAAGCCTTTAAATGTCACTTTAAGCTGAATACTAGTATCATAAAAAATATCAAGTAAAATATTATGTGCTGTCATCATGACAAAGATAAAAGAAATCAGTTATTAGAAATGAGTTATTAAAACTATTATGTTTAGAAATGTGTTAAAATCTTCTTTCCGTTAAACAGAAATAGGGGAAAAATATACAGGTGGACTAATAATTCTGACTTCAACTGTATAACACATATAAACACACATAAACTGTAATGATGATAAAACATTTGCGAATAAAGCACCTTTCCATCTAATAAGTCAAAGAGAACAAAACCATAACTCCCTAATAAACTGGCCACAAATATCAGAAATAAAAATGAAATTTGCTGCGATAGGAAAAGCCACTGTGGGCCTTTTTATCTTCTATAATAAATTACTTGCGCCTCAGAACGTGCTGTTTTTCCATCATAGATTATGTGCATTTTTTTCTTATCAGATAAAAAGATTTTCCTACTCATTTGTGTGCATTTTATGTGATATACCAAAATGCGTATAAAAATAGGGTGGATGCATGGAAACATAGCTAGTGAGAGTAAAAAAAAAAACATATACAGGCAAAACTAAATGAATACTCTGACCTCATAGCAATACATTGAGGTCTTATGAAACAAAATGTTCAGCCTGTGGAAGAAACTGAACATTATTTACAACACTCTTCACTTTAAACCACAGGCCTTACAAATGGTGAGAGCTGCTGGATTCATAATGTACATGCGCAAACTCATGGACTCATGGGTTTGTTTACAAACAGCAATAGGAGAAAGTGTTTGTTTTTTTATGTTATTTAAATGTGATAATGTTGTAAATAATGTGACTGGTTTGCTTCAGAAGACCTCAGTGCATGTTTAGAAGTCTTGGGTATTAATTTTAGTTTGCCTGTATATTATTTTTTTACTCTCAAAATGTGCCTGTAGCGTTTTATGAATCACAAAGGACAATTTCAGAAAAGCGAAACATTTTCTGAATCTTTTTTTAATATTTTGCTGTAGAAAAGAAAGTTTCCTGTATTTTAGATGGGCTGAGGGTGAGTAAACAAACCGCAGGTTTTCATTTTTTGAGTGAACTGAACTGTTGAGTGAATTGGTGTGGTTTACACACTAATCTGTTACTTTCTTTCTGAATGATGCTTTCAGACTCTCCCGTTATCATCTACTGTGGGGTCTGAGGATCGGTCCACCTCACGGGCCAAGAAGAAAAAAGCAGTGGGACTTTTTCGGTGACAGACAGTTCATGCTTCTGAATCAGAATAACGCTATACATATGGACACTTTTTAAATTCCTGAATGCTTTATGAACATTTTATTCTTTTTAGGTTGGATTTTTAAGGGATGTTGGACATTTTAATGTTGCTTTTATTCTGTAGACCCATCTCAACAATAATGTCTTAAAGATAATGAATAAAATATTACTTTTATTAACAATTTTTATTAACTTTTATTAAGTTCTCTTAATCAGCTAGGGTTGATGGACTTCAGATGTGTTAAAATGACAAATATTTAATAGCATTTAATGTAAAAGATTAATTTAGAGCAGCCGTTCAAACCTCACCACTCTACATATTTAGTATATTTCTCTTACAGCTTCATAGGTTTGTTCCATTCGACTGTAAGTGCCCTGCAAAGTGGACATCACAGGATTTTCCACTATGATTCCAGTTTGAATGAAGTGTGTTCGATTTTTAAAGATATAAAACCATGAATTGAGACATGACTTGTATGCAAATGTGATGATAACTGGTAAATAACTCTTCGCACTTCCGATGTAAACTTCGAGTTTAGCCAATCTCCTGTTTTGCTTTAGAAAAGTTAAAAACGTACATACAGCGCATACCTGTAAAGCACTTTGGTCGGCTGGCCGCTATTTTTAATGCTCTTTATAAACAAAAGGAACTGAACTGAATAGACTTTAAATGGCACAGGACCGGCCTCACGGTGGCGCAGTGGGTAGCACGATCGCCTCACAGCAAGAAGGTCGCTGGTTCAAGCCTCGGCTGGGTCAGTTGGCATTTCTGTGTGGAGTTTGCATGTTCTCCTCATGTTGGTGTGGGCTTCCTCCGGGTGCTCCGGTTTCCCCCACAAGTCCAAAGACAAGTGCTATAGGTGAATTGGGTAAGCTAAATTGTCCGTAGTGTATGTGTGTGAATGGGTGTGTGTGGATGTTTCCCAGTGATGGGTTGCAGCTGGAAGGGCATACGCTGCGTAAAACATATGCTAGATAAGTTGGCGGTTCATTCCGCTGTGGCGACCCCAGATTAATAAAGGGACTAAGCCGAAATGAAAATGAATGAATAAATGAATGGCACAGGACCGTTGCTGTCTATGGAGTTTGAGAGAGCTCTCAGATTTCATCTGAATTCTGAAATACCGTCATTTGTGTTCTGATGAGGAACGAAGGTCTTTAAGGGCTTGAGACGACTCTAGGGTGAGTAATTGATAACATTTCATTTCTGGGTAAACTAACACTTTAAATTTGAGAAATACATTTACACAAGTTTTGTCAATTTGCACAGGTTTATCAGTCTATTGGAATGACAGGATTGTGTTTTACAGGATGCCAAGAAAGAAGACAAGTCATGAACTGTTTGTGGCATTAGATATTAAGCATTAGTTTGAGGAAGCACAAATGAATGTTCTGCTTCATTTTCCGGGTCATGCTCCATAAAATCATCTTTGGGATGGACGGAAACTGACCACAAACCCAACACACATTTTCCTCTAATTTCTTAGGTTTTGGCGGTGCCTTTGTTACAGAAAACTGGCACTTTCGTTCACATCATTCTGTATTTTGTTTTACCTTTAAACCAGATGCATCTTAATTTTCTAATGCGGCCTGTAGAAATATACGAAGCGGATCAGACATGATGCCACTAGTCAACAGTCTGACTCTGCAAGACTACTTTAAGACCTGCTGTATTAAATATGAAGTACGCGATGCTTTAAATCTAGTTGTAGACTGATAATCTTTTTTTTTTTTTTTTTTTAAACCGTAGCATTTTTGCTTTCCACATATGATTTTTATGAAGCCTGGCCAAAACAGTCTCTAATTAAAATGCAGTCAGGAATACCAGTAACATCTTCAAGCTGTCAACAGTGCGGTCACAGCGGACCAGAAAAAATGTCTGCGCCACTGAAGGAGACGCACGACTGTCATAATTTTCCTACCAGTATCGTTTGGTAATGGTTCTGGCATTTAACTGGTGATTCGTCTTCAGTGGAGAAGCCATTAGTGTTTTTTGCAAGACATTAGAGTTCCTGGGAGGGACGGCACACACCATGTCTTGTCTCCAGTGTCTGTCAGTGAAACTAAACCTGACCGCGCTTCTCATTGAGACTCGATGACTCAATTATTTTCTGGTAATGTTCTTGATTGTAAATCTAACAGTTGTAAAATGCATCGTTGAAAACTAGTCCTGAATCATTTTTATAATACTGTTATTAAATACATGCCAGGAAGTTATCAAAAGCAACAGTCAGTTAAAGGGATAGTTTACCCTAAAATGAATATTCTGTCAGCATTTACTCTCCCTCTACTCGTTTCAAACCTCTGAGTTTCTTTCTTCCGCTGAACACAAAAGAAGATATTTTGAAGAATGTTGGTAACCTGTAACCATTGACTTTCATATATGTTTTTACTACTTTGGAAGTCAGTTTTCAAAGTCAGACATTTTTACTCCCCACCTTAGGGTGAGTAAAATGTAAATTTTGGGTGAACTATCACTTTAATCCCTTATGATCTTTATTTATGAAAAGCAAGGCATTTAAGATGAGATGGTCTACTATAAATCATAGCTGAATTTTTTTATGATATGTGAGCTTTCAGTAGGTGTAATGTTATTCAAAACAAGCCCTAAAGAGTGCAAAAGAATTAACTTAGTGAAGAACCATAATAGAATGCAGTTAAAACAAAACTAGTTCAACTTATGAAATCAGCGAAAAATGTAATTTATTATATACACTCATCCGCCACTTTATTAGGTACACCTGTCCAACCGCTCGTTAACGCAAATTTCTAATCAGCCAATCACATGGCAGCAACCCAATGCATTTAGGCATGCATACATGGTCAAGACGATCTGCTCCAGTTCAAACTGAGCATCAGAATGGGGAAGAAAGGTGATTTAAGTGACTTTGAACGTGGCATGGTTGTTGAGTTTTTCAGAAACTGCTGATCTTCTGGAATTTTTACACACAACCATCTCTAGGATTTACAGAGAATGGCTCGAAAAAGAGAAAATATTCAGTGAGCGGCAGTTCTGTTGCCGCAAATGCCTTGTTGATGCCAGAGGTCAGAGGAGAATGGCCAGACTGGTTCCAGCTGATAGAAAGGCAACAGTAACTCAAATAACCACTCATTACAACCGAGGTATGCAGAAGAGCATCTCTGAATGCACAACACGTCCAACCTTGAGGCGGATAGGCTACAGGATCAGAAGACCCCACCGGGTGCCACTCCTGTCAGCTAAGAACAGGAAACTGAGGCTACAACTCGCACAGGTTCACCAAAATTGGACAATAGAAGATTGAAAAACAATGCCTGGTCTGATGAGTCTCGATTTCTACTGCGACATTCAGATGGTAGGGTCAGAATTTGTCCTCAACAACATGAAAGCATGGATCCATCCTGCCTTGTATTAACTGTTCAGGCTGGTGGTGTAATGGTGTGAGGGATATTTTCTTGGCACACTTTGGGCCCGTTAGTACCAGTTGAGCATCGTGTCAACGCCACAGCCTACCTGAGTATTGTTGCTGACCATGTCCATTCCTTTATGACCACAGTGTACCCATCTTCTGATGGCTACTTCCCACAGGATAACGCGCCATGTCATAAAGCGTGAATCATCTCAGACTGGTTTCTTGAACATGACAATGAGTTCACTGTACTCAAATGGCCTTCACAGTCAACAGATCTCAATCCAATAGAGCACCTTTGGGATGTGGTGGAATAGGAGATTCGCATTATGGATGTTCAGCAACTGCGTGATGCTATCATGCAATATGGACCAATATCTCTGAGGAATATTTCCAGTACCTTGTTGAATATATTCCACGAAGGATTAAGGCAGTTCTGAAGGCAAAAGAGGGTCCAACCCGGTACTAGCAAGGTGTACCTAATAAAGTGGCCAGTGAATGTCCATTGGTAATATCAAATAAAAGGACTGTTTTTCTGAAAACTGCGGTGCTTGATCGCAAATGTTATATTCTATTATGTATATGTAATATCATTCAACAGTTCAATAAACAAGTTCAAATTAAGTCAGTTAAAATTTAGACCTGTGTGTACCTTGTATTCTATACGCTGTGGAGACTAAATGTCCCCACAAGTAAAGCAGTTCCAGTAAATTTTAAAGGGGAGTTTATTTATTTTTTTAGTCCCCATGATAAAAACAGCTCGTACTGTAAATCTTACGAAATTAAGTATAATAAAAATGTAAAAATGCAGATTTTATTCTGTGAGAGTTAGGTGTTGGGGTAGGGGGATAGAATATACAGTATAAAAATCAGTCCTTTAAAGGCAAGTTAGCTGTACATGTGTGTGAGTTTTAAATGGCAAAAAAATTGCAGAACCTTACTAGGATGCATAAAACCTTACTAGGATGCATCCTTTCATTTCAGAAGCACCCATAAAATCAGCTGTTTTGAATGAATGATTCAATGAATCACTTGCTATGACTGATTTGCCACCACCTATTGGCAGTTTTTGTGTCATATTTATCAAATATCTATGACAGGCCTAAACCAGCCAGGGTATCAGCACAAAAAAGACACTAATTTATGATTGTTCTGATGGATTTTGAACAATAAGCATCATTCTGCTTTTATGAGAATCTGACATTTTATTATCTCAAACATCAGATTATATGTATCTCATATGATGGTGATTATTTTTACATGAATTCTAGCTCAACCAAAGTCATTTTGGTCAGCTTGTGCAGCTGCAGCTGAACTTGGACGTTCCACAAGACAGACCACTTTGCACCATTAACAAACCATTAAGTTTACCACCACTTTAATTTTAATTTCTTTTAAAGGCTCTTATGGTCTTTACTAAAGGGAACATGTACTTGTTATGATTTATTGTAAAATCATTAATTGAATAGTGGAAAACAAACTAATTAATAAAAAATGTAATAATTGCAGTATTAGTAATACAGCTTAAATCTATTTTTTTAATAATCCACCCTCAAAAACATAATTAAGTAAAAAAAAGAATAATATAATAAATTGAAATGTGGAATAATAATTAGTTTGAAATAAAGTCAATGGAATATATATATATATATTTAAAATATATATTTAAAAAATTCATATGAATTGCGTTATTAATGCATTATTAAATAGTTTTATTGGTTGAGTTCAAGTTCATTTATTTATAAAGCAGATTTAATAATGGCCACATGTCTGACCAAAGTGTACAGTACATAAAATCTAAGCATCAATACATGAAGCGAAAATGATGATACATTTCATAACAAATAATGATAAATTATATTTTCCAGTATTGCACTATTTTTGCAGATTTGTTTGTAGAATTTAGAAAATATATTTCACACAATCCCATTTTATCTAAAAAAGTAGTCACAAATGTACTAAAACCTACGAAATAATAATAATAATAAAAACAGTAAACCTGTAAATAATTATTAGAGTTTTAAATATTCTAAATCATATCTGCATTTAATAAGAAACTATTTTATGGCTTAACAGTGCACATCAGTAACAGTTTTTTTTACAAAAACTATCCAAAAACATAAATCTTGTAAAATAACTATAATATAAACAAATTTTCGATATATTTTACCTAGCCCTGTCAAAACCTCAGTGTCTCTGTAAAAGCATGCGTGTGTGTGCGCGCGCGCTCGTGTGTTTAAGTACTCAACGTGTGCTGACGTCCCGCTGTCAGGCAGGCAGTACATCAGTATTGCAACTCGGTTGGATTGAAAGGACTGGACACTTCAGGGTCCGAGACTGCAGACCTGTAATGCGCCTCCTGTTTGTCCGCGTCTTGGCAGCCGCCGCGTGGTTGCGGCACAGGGGCAGAAGAGCAGGGCTGATAAAGCGCGTCTGCCTGGAGGGGTGGAGAGGAGGGCAGACACAGACAGAGGGCAGGACTGCCAGGGTGCGGCTGCTTCAGTAGCATCTGAGCTCGGGTCACTTCCATTTCCACAGCGCACAAGTCAAACAGCCGAGCCGGGAGCCAGAAACCGCTGCGGGGACGCGCACTCTGACCGCGGCTCTGCGCAACCAGGACCCGCCTGCAGGCGACTCTCAACGCGCGTGCCAAGATAAACGGAACTTCTCTATTTATTCCCCCTGTCTCCGCTTGGACTGAGAGAAAGCGACTTTTACAGACCTGAGAGGAGGACCGACGGTCTGGCAACCGAAGTCACCATCGACCGAGCCCTGGGTCTGCCGGGGTGTCTTTCCTTGCGCAAAGGGATGGCGAGCGCCAGGTGTTCTAATAGACTGGTCCTCCTCCCCCTCCGGTGATCTTGCTCGGGGTCTGAAGCTGAGATTGGGGGGAGGAGGGTCGCTTTATTGTCATCTTCACCGTCTTTGACACTCCATCTCTCGGAGTGCCCGCTGGCACCGGTTGGCATGAGACTCTCCACGGTGGCGGCGCTCCTCACCGGCTTCATCTTGGCTTTCTCGCCGGCCTACGACAGCTGCGGACCGGGCAGAGGTTACGGCAAAAGACGGACTCCGCGGAAACTTACGCCTCTCGCCTATAAGCAGTTTAGTCCGAACGTAGCCGAGAAAACGCTGGGGGCCAGCGGGAGATATGAGGGGAAGATAACCCGCAGCTCCGAGCGCTTTAAAGAGCTGACGCCAAACTACAACCCGGACATCATCTTCAAGGATGAGGAGAACACAGGTGCGGACCGCATGATGACGCAGGTGAGGCAGACGCACGAGCAACAGAAAAAAATCGCGGTTTAATCCAACACTCTTTATATGCACTTGCGGTTAAATTATAATTCACACTGTGTGATTTTCTTTCTTCTGTGCATATGAAAGATTATGTCTTGAGAAAAGTCTTTACAACTTAAGCCAAAAGTGACAAACTGTTGCAAAACTGAAAAGCCTGATGCTTAAATATGACAACAATTAATTGTTTTGGGTGAGCTATCCATTTAAGCATCTTTATCAATGTCATGATATAGTTCTGCCTGTTTTGAACCTATATTTTTTAAAGGTTTTATTAACAACTACTCATTTTTACTATTACTGCTGCTTTGTAATTTACAGCAAAGTGCTTGAAGGTGCTGCACATTAATTCAGTGTACTGCTGTGTGCTTAAAGTGACAGAAACTGAGAATTCTGTCATCATTTACTCACACTTCACTTGCTCCAAACCTGTTTGAGTTTCTTTTCTCTGTTGAACACAAAAGAAGATATTGCGGTAACCATTGATTTCCATATATTTGTTTTTCCTACTACGGGATCAATGGTTACCGGTTTTCTGCTTTCTTCAGATTGTCTTCTTTTCTGTTCAAAAGGAATGAATTAACTCACAAACGTTTGGAACCACTTGAGGGAGAGTAAATAGTGAGTAAATCTTCATTTCTGTGCGAACTACCCCTTTAAGTTAGTGTTAGTGGCATCCTTTAAAGAAGTAATTAGTTTAGGCTTCCATTCAAAGTGACTTCATTTATATCGGGTCAAGATTCTCATGATGCGTTCACACTTGGCTGGTTAATTCAATTAAAACAAACTCCTGTGATTTCTCTGTTGACGTGATTTATTTGAGAAGAGGTTTGCTTACACTTACAACTAATTGTCTTGGTTCATTTTCTATAGACACAAAATTAAAAAGGTTTTTATGATGTCCAAAATAAGGCTTTTTTTTGCCCAATGTGTATATTTGATATGATTTTATCACTTATGAATTCAAGAGTAGCTTATAAATGTCAAAACGGCGTCAATAACTCATTTTACCACACACGCACACACATGAATGAAGATCTGCTTCTAGATGGATTAGTTTTATGGTCAAGTTTTGTGACATCATATCCTGTTTTTGGTCCATTTAGATGTCTCTGGGCCAGTTTACATTCATATTTTAGTCAAACCATGTTCTCCCCGTGTTTGTGTGGGTTTCCTCCGGGTGCTCCGGTTTCCCCCACAGTCCAAAGACATGCGCTATAGGTGAATTGGGTAAGCTAAATTGTCCATAGTTTGAGTGTGAATAAGTGTGTATGGGTGTTCCCCAGTGATGGGTTGCAGCTAGAAGGGCATCCGCTGCATAAAACATATGTTGGATAAGTTGGCGGTTCATTCCGCTGTGGCGACCCCAGATTAATAATGGGACTAAGCCGAAAAGAAAATGAATGAATGAATTTCAGTCAAACCACACAAGAGATTGTGTGAGACTCGTTTAGTGTTCACTTATATGAATAAACAGCAATAACAGAGCATGCACCAGAGTGTGTTTTTATGTTTTTGTATCTTTTACCATTTCATCTCTGTTGTGCATCAAACAGGTAGTCCAATATACTCAAATGCTAATGTTTTATGACAGAAATGCGCATGCAACACTGAAAAAGGACATCAAAATAAAACAAAAACAGGATTCCACAAGATAATAAAAGACAAAACTCCTGTTTATTTTCCTTCTTTTTTCTTCATAGCCATAATGTTACTCATTACAGTTCGATAGGTGTCAGATCTTTGTTTATACAGAATTCCTGCTGCTGCTTTTACACCTGTACACAATTCTAAGCTCATGTGTTGATAAAAGTACCATCACACATAAAACAAACAAATTTAGCCCAGCACACAACACTGTTTTGGTTATTCCGAAGTATCTTCAGATGAAAGCTAAGTAAGCTATAGGGCTAAACATTAGCCAAGACAACTGAACAGCTAATGTGAACACAGAATGACGACAGTTCGTATCAGTGACAGTTCTATGTTAGATATTTAACATATACTGCCTAATTTTAATGCTATTATTCAATGTACAGTACAGTGTCCATTTTATTTGTACCACTTTAATAGATATGTTCATTTTGTTTTCGGAAATTCTGGTCATTTAGACTTTAATCCAAAGTGACTTGACTTATAACAGAGACAGACCATCTGGAATAACGTGGTTTATTGTTAGTAGTATATTGAGTTTATGGCTCAATCACTGTGGACTTTGCAGAATGGCCTTTTCCAGGACCCTTTGTTCAGGTCACTTTTCTTTTACTACTGTCTTATAGATGAAAAAAGGACACCGGTGTTTGTGAGGACCACAGTTTTTGTTGTTGCTTTTTTTTTTCTTCCACGAAAAGTGAAAATCCTTGAGTTCATTCAAGGTTTCAGCTCTTTCAGTCTGCACAACAGAGAATATGGGGGCAGGTTTCGTCAAATTAAAGACACGGTAGTCGTCAGGTTATTTTATAACCGCATATTTGAACTTTCTCCCACGGGGCTCTTGCTCAATTTATGTGAATGAATGAACGCAAAAGGGGTGACTGTCAATAAAACGACAGGAAAGGAAACCTGAAACGTTTAATTAAAACAGTGCCGCCGCTGTTTTAAGCGCGATTGGAAAAGAAAACATTAAACTGCCCTTGTAGATTGAGCATGACCTGTGACTGTTTTAATGTTTACCCGTATGCTTCAACACGACCGCTTGTGATTAACGGCATACACCCCCCTTTTCTGACTCTCAGATATTTTTTACGACGTTGATGTGGTCCCGAGTGGAATTTATTTGACTCCAATCTCCCCCTCACCTTCAGGTATTTATATCAGCTCCTTTCCTCTGAATGCCAGCACGTTAATGTCCATAAAGCCACGTGGGAACTCGTAGATTTCACCCCGTCTTTACCTGTCACCTCTCCGCGCTCGTTTACCTGACCTTCCCGCGATTTATGAGGGCGACCGTTGGAGACAACCTCGGGTCTGTTTTTCCTTTTTATTCTGCTATTTTTGTGTTTGTTTTCGTAGCGTACGTGTGTAAAAATAGTCGTCGGCTTTGCATGCGTTTAAGCCTTAATTACACACATATTTTTCTCCACCTTATTTTCGATTTTTCCCTCATACAGGCGCGAGTGTTCAGGGCCCCGCGCCGCCGGTGAATGTTTGTGTAGCCCGCGGTCAGTGTGAAGGCTCTCCTCCTGAAAAACCCGTCGATCTCCGCTTTGAAAGCAAAACTAACAGAGTTCACGGGCTGATTTATGAAGTCCAGTTCATTTTTGCAACCACAACGCAAAAAGCTGAAATCCACACCGCTATGTGAATAGGCATCTATTACGGCTAGCAGAGACGCTATTCTTATCATCCAATCCGGAGACGCGCTCGGGGAAAATGCTTTCATAAATATTGTATTCTTACAACTGAAAAACCCTTTTTGTCCATTCAGATTGGCATTTCTGAAGTGATGCCAAACGCACATATTTCTAGTTAACCATAAACTACTGTTTCCTTCTGCAGGTCACTGTAAACCTCTTCTGCAGTTTAAGAGTTTATCAGTCAGGCTCTTTTTGAGATTCACTGAAGGTCCAGAAGCTTATTGTTTTAATTCGTGGAATGGGCAAATATTCATTTTTAATGTAGAGCGAGCATAATGCGTCTAAAATGGTTTTTGTCCCACAAAATCTCAGAAGGAAAAAATCTGACTTTTCAAAAGGAGATATTTCAAAGAAAGTCCACGCTGCTCTGTTCCATGTAATACAATATTCACTAAAATCTTGGCCTGTGACATTCATTCATTTTCCTTCGGCTTAGTCCCCTTATTCACACAGCGGAATGAACCGCCAACATATCCAGCATATTTATTACACAGCGGATGCCCTTCCAGCTGCAACCCAGTACTGAGCGCCTGTGCCATAAAATTAAAATTGAATATGTATGTCTAAAAATTCTACAAACTTTTCACGAATGACTTTGATATTATAGTATAGTATTATAGTTATGACTATGATATTATATGAAAAATCCTTTTTAATAAAATCTTTAAACCAGCGATTGGCTTTGTCCATATTTGACCCAAATTTGACTTGTAACAACCCAGGATTTTTTTAGAGTAGCATGTGGTGAAGAGATGGCTTCTTCTAATGGATCAGATTAAAATTATGTTGCATTATTGTCGGATTTGTTGCAAATATTCAACATGATCTCTATTTTAATTCTCAGTTATTGTACTCTAGGTTTCTGCCATGATACTACTGTACACTCTTAAAAATCTAAGTTGTTTCAAAACAAGTTTGGGTCAAATGTGGACAAACTCAACTGTTGGGTTTAAATAGTTGTCCAAATTCGGATTAAAGCAACCCAGCATTTATCTTTACATCTCATAAATATGCATAATAAAATGTGTAAATGGATAAATAATAGATTACTACATCACGCTTGCTTGAGTGTATTTCATACCAACTATTCTTAATCCTGTTTGCAAAGGTTCAGTTGTGTTTTGTTGAGTAAAGATGGCAAACACACCTCTAATTCTGTCAAAACTAGCTGCATTTACTGTTTAAGGTCAATTCTGTTATTTGTCTTCATCCGTATTAAATGAAATTTATATGGCAAATAAAAATATATGAGATCTGAGACTGATTCCTTTTGCAAAAAGATGTCATTTCCCAAAGATAATATTCACAAACACAACTTATAAGAATTCTGAAGCCTAAAACGTCTTCAACACCAATAGGCTTCCAGCAATTTCTGTTGCATGTGTTGAGCACCTGCCTTTTTAAAGACATGAAAATAGTAGCAGAGTAGAGACATTTTAGCGAAACACTTACAGTTTCATGTGCAAAAGAACAGCCATATGACTTTAGATGTGTAAATGCTTTTAAAAATCTGAGAAAGAGCATTCTTCAAAACACTTTCAATGGGATCTCTAAAACAGGAGTTCTCAATCTCAGTCCTGAAGGTCCGGTGTCCTGCAGAGTTTAGTTCCAACCCCGATCGGACACACCTGGGCTAGCTAATCAAGCTCTTACTAGGCTTTCTAGAAACATCCTTACAGGTGTGTTGAGGCAAGTTGGAGCTAAAATCTGCAGGGCACCGGACCTCCAGGGCCGAGTTTGAGAACCCCTGCTCTAGAAGAACCAACACTTGCATGTTGCGTATATATTTTTACATGGGTCTGCATGCAAGCAGTGTTGGGTAAATTTACTTTAAAAAGGTATTTACTAATTACATCGACAAATATATATTTAAATTACTTGTCTAATTAATATGTCTAAAAAGTAGTTTAATAACTCAACTGGGAATTGAATTGCTTGACTCAATAGACATTAGAACATCCAAAACTTTAACCAAAATTTATAATTTTGAGGGACACATGGCCTTATAGTTTTATTACAAAATGTTAACACTTAAGCATTTTAGGTACAAATATAAAATTCTTTAGTCTACAAATAGTATTAGTCTGCAATATCAAAACACATAATGTTTCAAAGCAGTGCCAATGACACCATATTTCATACATAACATACACTGTAAAAATATCTGTAAACTAACAGACACACAAATGCTCACTTACTTTTTTTCAGCTCATTCCCTGCTCCAGTGGAATGAACCACCAATTACTCAATCCAGCCGCAACCCAGAACTCACAATATAACCCTCAGTGCTTGAAACACTCTCCCATTCACACACTACATTATAAAGAGCTTTAATAAAATTACCTTAAAATGAACCCTAATCCAGGGCGGCACAATGGCTCAGTGATTAGCACTGTCACCTCACAACTAGAAGGTTGCTGGTTCGAGTCCCGGCTGGGCCAGTTGGCATTTCTGTGTGGAGTTTACATGTTCCCCCCTTGTTCGCATGGGTTTTCTCCGGGTGCTCCGGTTTCCCCCACAGTATCACAGTCTAAAGACATGCGGCATAAGTGGATTGGGTAAACAAAATTGACCGTAGTGTGTGTGTGTGTGCGTGCGTGCGTGCGTGCGTGTGTGCGTGCATGTGCGTGCGTGCGTGTGCGTGCGTGCGTGTGCGCGTGCGCGTGCGTGCATGTGCGTGCGTGCGTGTGTGTGTGTGTGTGTGTGTGTGTGTGAGAGAGAATGTGAGTGTTTCCCAGTACTGGTTTGCGGCTGGAAGGGCATCCGCTGCATAAAACATATGCTGGAATAGTTGGCGATTCATTCCCCTGTGGAGACCCCTGATATATACAGGACTAAGCCGAAGGAAAATTAATGAATGAACCATAATCTCTTACTTTACCTTTTCAGTGGTGAACCAAGCCATTTAATTACAGTAACCGGTTACTCTGTAACTCATTACACCCAAGCATGCATATTCGAGTGTGGGAGAGTGCATTATCATTGTTGATGCTTTGACTGTAGTCTAAGCATTTGCTTCTGTACATGTTTGGGTTTCAGCAACACTTAGAGACTCAACAGAAAAACCAAACACACTTTTCAATCTCCTTTCCTCTCTCATATACCAACCTGGACTATATGATGGTCCGAAATCCATACAGACGAAGCACAGCTCTGAAATGCTGATCCTAACAACAAATCACTGAGCTCAGAACTCCAACAGATCGTCCGCAGAGCTTTATAAAGTAGCTATTGAGTGGCTCTCCAATTCTGAGGACAGAAATAGACGGTTTGATGGCACGGCTATGTAGTGCGGACTTAAAACAGCGACATCAAAGAATCTCTGCCGTCACTCAGTAAGCAATTTGTGACCACTTAGTTGGTGGTTATCCAGTGACCTTGCATGTCTCGTGGCCTCTGGTTGAGACGGGGATTTATCAGGCCATGGGCTCAGAGTGTTTGTGCTAACCACAAATGCGTCACTTCTAGAAATGCCCGTCGGGATTATATTTGCCATTGCTCACTGCGTTTCTCACCTAGCAACTGCGTGCCATGGGCTTTTTCGCATGAGCTCACCAAAATCCATATTTCTTGTAGGAAATTCACCAAATGGAGAATAGTTTCATAGTCAGGCACACATTGTGGCCCACATTTGTTTGTATTTTGTTAATATTTGACGATATTCATTCATTCACAATCCTATTTATAGAGGTCGCCACAGCGGAATGAACCACCAACTATTCCAGCATATGTTTTACGCAGCAGATCCCCTTTCAGCTGCAACCCAGTATTGGGAAACACCCATACACACTCAGACACACACACACACACACACTACGAACAATTTAGTTTATTCAATTCACCTATAGCGAATGTCTTTGAACTGTGGGGGAAACCGGAGCACCCGGAGGAAACCCACGCGAGCACAGGTAGAACATGCAAACTCTACACAGAAACGCCAACTGACCCAGCCGGGACTCGAACCAGCGACCTTCTTGCTGTGATGCGACAGTGCTAACCACTGAGCCACTGTGCTGCCCATTTGAAGATATTGTTTGTAGTTATATTAAAGGTGCTGTATGTATGTTTTTGACTCCTTTAAAGCATAAAAAATGCCATGTTATTGTTGCAGATGTTTAAGTAACACGATAAGTGAACATACTTGTTTATCTGAAAAACAATGCTAAAGTCTTTGAAGCAGAGTGTTCCTTGCCAGAATGTCTGTCTTTGTTTTGGTCTCTATAACTTCTCCCACTGTCAGTTCACCCAATTATATTTCAGCACCCCGGGAAAATGCAGCGAATTTCATTTCAGTCATGAAGTCTGCTCTATGTGTGACTGTGGCCAAAATGCGACCTCAGGAGGACAGTAGCAGCCTCTGAAATGAGACGCTGATTTAGAGTTATAAAAATCCACGAGTTTGTTTTTTAATTAGCAAATAATACAAATCTTACAAATGTAAACATTTGTTGAGCAGCCTACAGTTTAAAGCTGTGGTCACAGTGCACTTTTCGCCCCATACCAGACTAACATTTATTATACCTTAGCGCATGCAGCGTACTGGAAACACAAGCTTGTGCTACAAGTTTTGGATGTCGCTACGTTCCAGAGTTCAAGCTTGGTGAACTCTGACCTGCGATTTCATGTCATCACATGATAACAGCAAGATCAAATCGTGACCTCTCTCATTTTGTTTTATCCCGCCCCTTTTCATGACAGAATTTTGCATGCTCAAACACATGTCCGTTACTTTAGTCTGTAAACCTATAATGAGTTGAAACAACACAATTCTTAATTTTTGGGGGGGACAATTTAATTTTTTTCAACATAGGCTCATTCTGAAAATGTCCCCCTATATACATTTCTGGAGATTGCGAATTATGTAGCCAGAGGTATGTATGGCTGCATTTCGTCTTTAAAATGAACGCTACGGGGCGGTATGATGCTGTTCTTTGTCGCGCTTACCAGCTGACCGCTTACCTTCGTATGGACTGCTTTTCTGCGGTTACCAGTTTGTCCAGTGGCTCGCCGCGTACGTTGTTGGACTTGTGATGTGGAGCAGAGTTGACCGTGACGACAGGGTTCGTCTGGGTCTGGTGAAGAACGGTTCTAGAAAGCAGGTAAGACAAAAGCCAAAAAATTTAATAAACAAGTAAATAACAGTGTGAGAATATGGTAAAATCTGAAACGTGGTAAAAACGTGGCTTTTGTTTTTCTGGATTGCTTTTGAAAACACTGTCAGTTGGGTTTAGGGAGTTGGGTGGCCGGGTCAATCTGTGCTTTTGAAAACACTATCGGCTACGTTTAGGGAAGGGGGTGGGTGGGGGAATCGGTTGGTCGGTCAGTCGACAGCGACCTCTGGTGGATTTACACGAGAACAGCAGGCACGAATGACACGAGACATCTCAAAAAGTGTACACAGCGGCCTCTGGTGGATTTGCGAAAACAAAAACTGCAAAAAAACGTACCTCCTGGGACGTATTTGGCGCCCTCCAGAAATGTATGTAGCAGTACGTATTCAGAATGAGCCTGGGTTGATTTTTTTTTTGTTATGTTTAATCCTATTAAATTTGTAAAATCGATTAAGTTAAATGAATGGATTTGTGTTTGGACAACATGAAGGAATTGTGTGGAACCCAGCATTTTTTACAGTGCATTTAACAATAATAATATCTGATTTTGTCGAGTGTTTTGGATTGTAAGTGTTTGTCATTTGTTGTTTTTGGCAGCGCTGCAAGGATAAGCTGAACTCTCTGGCCATCTCGGTGATGAACCTGTGGCCCGGTGTGCGTCTGCGTGTGACGGAGGGCTGGGATGAGGACGGCCATCACTCTGAAGAGTCTCTGCATTATGAGGGCAGAGCGGTGGACATCACTACCTCGGACCGCGATCGCAACAAGTACGCCATGCTGGCCCGTCTAGCGGTGGAAGCAGGCTTCGACTGGGTCTATTACGAATCCAAAGGCCACGTACACTGCAGTGTCAAATCAGGTGAGAGGATACAAACTAGTCCTTATAAATGAGCACGTACATTTATCAGATCTATTTCTAAGCAAAACAGTGGATACTTCATGAGAAAAAAGGGAGAGAGGGACTTTAATATAGTATATACAGTTGAAGTCTAAATATATATATATATTTTTAAATATTTCTCAAATTATGTTAATCAGAGCAAGGAAATGTTCACAGTATTTTCTATAATATTTTTTCTTCTGGATAAAGTCTTATTTGATTTATTTTGGCTAGAATAAAATCAGTTTTTAATATTTTTAAAACAATGTTAAGCTCAATATTATTAGCCCCCTCAAGTAATATTTTGTCTGCAAAACAAACCATCGTTATACATTGATTTGCCTAATTACCCTAACCTGTTAACCTAAATAACCTAGTTAAGCCTTTAAATGTCACTTAAAGCTGAATGAGTATCTTGAAAAATATCTAGTAAAATATTATGTACTGTCATCATGGCAAAGATAAAAGAAATCAGTTATTAGAAATTAGTTATTAAAACTATACACTGAGGCAGAGCAAAACAATTGTCTACTCAAGAAACTGCACATTATTTATGAACATGTTTTGCCAATAACTGTTGGTTGACTGGCATTTTCTGAATCTACAAGGGCAAAGGTTTTACTTGAAAATCGTCTTTAATGTTCTGTTGAATAATAAAAGTCTCCTACATCTTTGAATGCTGCCATAATGTGTTCATGTGGTTATGGTTATGGATATGACGGGGATAATAGTTATATAGAGTTTAGTGTGTCATAATATCAACATTAAAGTCACAATTTAAACATTTACAATCAGATTTTTGAATTTTATCAAAAGTCATTTATATAATTTTCACAATTTAGATAATAAAAATATTAACGATAATATGAATAATATTAATATTATTGTTATAATTTAAAAGCGTATATTTATGACTTTTAAAGTCATAGTTTCAGTTTAGTCACAATTTCGACTTTTCTAGATATTTAAATAGTTGATTCAAATAAACCCCTACATCAATGGAAAGCATATTTATTTAGATTTAAGACCAGGTCCAGTGACATTTTTATTGTTCATGCTTAGTTATAGAATAGTTTGAAAGTTTCAAAACCAGATATACTAAAAGTATTATGAGGAGCAAAAAAATAAAATACATGTATTTATTTTACTCAAACTAATACACACTTATTAACTATATAAAATAAACATATATACTACCTTTAAATCATTTTAAGCTAACCATAACTAACAAAGCTTCTCACAGTCATGTAATGTGAGAAGATGAGGCCAAGCTTTGAGTGCATGTCTATGGAGACAAAAGGAATCACATCAGGTTCCTGGTCCAGCACACACTATTGGTTATTATGGGCTTTCTAATGAATAGAGCCATGTATGATTCATCTTATTGTACCAAATATAGTTTATTTGCTTCAAATGATTAGCATTAAACAGCACAGGCTTGCAGCACTGGGCTGAGTAACAAATGCACACTCCATTCACCATTTCTAACATCTACTTTTACCTTTCTTACTTTCCTGCTATGCTTTACCTTGATCCTTATTTCCATTCAAGACTACACAGGCTTTATGTAGCGTTTAGCTTTTAGCATTGATAGGCTACATGCTATTTAATCTGTTCCAATGCTAAAAATTAATCAGGATGGGGACAAAACAGTGGGAAAGCAGATTGTAAAATGTATATTTCCATTACTTATAATGTAGAATATTGATGTAAAGTAACATTATGACAAAAGCACTAAACTAAACTTTCTGATTTTAAAATATTGTGTTTTAGCCATTAGCAGGACCACACAGTGCCACAGATTTGGCATAATTGGAGCCCTTGCAATTTAGAAACTAATACGTCTCTATGCTTGTTTATTAATTCATGAATTATTCATGAATTAATACTTCTGCTAATAATTAAGATAACAATAATCACCTACTTTGTTTAAATCCACTCTGCTTAAGCAAAAAAGTCTACAAACTACATATAAACATAGCCAATATTGGTTTTATTTATTATAATTTTTATTTGCATATATTGAATTTCATAATAAAGTCTCTAATATTCATGATCTCTTTCTCTGTTTTCCCAAATTTCCCTTTCTTTTTTCCCCACTTTCTCCTGTTTTTCTCCTGCCCAGATCGTTATGCAAATCAGCTGTCCCTGACATGATCAGAAGAAGATATAATACTGTATATTGTTATGTATATACTGTAATTTGTACAAAATCTTATAGTCTAAAGAGGAAAGACTGCTGGCAGTGCCAGTCAAAGTCAGAATCAGTCCACTAGGAGGCGCTCATACACCAATGAAGAGGAAGTAAAAGTCCTACTTTGAGGATCCTATTTACCACCGAACCAGTCTTGAGGAAAACACCATAGGACCAAGCAATGAACGAAGGGTGGAAAGGTCAGAGGTATATCAGTCAAAAGTGAAGATTAGAAACAGGGCCAGGGCACCTAATCCATTCTTCCTCTAAATGCTTTCTCTTTTCTTTCCATTCCTCTCCTCCATTCCTTCCTCAGAGCATTCAGTAGCAGCAAAAACAGGCGGCTGTTTTCCTGGACGGGCTCTGGTGACCATGAAGGACGGTTCCCATCGACAAATCCATGATTTGCGGGCAGGAGACCTGGTTCTGGCCTCTGAGGGAAGCGACGGGACAGGAGACCTCATCTATAGTGAAGTCCTTACCTTTCTGGACCATCGCCCCATTACCCAGAAGCACTTCTATGTGATCCACACTGAGGATGGTGCCAGCGTGTCTTTAACCGCGGCTCATTTACTGTTTATCAGGGTTGGAAACTGCTCCAACAGGGGGGAACCCAAACCTGGAGCTGTCCGGACGATATTTGCCAGCGATGCTCAAGTGGGTCAGTGTTTGCTGCTGGGTAAACGCAGGAAGCGTTTTTCACTGATCACTCATGTTGGGGTTCGGGAGGACCAGGGGTCATACGCTCCACTTACTGCTCATGGGACTGTAGTGGTGAACAATGTGGTCACCTCTTGTTATGCTGCGGTAAACAGGCAAAGACTCGCTCATTGGGCTTTTGCACCTCTACGCTTGCTGTACAGCTGGACCGGACCAGATCAGGTCCTTAAGAACGGCTTACACTGGTACTCGCAGGTCCTGATAGGTTTGGGAAATCTACTGCTAGACTCAGAACTCTTTCACCCTTTGGCCTTAGAGGATAACGAGAGATGATGGATTGAAATAAAACGCAGGGATTGGTGGAGAGAGTGGTCAAAAGACTGATGATCGTGAGTTAAAGGGTTAGCCAGGGGGCACCTTAATGTCAAAATTACATCAAAAAACACATTAAAAATGTAAAAAATGCAAATCTATTTGATGTCAGTTGACTGAAAATTACATCAAATTGACTTCAAGCATGTCCACAAGTCCACGTTTACACTAGATTTTGTGTTTCGACAATGCATGGCACCTTCCTTGATGTCAAAATGACATCTAACATTGGCGTGAAAATACATCAAAAATCAAATACAGGACTGTCCTGTCAGTTAGATTAGTTAGATGTCAATTTGATAGTCAATTGACATCAAACCAATTAGCATTTTTGACATTTATTAATGTGTTTTTTTTATGTTGTTTTGACATCAAGGTGCCCGCTGGGTTAGTTAAACCTGAAATGAAAACTTGGTCCATTTACACACCTTCGGGTCATTGGTTTGAAACACAAATGACAATATTTTCAATCAAATCTAAGAGATTGTTTTGGAAGTCTGTTCACCCAAAACTCAAAACATGAAATACTCATGAAGAGATTAACAAAATATGCATACTTAGTCAAGTAGTTTACAGTCATTTAGGGAGAAACATCCTACTTATAAGTAATTTGTCTGTTTATACATAAGCTAGAGTTTAATCAAAACAACTATTTAACGTCCAAAAATGATGTACATTACATTTTAATGGATTACAAAGCGACCTCTTGTCTTGCGTCTTCCTGCGAGAGACCAAACTTCATCTGTGCCTTATGTTTGTTCTCCATAACCCAGTCTCTTTCCTCATTAGATTGTCATTAGTCTTAAAACAATCTGTTCAACTAATTAAAAAAAACTGTGCTTTGTGATATCAGGTAATATAAGGTGTTCAGGTAAAGTATTTAAAAATCTATTTTTGAAATTAAACTTTATACAAATTATTTATTTTGTCTCACATATGGTCTTTTTGACCGTTACCGTCTCTTTAATTCATTCATTTCTTATCTGGAAGTCTCCCCTATGTCAGAGTTTTCTATCATATGTATTTCTGGTACTTGTAATAAAAACAAATAACCTCAATATCTGATTCTATTTGAATGTTTAAGCATTTTAACTTGGATTATATTAATATAACACTGGACTCCCGGATGAGAACCACATGTTTAGGTTATATTAAGGTTTATATTGGAATTATAAGACCTTCCTGGATTATTAGCCACCCCTGTATATTTTTTCTTCCCAAATTCTGTTTAACGGAAAGAAGATATTATCAACACATTTCTAAGCATAATAGATTTAATAACTAATTTCTAATAATGTATTTATTTTAGGGCAGCACGGTGGCGCAGTGGGTTGCACAATTGCCTTACAGCAAGAAGGTCGCTAGTTCGAGCCTCGGCTGGGTCAGTTGGCGTTTCTGTGTGGAGTTTGCATGTTCTCCCCGTGTTTGCGTGGGTTTCCCTCCGGGTGCTCCAGTTTCCCCTACAAGTCCAAAGACATGCGTACAGGTGAATTGGGTAAGGTAAATTGTCTGTAGTGAATGAGTGTGTGTGGGTGTTTCCCAGTGATGGGTGCAGCTGGAAGGGCATCCGCTGCGTAAAACATATGCTGGATAAGTTGGCGGTTCATTTCACTGTGGCGATCCCAGATTAATAAAAGGACTAAGCCGAAAAGAAAATGAATGGATGAATGTATTTATTTTATCTTTGACTACATAATAGTTTATATCTTTTTTAAGATACTAGTATTCAGCTTAAAGTGCAATTTAAAGGCTTAACTAGGTTAATTAGGTTAATTAGGCAAGCCATTGTATAATGATGGTTTGTTCTGTAGCCAATCAAAAAAATATTGCTTAATGGGGCTAATAATATTGACCTTAAAATGCTTTAAAACAAATAAAAACTGCTTTTATTCTAGAAGAAAAAATGTTATAGGAAATACTGTGAAAATATTCCTTGCTCTGTTAAACATCATTTGGGAAATATTTGAAAAAGAAAAGAAAAATTCACAGGAGGGCGAATAATTTTGACTTCAACTGTACGTTATATATGTTATTTTTATTAAAGTTTATATTCCCTTCTGACAGTAAACAGTGTGCTAATGAAGTCTGATGGGTTTAATGTAATGGCAATCCCACCAAACATGTGATGTGACACCACTGAATGGAGAAACACTACTCTCACTAATGAGTTCATGCAAACATGGCATTTAAGCATTTAGGCCATGCAAACATCTTAATTTCTTCCTTTAAATTCTAAATAGACTAAAATATTAGGTTGATAGATTCAATTTTAGATGATTTGTCCTGGTCAGGTATTAAAAATATATTGAAGCACTTCTAAAACTGTTGACTTTTCATGATTAACCTTTTGTGTTGCATTTATATTCTTTAAGTCACTTTGGTAAATGTATCTGCTAAATAAATAAGCCAGTCTGCGGTCATTTTGTAAAATCTGCATGTGGAAATGTTTTATGATTATTGATATCACTGGATTTTGCCTGCATGAAGTTGCTAAATAATGGCTTAACTGCAGTGCTACACAGATTATTCATTATTAAAGATGATTGAAATATTGGTGGCTCAGTGGTTAGCACTGTCACCTCACACCAAATAATTTTGGACTGTGGGGGAAACCAGAGCACCCGGAGGAAACCCACGCCAACACGGGGAGAACATGCAAACTCCACACAGAAATGCCAACTGACCCAGCCGGGGCTCGAACCAGCGACCTTCTTGCTGTGAGGCGATTGTGCCACTGCGCCACCATGCTGCCTTTGTTATTATTGTTTTGTTATTATTATCTATTTATTTAAATTGATATTTTTAGTAGTGCTGGGCAAAGATTAATCGCCTGTCCAAAATAAAAGTTTGCTTTGTCATAATATATGTGTGTATTTATTATGTATATGTATTACACACACATACATTAAACAAAACTACAAAACAGTTTTGTTACGTAGATATTTAAATTTATATACAATAGATACAATTATATACATATTTATATTTTATATCTAAATATAAATAAACATTTTCCCAAATATATGCATGCATGTGTGTATTCATATATAGGCCTACATAATAAATATACACAGTACACACACCAGGGCCTCATGGTGGCGCAGTGGGTAGCACAATCGCCTCACAGGTCGCTGGTTCGAGCCTCGCCTTGGTCAGTTGGCGTTTCTGTGTGGAGTTTGCATGTTCTCCCCGTGCTGGTGTGGGTTTCCTCCGGGTGCTCCGGTTTCCCCCACAAGTCCAAAGACATGCGGTATAGGTGAATTAGATAAGCTAAATTGTCCATAGTGTATGTGTGTGAATGAGTGTGTGTAGATGTTTCCCAGCGATGGGTTGCAGCTGGAAGGGCATCTGCTGCATAAAACATATGCTGGATAAGTTGGCGGTTCATTCCGCTGTGGCGACCCCAGATTAATAAAGGGACTAAGCCGAAAAGAAAATGAATGAATGGAGTACACATACCTATTATGTCAAAACAAACTTATGGATGCGATTAATAATGATAAATTTTTGCACTCATTTTTAGTAATTTACTAAATTATTAACATTAAGCCCCTGGTATACAAGTTTAAGAAGATTTTCCACAGAAGTTATAATAGTGGATGTGTTTACCTGTACCTTTAAGAGAGCGTCTATAATAAGGAATGGAAACATAATCCATCTCTCTCTCTCTTTCCCTCTCTCTCTCTTGTTGTCCAGTCTTGCCTCCAGTAGCGAATAACGGAACCCGTCAGACCTTAAATAGCTTAGTTTAAAGTTCGACCTTTTTTATAACATAGTTTGAAAAAGGCTTAGTCTAATAATAACTCTATCCGTGTCCGCTTGTAAGTCTCGCGCACTGTCCCTTTAAGAGGGTTTACCCACCGACCTCCTGTTGATCCGACAGACAGTGTATTTCCCCATACATTACCGCTCCTCAGCACCTCCCGCCTCTCTCTCTGCGCTTTACTTCATTCATAACCATTTATTTATTTATATATTTATTCACTTTGGAGACTTGAAGAAGCTCAAAACATGGCAGAGGTTGGGAAAGGAGTCAACGCCGGGAAACTGGCCAGTAATGTACAGAAGAGGTTAACCCGAGCACAAGAGAAGGTATGCAGGCATACGGTTACTCTTTCTCTCTCTCTCTGTGTGTGTGTGTGTGTGTGTGTGTGTGTGTGTGTGTGTGTGTGTGTGTGTAAATATATTGTTAGTTATTTAGTTTGTACGTTAAGCTGAAAGTTATATAAGTTTATAGTTGAATGTCAAATGATCTGAAACTTGTGTGTGTGATACTGTAGGAAGAGAGTGTGAAAACAACAGCTGAAACGCATTATAACAGTTCATGTAACACTCGCTCGTGTGTTTGTCATGCTCACTTGCGTTGGAAATGATGGATTTATTTGCTTTCCTCACAGCAGATCCTGTTAAAGTTAAATGTTTGAAACTCTGAATTCAGACTGGATCATTTAAGATGAAGGGCAACTAGTTTAGTGACAACAGCTCTTTTTAAACATTTCAATCAATCAATCAATCAGTCAACCAATCAGTCAATCGATATATGTGACGACACTTTTTTAAATTGAGATGTATATGTCATCTGAAAGCTGAATAAATAATTGTTCCAATATTTTAAGGATTTTTGACACAAAAAAATCTATATTTGTATTTAATTATAATGGTTGTTAATTATAATTATAATAAATGTATTTTTGGCTATTCCCACAAATATAAACATGCAAAATAAGATTGCTTTTGTGCTCCAAGGTCATATTATATTATATTATATTATATTATATTATATTATATTATATTATATTATAGGGCGACACGGTGGCTCAGTGGTTAGCATTGTCGCCTTACAGCAAGAAGGTCTCTGGTTTGAGCCCCAGGTATTTCTGTGTGGAGTTTGCATGTTCTCCCCGTGTTGGCGTGGGTTTCCTCCGGTTGCTCCGGTTTCTCCCACAGTCTAAAGACATGCGGTACAGGTGAATTGGATGAACTAAATTGGCCGTAGTGTATGAGTGTGTGTGAATGTGAGAGTTTATGGGTGTTTCCCAGTATCGGGTTGTGGCTGGAAGGGAATAGTTGGCGGTTCATTCTGCTGTGGCGACCTCTGAAGACTAAGCAGAAGGAAAATTAATGAATGAATATTATATTATATTATATTATATTATATTATATTATATTATATTATATCATATTATATTATATTATATTATATTATATTATTCATTCATTCATTTTCTTTTCGGCTTAGTCCCTTTATTAATCTGGGGTCGCCACAGCGGAATGAACCGCCAACTTATCCAGCACATGTTTTACGCAGCGGATGCTCTTCCAGCTGCAACCCATCACTGGGAAACATCCATACACATCTATTCACAGACATACACTACGGACAATTTAGCTTACCCAATTCACCTATACCACATGTCTTTGGACTTGTGGGGGAAACCAGAGCACCCGGAGGAAACCCACGCCAACACGGGGAGAACATGCAAACTCCACACAGAAACGCCAACTGACCCAGTCGAGGCTCGAACCAGCGACCTTCTTGCTGTGAGGCTATTGTGCTACCCACTGCGCCACCGTGCTGCCTATATTATATTATATTATATTATATTATATTATATTATATTATATTATGTTATATTATATTAGTGGAAAATCATTATTAATCAAACTAGCTCTTGAACATTTTCACAAGACAAAAATATAGTTCAGATATAGTTCAGAGAATCTGTGATCATTTGTTTGGGCACATTGCCATAAGGGGGCAAGTTGTCACAGCAAAAAAGCTGCTGTTTATTGACTTTTATTTTAAAAATAATTAAAAATAGCAATATTCTAAAGTATTCTCATATTGCCCTACAATGTGCAAACCTTTTTAGTTAACACTTTATTTTACACTATCCATGATAAAAGTCAATTAATTAAGTATACATGCAGTTAAAACCAAACAGACAAAGCAAAACATGTAGGTGATGTTATTGCATTCTGAACTAATACTAACAAAATAAATACATTCATACAGGATAAATGTAATTATGTAGTTGGCGCTTGCCTGAATGTACATTATTATGGGATTCACTTGTTTGAAGCGTTTCAATTTAAAACCACTTCTAGAGAAAACAAGCATTCATGTGGTTGGACCTCATAATTACTGATCCCTTATGACAACTTCCTCATGCCCCGATCAGTCTCATTTCTTCAGTAGTGCTTTGCATCATAGAAAAGTCCCAGAATGTCCAACCTAAAGTACACCAGGATTTAAACAGAGTATGCTATAAAATCAATCAAAGGCACATATTGAGAAGTTTGGATGATATCATGGCAAAGTTTAAAGGGATAGTTCACCCAAAACTGAACATCCTGTCATCATTTACTCACCCTTTACTTGTTTAATGAGTTTTTTTAATGTAGTTGAAGACAAAAGAAGACATTTTGAAGAAAACTCACTTCCTGTAACCACTGACTTTCATGGTATTTGTTTTCCCTACTGTGGAAGTCAGTGGTTACAAGTTTCCATTCAGCTTTCTTCAAAATATCTTCTTTTGTGTTCAGCTGAAGAAAGAAACTCACTCTGTAAAAAAAGAGGGCTACACACAATTCCTTCATGTTGTCCCAACACAAATCGATTAAGTTAACTTCATTTTTACAAACTTAAAGTGGATTGAACATAAAATAATTAAGTTGCCCCCCTCCTCCCTAAAAAAATGGTTTCAACTCATTTTAAATAAGTAGTTTGAACAAGCAGAAAGAAGTCAACACAAGTCAAGTTTAAAACCCCTTGAGCAAGAATAGATGGTCAATTTTGGGTAAACTTTTGAGTCTCAATGTATCAGTGGTAAAACAACACAAAGTCAGAGGAGTGCAGGAGGTCCTAAACAGGAAGTGTCATTTCCACGCTAAACAGTCCAAATGGCTGCTGGCCTTCAGAGCGCACAGCTGGACACCAGAGGCTTTCTGTGTGCAAGCGCTTTTCAATTGAGTGATTCTCGGATGTAAGATCAGTGTTGTAGGAGCTACCTAATAAATGCATGGGATGATAACCAGTTTCTAAGTTTACTGTGGTTTGGAAAAGTCAAGGTTTTTAAAACCACTAAAATGGTCCGTTATGCTGTTCCTACGGTATATGTAAGGGGTTTTTACGACTATTTTATTTAGATTTTTAGGGCAACAGTATTTCCAGCAGATAAGGACCCTCCACATGAAAAGCTACTGGTCCTCTCTCGATTCAGGAAACATCTAAAAGAAAAAAAACGCTTATAAAGCAACATCCAAACTTGCTCTGCACCTGAACAGTGGCTTACTTTATCCAAAGAAAAGAAAGATATCCAAAGATGCCTTTTCAAGTTGTAAAGAAATCTGTGTTTTTGAAGCTAATGAAGACAGCAGAGGTCAATGATTTATTTTAATTATGTAGCCTGACATGTTTACTGCTCCAAAATATTTAAATGTTTCTTAAAATAAAATATATTGTGTTCAATGGGGGAAAAAAGTAGTTGTTTTTTTACCCAGACATTAAAATCAAACTTTTAGAGCAGTAATCACAATACTGTGAAACCGTGATATTTTTATCCAAGGTTATCATACTGTCAGAATCTTATACCGGCCCATGCCGAGTCCCTGTAGGTGTGTTTTAGGGATCTAAGGCATTCCCACTGCATAAATGAATAAGATCAATAGGGTCACTTGATGTCAAAACATCACAAATCTGCTCATTTTAACCAATAATAATACTGATCATTTTAGTTTTTGGCTGTTTTCAACTTGATTTTCATTTTTTTCATGAGATGATAGGACAGTTAGGATCTCTGGGAAAGACCATTTTGTCATTTCCTGTCCCTACAAACCAAGCAGACTCATTACTCTGCAATCATATAGATGCACTCAGAGTTAAAAGGTTATTTCGGATCATTGTCTGCGCCTGTGTTTGTGTTCCTCTTCCTGCACAGTCATTTCTTTTCTGTTGGCTTTCAGTTGTTTGTTTTTTTTGTATGAGGCTCAAATGTTTGGTTCTGGAAGTCTCCATATAAAGGAAGACTGAATTTGAACAAAAAATGATCAATCTTTAAATATAGACCTTTCGTGAGCTAAATTAATTAATTTTGAAACCATCGGTTGGCTATTTATTTATTTATTGTGCCTTTTAAATACTTTAGAAGTGTGTAATACTGTAATTCCAACACTATCTCATGGCGATTGGTAACTTTTGGATTTAGTGGCTAATTTGTATATAAATTTGTTCAATCTCATTTGTACAATTTAGTATAATTTGGATTTGCTCATCCCCCAATGATAGTTGGGTTTAGGGGTTTGGTGCCATTACTTGCCATGTACAAACATACATTTTCATACGACTGAAGTCATATGAATTCGTACGAATTAGCCACTAAATTGACAAATTGTAAAATAGTTAAATTTCCTTGTGAGATCAGGCTGGCATAAACCTGCTCCAAGTTAAGTATTCATTCATTCATTTTCTTTTCGACTTAGTCCCTTTATTAATCTGGGGTCGCCACAGCGGAATGAACCGCCAACTTATCCAGCATATGTTTTACGCAGCGGATACCCTTCCAGCTGCAACCCATCACTGGGAAACATCCATACACACTCATACACTACGGACAGTTTAGCTTACCCAATTCACCTATAGCGCATGTCTGGACTTGTAGTGGAAACCGGAGCACCCGGAGGAAACCCACGCCAACACGGGGAGAACATGCAAACTCCACACAGAAATGCCAACTGACCCAGCCGAGGCTTGAACCACCGACCTTCTTGCTGTGAGGTGATCGTGCTACCCACTGTGCCACCGTGAGGCCCCAAGTTAAGTAAAATTTGATTTTGAAAATGTATTAAATCAAAAACAGCAAAAAATGTATTACAGTTTAAAATAACTCGTTTCCATTTATCATTATTTAAAGTTGTATTTGTTAATGTGATATCTAAGCGGCAGCATGGTAGCTCAGTGGTTAGCACTGTCGCCTCACAACAAAAAGGTCGCTGGTTCGAGTCCAGACTGGGTCAGTTGGTGTTTCTGTGTGGAGTTTGCATGTTCTCCTTGTGTTTGCGTGGGTTTCCTCCAGGTGCTCCGGTTTCCCCCACAGTCCAAAGACATGTGCTATAGGTGAATTGGATAAACTAAATTGTCCGTAGTGTATGAGTGTGTGTGTGAATGAGAGAGTGTATGGATGTTTCCCTTTAATGGGTTGCGGCTGGAAGGACATGCGCTGCGTAAAACATCTGGCATATGAATAGTTGGCGGTTCATTCCGCTGTGGCAACCCCTGATAAATAAGGACTAAGCCGAAGGAAAATGAATGAATGAATGATATTAAAGCTGATTTTTCAGCGTCAGTATGGCATGCCATCTTTGAACATGTATTAGTGCAAGATATACATTTCAATTCAATTACAACTCAAAATGTGCTTTGTTCACCACAGAAAGTTTTCATACACCTTTAAACTTGGATTACTGATTCCTGGATGTTAATTGTATGGTGCTTTTGTCAGAAAGTCTCCATACACAGTACATATGTAAGCTACTGTAATTATGACTCTGGCTTTGTGTGAACAATCCATTTAATACATTGATTTCTTTTATCTGTAGAAAAGTCTAAATTAGGGCTGCACCATATATCGAAAAAGCTTTTTTGTTATTGCGATAATAGTATATGCAATATCCGTATTGCAGAGAAGTGCAATAAATTAAATTCATTTTATGTTTCAAGCATTTGTGGGCTGCATGCATAGGTCATTTATCCACATCTGACCAATCAGGGCCTTTGAGCTGAAAATAAATACTAAAGCTGGGAGACGAGAGAGGAAAATGACTACATCCAATAAGAATCTGAATTTCCGCTGAGGTGTTTAGTCATTCGTGGTGTTTTAAAGTCTAAATATTCGCACCTTGTTAATTAGTATGATCATAACATAATTGGTTTTTAAAATAGCTGATAAAATAGCATTTATTTCAAGCTACAGTAGTTATATTGTGAGAAGTATCATTGTTGCAACACTCAATAACAATATCGCATATCTCATATTTTTCCAGTATCCTGCAGCAATAGTCTAAATATAATTGAGAACTAGCAGTTGTTTAGTCGTGTTTAGTGTCCTTTAGGGTGTAGCCTGACTTAGTATTCAGCTGTCGGACTTTAAAAGTACCTCTATGTGGGAATTTGTGTGTTTACACGTATATAGCACAATTAAAAAAAAAAACGTTTTAATCCACTTCAAATGATGACTAAGACAAGAACTGGTGTTGTTCAGTAGTTTTATGACAACTTTGGTGAAGTGTTTTGATCCGCTTCAGATGTTGACTACTGTATACAGTCTTTCTAAGTGCTACTCTGTCCATCAGTAAGATTGGCTTGAGGTAATGCCGCGGTCTCCTCTTCCCCCCTGAAACGCAGCCAGGTAGAGGAGAGTTTACCATGATTCTCTTGTGGCAAACGGCTCACATCTCTGCCCTCTTCATGACTTTCTCACTCCTCACCTCTCCCTCATCCACCTGTCTAACCTGTTTAACCAAATTCATAACCAAATATGCTGGGCATGATCCTTATATTACGCTATTACATGGAAAAAATATTACAGTAAGTTCTATAGTGTTTTGAAGCGTACTATTAAACTGTCGTACTAATTATATGGTTAAGGAACAACACTGTAGTAATAAACTAATTATCCAATAGGCAACATATTTCCACACTATAATTATACACCA
>CAIGQW010055671.1:1429465-1450160 GCA_903798125.1 Danio choprae | reverse complement strand
GAAGAATCAGTGTTTGATGTTGTGGCACTGTGTTTTAGTGTTATAACTGTTTGAGGGTTTTTTTCGGGGTTTTTTTCAAGTTAGTTTTATAGATCCTTTTTAGAGCTTGATAGCTTGAAATCCTTCATGTTTTCTGTTTTTGTGTAATGCATTATAAAGTAAAGGTTTTGTGTGTGTTTTAACTGAAGATTTCAGAGATCAGATCACAAGGAGTATCATTATTCACCCACAGTCATTTATGCAGAGATGAATGCGTAACTCCTTTGTATATGCACTTTCATAAATGATAGTGTCTTCTACCTAATGACTGTGTTTAGGCTGAGGAAGACTTGGGCAGAGCTCAGAAAGTGTTTGAGGAGATCAATTATGATCTCCAGGAGGAACTTCCCACCCTGTGGAACAGGTAATAACCAGCTCTTCATCCTGCCTTTCTCAGATCATCTCTCTAATCCATGCGCTGATTTCTGTCTCGTAATTGTAAAATATCATAAAAACATGCTAGTTCAACCACTAAAACAAACAAAAAAGGATATTTACACTGCTTTTCCCCTTAATAATATTTCATTATAAGTTGACCAGACATTACATTTATGACGTGCTGCTATTATAATCTATAGGGAATAATCTACCATTAAAAGAGACTGACCAGACTATGTTTGTATCAGTATTAAGATATTCACATACTAATTATTATTAAAGTTTGCATATAACAAGGCTGTGAACAGGGTGCACTTTTTTTTTAAACAATTTCACAAATTTTTGAACATTCCTGATGTAAAATCATTTGAAACATGATGAAAATTAGTTTAATAGCACTTTTTTAATAGCACTTGTTCTAATACTAGCATAAATGCCAAAATAATAACCCTAAATAGGGATTGAAAAGAAATAGTAAACATGATCATAAAACAAAATAGTACTCAAAACGTTCCTGTATAATTAGCTTTCAGATACTTTTATAACATGTTACAACTGTCTGTTAAATATAGCTGTATTATCTCTTGCTGTTTATCATCATAGTGTGAATTGTGATTATTTAAAAATATGACAGACGAAAGATGATACAGCTATATTTAACTGACAGTTGTACCATTTTCTATCTGTATCTGAAATTGCATTGTACAGAAACTTCAATGCTATTTTATGTTTGTGAATTATAAAAATGTTTATGTTTACTATTGTTGTTTAAAAAACGTTTAGTCCCTATTTAGGGTTATTATTTTTGCATTTTATGCTCTTTATGAGAACAACAAGTGCTGAAATTGCAGCCATTTTCATCATTTGTTTTATTACCATACATAACTTTCAGGAATGTTTAAAATGTTTGTGTAACCATTTAAAAAAGCTCACCCTGTTCAGGCCTTGTTATATGCTAATAAGTATGTGATTATCTTAATACTGATAAACACACAGAGTCTCTTTTATTAATAGATGACTCCCTATAGATTATAATGGCAGCACTTTATAAATTTGATGTCTGATCAACTAACAGCAGGGAAAATAAGTATTGAACACGTCTCCATATTTCTCAGAAAACATATTTCTAAAGGTGCTGTTGACTTGAAATTTTCCCCGGATGTTGGTAACAACCAAAGAAATCCATATATGCGAAGAAAACGCAACGAATTAGTTTACAAAGTGAAATGAAATGACACAGAGTGTAGAATGGCAGTGAAAGCCCAGACAGCAGCTGAAATCTCTCAGTAGTTCTTCTGCAACCCTCTGCCCTTCCTCATTGTAAATGAATATTAGCTGCTTCAGTCCAACATCTACATAACCAGGATGATGAAGATGATACCAGGGTGGATGTTTCAGCAAGACAATTAACCTAAACACAGCCAAGGAAACTCTCAAATGCTTTCAGAGAAAGAAAATCAAGCTGTAGAATGGCCCAGCCAATCACCTGACTTGAATCCAGTATGGAATACAAATTAAAGATCAGATTTGATAGACGAGACCCACAGAACCATCAAGATTTTTACACTCTGTTGAAGTATGTAAAAAAAATCACTTCTGAGCAATGCATGTGACTTTATTCTCCATATGAGAGGCGTCTTTAAGCTGCCGTCACCAAAAGAGCCTTTTATATAAACTATTAAATACGTTTCAGTAGTTCAGTACTTTCTCTTTGTGTCATTTCGTTGTTATCACACATAACTAATTTTTCAGATTTTTTTTGTTTTGTTTTATTTTAATGTTTGTATTGTTTGGGTTTTTACCAAAATCTGGTTTAATTCCATGTCAACAGCTCGTTTAGAAATATTATTCCCAGGAAAAAACATGACATGTTCAATACTTATTTCCCCCGCTGTATAATGAAATATTATTAAGAGAAAAAAGCTTTGTAAATATCCTTTTTTGTGTTTTAGTGGTTGAACTAGCATGCTTTTTAAGCTTTTACCAAACTACTGCTGTCTCTCCGCAGTCGTGTTGGCCTCTATGTTAACACATTCCGGAGTGTGTCTGGCCTGGAGGAAACATTTCACAGGGACATGGGCAAAGTGAGGCCAATAATAGGAGACTTATTATTAACAAGAGATAAATGGGAATATTGTTAGTTACACTGTCTCTCTTTCTCTCTCTCACAGCTGAACCAGAATCTGAGTGATATTATGACCAAACTGGAGGAGCAGCGTGTCGCCAAGTAAGCACTTATATCCTGTCTGCCTGTATAGACACTTCTGGTTTCCTGTAGTGCAGCACACACATGTTTTTCCTGTAAATTAAACCAACCCTTCCCCCAAACATCCCACAGAAAAGGTGTCACGACAGCAAGCACCGGGAAGAGGTACCTGCTCCTGTTTTGTGTGCGTGCATGTGTGTGCAACATTTATTGCATCATTGCATATCACTGCAATATTGCATATTGAGCAGAGTCAGTATGATGCTTTGAAATGATTCCATTAATGGGTAATGAACACTTCATTGAACATGTACATGCAGACACCACCTATATACTATATACAGTGCTCAGCATATACAAGTGCACCCCATTTTGAAAATATGAATATTTTTCTCCATTTCTCAGTGAATATGGGTAATATATATTGGTGCATTTGAACAAAACAGATTTATTAAGCAGATATATTTATTAAAATAATATTTTAATCACAGAACATCTTTAGAAATGGAAAGATAATACATTTAAATTCATGCAAAAAATTAGCAAAAACAAATGACAAACGAAAAAATTTCAACAAAATTGTATATATTTTTTGTTTCTCTTGATTTTTGCTACTTTTGAAAATTGTATTTAATATTTTTCCCTAACATATAAATTTGGGCTACTAATTTTTGAACCATTATTGTAAGTTATTTTGTTAGATTAGCTCCAGATTTGGCTTCAGTACTGACTAAACTAATGTATATGCACAAATATAATATTGTAAAGCATGTATAGAAAATATGAATTTACATGAGAGATTTGTGGGGGGTGCACTCATATATGCTGAGCACTGTAACTGCAGGTTAACTATGTTTATATATAATAACTTTAACCGTGAAAAGCTGTTAGTTACTAGTTAAAAACCTTAACTTTTCCTAATTTGTTTGTAATGCGATAGATAATGTGCACCTTTTGTAAAGCTGCTTTGAAACAATAATTATGGCGAAAAGCTCTTTACAAATAAACTTAAACTGAATTGATCTTGTCTATGCATGTATACAAATCTAATAGTCTCTAATAATAAAAAGAGTTTTTTTGTCTTAAAGGGATAGTTCACTAAGAAATGAAAATTACTCATCCCATAGTTTACTCACGCTCATCATCAGTGTATATGACTTTCCTCTGTCAGATGAACACAGTTGGAATAGTTTTAAATGTTATACTAGGTCTTACATGCTGTATAATGGTGTTAGATAGCGGCCCTTTTTTTAACCTTCCGAAATCGTATAAATATTTTGTCCAACTAACACCTCTTATGAAGCAGATTGATGTGTTTTTGTAAAAAAAAAATATAATAATACAATTAGATGTATTATTACTGAGTTTATGCATTACGAATGCATGTTCTCCACAACTTCTTGGCTGACCTCTGACCTGATGCATGACACATTTTGTAAGACACATTCGATGGAAGTTGCGTCTCGCAGAAACCACTTACAACACAGTTTGTTTACCACAGAAGACGACAATGAACAAGAAAACTAGTTGGCTTGGCGTTACTGTATAATTTTTTAGAGTGTATTATTCCTACAAGGCCACACCATGCTGCATCTTATGTCACATGTCAGGTCAGAGGTCAGCCAAGAAGTTGTGGAGAACTTGCATTCGGCTGCCACTGGAAGTTTGCGATTTATTCATTCATTCATTTTCTTTTCGGCTTAGTCCCTTTATTAGTCAGGGGTCGCCACAGCGGAACAAACTTATCCAGCATATGTTTTACACAGCAAATGCCCTTCCAGCTGCAACCCATCACTGGGAAACACCTGTACAGTGTGTTCACACATTCTGTACATTCACACACATACACTACGGACAATTTAGCTTACCCAATTCACCTATAGCGCATGTGTTTGGACTTGTGGAGGAAACCCACGCAAACACGGGGAGAACATGCAAACTCCACACAGAAATGCCAACTGACCCAGCTGAGGCTTGAACCAGCGACCTTCTTGCTGTGAGGCAATCGTGCTACCCAATGCGCCGCCAAGTCTGCGATTAGAGTTTATAATTTAAAATGACCCAACGACCCAACACCATTATGGTAACATACTCTGTTTTTGTCATACAGGAAAATAAGCCTGAGGGTGAGTAAATAATAGTGTAATTTTCATTTTTTTGGGTGAACTATTCCTTTAAGCCCTTTTTACACCCAGTATTAAAGGGACAGTTCACCCAAAAATGACAATTTACTCACTATTTACTCGCCTTTAAGTGTTTTCAAACCTTTATGGGTTTCTTTCTTCTGTTGAACACAAAAGAAGTTGTTTTGAAGAAAGATGAAAACCTAATACTATGGAAGTCAATGGTTACAGTTTCCCAGCTTTCTTCAAAATATCTTCTTTTGAGTTCAACAGAAGAAAGACAGACAAACAACAAGCGAAGGGTGAGTAAATGATGACAGAACTTTAATTTTGGGGTGAACTGTCCCTTTAAATGCTTCAGAAGGTAACAAATAATGTGCTTTTTGAACACGTGCATTAAAAAGCATCTTATGGGCTCTTAAAAGATGTACTAACACTCTGGGAACTCCCTGCAAATGTTTTGAGTGTGCTCTCAATCATGTGTTCACGCTGACATGAAAAATGACTGCATGACTGGAATGTCTGTGAAATGCTGTAACTGTGCATGGTAGTGATTTAAACCAGTCTGTCTGCAGAATTAACACTGATCTGTGCTGCCGCCTAGTGATTCTTTTGATTCATTACACTCGCTGACTTGCACCTAAATTGAGTATTTTTTTTACAGTAGTGGGTTTTTTGTGTGTGTTTTCAGTGATGAAGCAGCCAACCACAATCAGGAGACATCAGATGCCCCGAAATCTCCATCAAAGGTATTTTATGTTGAGAGTTTACATGTTTTATGGGCTCTGTGTGTCTGTAACTTGATGTAGTGATGACAGAATTTTACAACATACAGTGCAATGGGGTTTCTTTACCTTTTTTTTTAAATGAGTTTTGTAAGTTAATGAGTTTTATTTTAATCGGGGAGAGTGGTGAATTTTATAATTTTTTTTATTTAGTTTGGCTTTCTTTGGGTTTGGCACTTTTAGCTTAGCATAATTATATTCATTCATTCATTTTCATTCATTCATTCATTTTCATTTCGGCTTAGTCCCTTTATTAATCTGGGGTCGCCACAGCGGAATGAACCACCAACTTATCCAGTATATGTTTTACGCAGCGGATGCCCTTCCAGCTGCAACCCATCTCTGGGAAACATCCATACACACCCATTCACACTCATACACTACGGACAATTTAGCTTTTACCCAATTCACCTATAGCGCATGTCTTTGGACTTGTGGGGAAAACCAGAGCACCCGGAGGAAACCCACGCCAACACGGGGAGAACATGCAAACTCCACACAGAAATGCCAAGTGACCTAGCCGAGGCTCGAACCAGCGACCTTCTTGCTGTGAGGCGAACGTGCTATCCACTGTGCCACCGTGAGGCCCGCATAATTATATTATCATACCATATATATATATATATATATATTTAGTAAAGTTTAGTACTTCACCTCAAGTATTTTTAGTTGATTTTGAAGTTGTTAATCGGAATTATATAATGATAATAAATGAATAATTTCTATTTCTAGCTTTATTTTAATTAAAATGATTTTATTATTAACTGTCTTGCAACAGAAACACAGCATGTCTTGAGTCTTGCAGTAGTGTGTGTGTGTGTGTGTGCGCGCGTCACACATAAATAACTGATCTGGCGTGTTGTGTGTTTTCCTCATGCTTGTGTGAATCTGCATGTGTGTGATTGCATGGCAGCCCAGAGAAGTACCGCCGGTCTCTCGACCCCCCAGACCGGCTTCATCTCAGGAGGTGAAACCGGACAACATCATTAACCTGTTTGAGGATGCAGAAGTGTCTGACAGTAACCCTTCAACACAACCTGAGCAGGTCAGACGTCAAATGACTGCCTCCCATCCTCATCTAAACAGCAACCTCTTCCTCTTGTTTTAACTCCATTCATACAGCATGCTTAAAGTGCTTCTTATCAAATTTCTTTTGTATATACGGTGTACTATATTTGTTGTAATGAAGTTATTGTCTCCTAAAAGATAGAACTGAAACTGAACAGCCTGAAACAGGTCATTAGTTATTCCAGTCTTATGGAATTCCAGCACAAACCGTTCAAGTCAAAATGATTCGCCCTCCTCTCATTGTTTTTTCTTTTCAAATATTTCACAAATGATGTTTAACAGAGGAAGGAATTTTTCACAGTATTTCCTGTAATATTTTTTCTTCTGAATAAAGTCTTATTTGCTTTATTTTGGCTAGAATAAAAGCAGTTTTAAATAAATAAAAAAAAAACAATATTATTAGCCCCCTTAAGCAATTAATTTATTTTTGATTTGTCTACAGAACAAACCATCATTATACAATGACTTGCCTTATTACCCTAATTAACCCAGTTAAGCCTTTAAATGTCACTTTAAGCTGAATACTATTATGTTGAAAAATATCTAGTAAAATATTATGTACTGTCATCATGGCAAAGATAAAAGAAATCAGTTATTTATTCAATGAGTTATTAAAACTATTATGTTTAGAAACTTGTAAAATAATCTTTCTGTTAAACAGAAATTGGGGAAAATGATTCAGGATGGCTAATAATTCTGACTTCAACTGTATGTAGGTTTGTAGTAAATTTGTATAATGGCAGCCTGTACAACATCTACTTTCACCCTCAAACACTGTAGAAGTTGCTGAGGCCTTAATAAGTTTGGCTTGTGATATCGACAAGCTGACAGGGCAGTTTTTTTGTGCTGAGAAAGTAAATCCACTTTGAATGCACTTCCAAAGGATGAGAGCTTGTGCCCAAATTGATACGGAATCATTACTGTTTGTATCACTGCACTTGTAAGTGTTCTTTGTTTACTGTCTTCAATTTAAAATGATTAAATCTATGATGGCTTTTGACATTTGGCTTTTGGCTGCCGTTTGGGGAACACTTCTGTATATAGTCAACCAATCAAAACTGAGCAAATGGCCATCTGACCAATCAGAGCAAAGTATAATCTCAAAAAGAAGGCATTTATAGAGAGCGAGTCCTTGAATAAAGCATTTTAGACATTATATATTGATAATATATATGATAATAATATATATGGATAAACAAGTTAAACATGAGTTGCATAAACATGAGTTGCATATTTTAAAATTCCTTTAAAATAGCTTAAAGTAATACTCCACTTAAAAAAAGAAGAAGCAAATTTTACAACACAACTAGAGTTGGACACTTGAGTATTACCATTTTTTAATCCATTCAACCGATCTTTGGGTTTGGCAGGAGCACGTTTAGCTTAGCTTAGCATAAATCATTGAATCCGATTAGACCATTAGCATGATATTTTTGATAATTTTCCTATTTAAAGCATGCCTATTCTGTAGTTGCATCATGTGAGACTGACAGAAAATTAAAAGTTGCTATTCTATGTCAGTATGGCTAAGAACTGTACTCTCATATTCAATTCAATTCAATTCAAGTTTATTTATATAGCGCTTTTTACAATGTAGATTGTGTCAAAGCAGCTTAACAAGTTCAATTAAAGTCCACATTTTTGAGTTTAGTTCAGTTCAGTTCAGTGTGGCTTAAGTTCCACTGGTGAAAGTTCATATTAGCGAAATAATAAAGGAACTTGCTGTCATACTATGGCTGCAGCAGGTGCAATGATATTACAGAGCCTGAAAATTGGCTAACTTTCGTCAATATAACCAATGCAACCACCTGGTTACACAGTTTCCTAGCTGGGGACAGTTTTCCCTATTATTTATGAGTATGATGCTAATGGTCTAATCAGATTCAATGATCTATGCTAAGCTAAGCTAAAAGTGCTCCCGCCAGACAGAGATTGGCTGAATGGGTTAAAAAATGGTAAAACTCAACTGTTTTACATCAGGGGAGGTGTTAAATGAGCATATAAAAAAACTAAATAAAAAAATGGGAGTGTTCCTTTAAAGGGATATTTCTCCCAGAAATGAAAATTGACTCTAGAGTTTCTTTATTTGTTGAACACAAAAGAAGATATTTTGAAGACAGCTGGAAACCTGTAACCATTTACTTCCAATATTAGGAAAATACAAATACTATGGAAGTCAATGGTTACAGGTTTCCAGCTGTCTTCAAAATATCCAATTTTGTGTTCAACAGAAGAAAGTACGTCAAACCGGTTTGGAACAAATAAAGGGCAAGTAAATGATGACTGAATTATCAGTTTTGGGTGAACTATCCCTTTAATAGGGGCATTTTATTTCCTCCATTTCCACCTTAAAAGAGACTGTCATCATTCTGTTATTAACTCTGCTTATTGAACTAAAGGATCACTGGCATTAAGGTTTCACTAAGTATTGTCACTGTTTTGTACTGTGCACAACAGTGTAATGGTCCAATAGTGTATAGTCTGCTGGATTTAGATGTGGATGCTCTGCAAACAGTCAGCATTGCTCCAATTCATCTGGTGGCTGTCAAACAACAGGATGGCTCGGGATGGCAAAGGGTAAAGGTCAGGGTTCAGGGTCAACAAAAACATTTTGCCTTCTCAAATGCATGCAACAGGTTGACGTCTTCGGGTTTGATGTGAAATGACATTCCTGCATGCTTCCATTATATACAGTCAAGCCCGAAATTATTCATACCCCTGGCAAACTTAGTTACTTTTTTATTTTACCAGCAAGTTTTATTTTTAAGACCGCAAATGACACGGGTTTCTCCCAAAAGATATTAAGACGATTTACAAAAGAGATCATTGTGGGAAAACATATTTCTCAGCTTTTATTCACATTTGAACAAAAACTTTAAGTCAGAATTGCAGGATTCAGGCTTGACTGTATATACATACATACATACATACATACATACATACATACAGTAGTCAACATTTGACAAGAATGGGTGTTCAATAGTTTTAGGGCAACTTTGAAAGGCCATAATCCACTTTAAATGTTGACTACTTCGTATTTATGAGCATTCGAAATGTCCCTATATGGTTTATCTGTTCTACCTCTGCATGTGTCACTTTTAATGCATGCATGTGGTTTATGTTAAACATCTTTTAGATCAGCAGACATTTTTCTATTTATTGTAATAATAATTAATAATAATAATAATAATAATAATAATAATAATAATAATAATAATAATACAAATCATAGAAACACTCTACTATACAATTTTTATTTAACCTATTTTCCTACATTAATTATTTTGTTCAGCAATGATGCATTCATTTATTTTCAACATGACAGCCTATTTTAATTTGCTATTAATCAATTCAAGGTATCCTAAAAAAAAACCTGAATCTTAGTTTTCTCCAAAAATGAGCTGTAATTTCACTGTGTTTCTTAACCAGCAAGTCAGTGAAATAGAGTAATTTCTGAAGGATCATTCATGTGACCCTGGAGTCACATGAACACTGGATCATATGACACAGTGAGGGCTGAAGTAATGATGATGAAAACTCAGCTTTGAATCACAAGATTGAATTATAAAAAATATATATTTAAATGGAAAGTAGAAAGTAAGAAAGACTTATTAATTCTAGCTTTTTACAGTCTATATATTCTACTACATCTGTGTGGGAATACCTGTCAACATTGGGATGTGAAAATAAGGACAATGGCGCCTGTAATGGAAAGGAAAGGACTCTCATCATTAAAAAGGAAATGAAAGCACAGAATAGATTCGCATTAAAGAGCAAGGGGCATCCCCTGGTGGTTCAGCGGTATGGGTTGTGTATAGGGAGGAACAGCTCTTTAACGTTTATTACCACTCTTCATAGGAAGATTGAAATTATAGGAGAAATTCAGGAAAATACCTTTACGGGATGATAGCGGGATGGAATTGTAAAATACAGGAGAATCCCTGGAAAAACAGGAGGGTCGACAGGTATGCGGGAATAGTTATTGTATATTTCTTGTCCTCTTACTCTTGAGTTCCAGTATCCACTCTTAGATCTCTGCACCATTAGCAAATGCTTTCCTCTCATGCCTATTTGCTGCAATAAAACTCTCTGAGCACTGTTTGTCATGAGCATAAGCTCTTGTTATTGCGGTTTATGAGAGCTCTCTGCTCACTGTTACACATGGAAATAGATGTACCTTGAACTCTTACTATGAGCCTCATTGATCTCTTTCATTCTGTGCTGCCTCATGGAGGGGGCTTTGTGGAATTCATGGGAGGTAAGAGTTTGCAATGGATAACATCTCTCTTGTTATATTCTGGATCATACACTCTCAGAAATCCTAGTACATTTTCAAAGGCAACATATTGGTACTTCATATCTATATATTAGTGCCTAAAAATAAACTTTTTTGATACTAATATAAACCCTTGAGGTACAAATGGGCTAATAATTCAGGAGGGCTAATATTTCTTACTGCAACTGTAAGTTATTGATGTCTCTTTTCTTTGTGTTCCTTGATTTATTCCCTTTTCTTTTGAATTATTGGTGCTTTGTCCCTATATTTGCACCCTAAAAATTTGCCCATGATCCAAAATAAAAAAACAATCCCGTCTGCTGACCCTTCCTCCCCATCCCAGCCCGCTCAGAGCCCCGCTGTCAGTCCCTCTCAGCAGTGGGATTCAGATTACGAAGCCGATGTGCAACCTTACGGTCAACCGTCTGCTTCTCCTAAGTGGGATGATGATGTCACTCCCACCGTCCAGTCGTATGAACCTCCCAGCTGGAACAAACAGGACAGTGCGCCTGAGCAGTCAGGCTGGGACGGTCAAACTGCTGCGCCTGCACAGCCAGACTGGGAGGACGAGCACTGGGATGAGGAAGGGTCCCAGGTAGGGCAAGAGCAGGACACAGAGACAAATTGGGCCAATGATGCGGCTCAGGATTGGGAGGCGGAGTCAGAGCCGCCTCAATGGGAGGAGCCTCAGAGTGTAAGAAGAATAGGAGTCTTGATTAATTGTTAGGATGGTCTAGGAGTAGGTCATGTGGTTTCTGTGTTCGTGTACATGTTTTCTGTGTACAACAAGTTTGATTTATTCTTGAGTTGCTCAGATGTGGTTAATTTTTCTCCTTTTTTGTATTTAGAATGAAGCCCCAACGGTGACAAATGGCTCCTCAGATGCCGAGCTTCCTCCATCTGTTCTCTTTAAGGTATGTTCATTGTGAAACCGATATTCCAGAGAATATTTCAGTCATTATGATCAAGAAAAGGGTGGCACAGTGACTCAGTGGTTAGCACTGTCGCCTCACAGCAAGAAGGTCGCTGGTTCGAGTCCTGGCTGGGCCAGTTGGCATTTCTGTGTGGAGTTTGCATGTTCTCCCCATGTTGGCGTGGGCTTCTTCCGGGTGCTCCGGTTTCCCCCACAAGTCCAAAGACATGCGCTATAAGTGAATTGAATAAACTAAAATTGGCCGTAGTGTATGAGTGTGTGTGAATGTGTGTTTCCCTGTACTGGGTTGCGGCTGGAAGGGCATCCGCTGCGTAAAACATATGCTGGAATAGTTGGTGGTTCATTCCGCTGTGGCGACCTCTGAAATAGAGACTAAGCCAAAGGAAAATGAATGAATGATCAGGAAAGCAGTTTGAGGGGATTTGAGCTTTGAGTTGTAGAGTGTTAGTTGGTACTGAGTGGGCCGAAATGTGCCAGCAAAATATCCCTCACACATTATACACCACCATCATTGATAGAAGGGAGGATGGGTTTTGTTTACTCCATTTACTATGATCCAACCATCTGAACGTCACAGATTAAGACTTGTCAGGCCAGACAAACCTTTTCTCTTCTTCCACTGGTTTGGCTCATCTGCTTCAATGTTAGATGTGTTATATTCAAAGATGCTCTTTTGCAGACTTTAAAGCCTCGTACACACCTGGATGATTATCGTTTGCGCTTAAAAACTACCAGCATGTCAGCATCAATAGGCTAGTAGTTAGTATAAGTTATAAGCTAGAGCAAAAATGTAAGTACCTTAACTTCAGCAGATCAAGATAGATGAGCAAAAGTGCCAATCTCATTGGTTGGACAGTTTTTAAGGCGGTGGTATGTCAAACCCCCCAAAGTCACAAGGCATTAACCATCTGTAATAATCACGCGTGATAGTCGTCCCAGTGTGCACGAGCCTTAAGTGTAACAAGTGGTTATTTAAGTTGCAGTTGCCAGCCAGTTATTAGCTACAGAACTGCCACTATTTTCTCTTTTTCAAACCATTCTCTTTGCACGATAGATTTGGGTAGATCAGCATTTTCAGAAATTCTTGTCCAGTACCAACAAGTAATGCCACATTAAAAAAATCATTTAGTGACTCCTGAAGGTGTGGTGTCTGGCACCAAAATGAAATGATAACAGAACCGAGGAACAATATTGTTGGAATTACTTTCTAAAGAGTTTTTTACAGCTGATGAATGACAAAAGCATCGACAGCCAGTCAGAATCCAGCAGCAGACAACATAACCACATAGTTGGTGTGGATGATAATATCAGGGGTGCCGCTGGCTGGCATGGGCCCTATGACAGCAGCATTGGGTAGGGACGCGTCGCGGACATTTGGTGGGGGGGTGTGAACGTGTCACGAATGTTCAGTGGGGGGGGGGGGGGGGTTGTGAAGACTATGTCGCGGACGTTCAGTGGGGTATCGGAGTCGTCCTAACTTTTCCACCCCAAGCGGCGCCCCTGGATAATATAGTTATTGTTCTTGATGTGAAAAGTTCTTCATAAGTTATGCTGACTCCAGACTTTCAAATAGTGTACTACTGTATATATTTATGTCTACTGTATATATTTATGTCTACTGTATATATTTATGTCTACTGTATATATTTATGTCTACTGTATATATTTATGTCTGCAGTAGAACTTACTAACATGTTTGTTGTTGCAGGTGAAAGTAATGCATGACTACAGTGCAACAGACAGTGATGAACTTGACCTGAAGGCTGGTGACATTGTACTTGTGCTTCCTTTTGCCAACCCAGATGAAGCGGTCAGTCATGGCACACATGCTCAAACGTACACACTCACTCACATGCAGTAACATAATGACTCAATGTCTCTTTGTGTGTGTGTTTGTGCAGGATGACGGCTGGTTAATGGGTGTAAAAGAGTTGCACTGGCTTCAGAATAAAAACCTCCAAGCTAAAGGAGTCTTCCCTGAAAACTTCACTCAGAAACTGTGAGCGGAACCGCCTTCTCACAACCAACTGTTCTCTTCCTCCGTTTTCTCACTTCTACTCTACTGTGATAATGTTTTTTATAAAACATCTTGAAAAATAATGGCTTCACAAGCAAAAAAAAAAGTTTCTTCAGCATACTGTCATCACTTTTGTAGAACTGGAGTCAGATAAAGGCCATCAGATGTGTGTAAAGTGATATGGACACGATTGAAAGATCCCAGGTTGGAATGAACGCTGGGGGCTGATTTGAGTTGTTTGTTTTTGAGCCATTTTGGAAAGTCAAAGCCCGCACAATTCAGCTTAAAGTCAACATGAAATTTTTCACAGATTATAATGACACCAGGGTCAGAATTAAACACAGACTTAGAGCAGAATTGTCACACAAATTCAAAATAAAGGTTGAATAACCTGCACCATTAAACTAAATGTAAAAGGTTTAAATAAATAATTTGGATTCGCAGCAATGCATTAAGCTCTGTGCACAATGCATCATTTGTTTCTTGCAGTGTTGAGCATTGCAACCAATCACACACCTTTCTTTTGATGCTATAAATGCATTGGCCAATCAGAGGCAGAGATTCACCAGTAAGTCAAACTGAAAAAAATTAACCATCACAAATTCTCTATGTAATAAGCAATTTCACAATGTAGACATTATTATAATAGGTTATAACTTGCACTCAACTGATGTTGTGGATCGACATGCTCATCTGTGCAGCAGATATAAAGTGCCATTTCCCTAAACATAAAAAAAGGTATCATTATTACAATTTCAATGGCATCCACTATGTAAAAACATGCCAGAGTAATTGGTGGTTCATTTTGCTGTGGCAACACCTGATAAAGCAGAGAAGAAGCCGAAGAACATTGACATTGTGAGTGAGTAAATTTAAAGAGCAGTAATCAAAAAATATATAATTTTACATATATTTGTGTATTGTGCTTGTCGTGTAAATGCATGTATTTCCCCTTTGAATGTTTTTGGTACTCTGAATGATTAAATGATTAAAATAATTGTATACAGTACATAAAAGGCAACACAGATACAGCTAGCAAGATAGTTATTGAAAAGGAATGCCATTATGAAGGTATAAAATGGTTGAAAATCTATTTCGGGGTAAAATGATTTCGCTGGATGATAGGTTTTCACAGAAATTATCATTGTAAATCTAGCAAGTCTAAAGATTATATTTTGTGTTTTCTTAACTTGCCAGTAACTTATGGAAAACTAGTTGTATTTCGTTTTGAAATACTATTGTTTTAGCTATTGGGGGAATGCAAATAATGTATTTGTCGCAGTTTCCGTTTCACTACTATAGTTTACCCAACTGGAACAACTTCTACTTCTCAAAAAAACTAAACAGAACTGTGAAAAAAGGTCCATTCAGTTTCCTTTTATTCTTCAGCGCTTGTTCAACATACTGTAAAATCAAAAAGTGTAAATACTAAAAGATACCATCTCAACCAATAACAAAATGAAAGCATGTTGTAAGCAGACTTTGGATATTTTATCAACACTCGCAAATTCCCAAATCAATCAGTTTCAAATCTATCATCAAGACCCGCTGTACATTATATTCCATTTTCTTCACATCAATGTCAGATTTCTGGAGTAAAGTGGAAAAGACACACGTCATTTCATGTTGACTTTAAAATCAGTGCTAATTTTATTTATGATTTCACTATATCTTGAGTCTCGTGAACATGAGTTCCGTGAATATCTCAGTTCTATAATAATATAAAATAAAAGGATACTTTTAGAAAAGAACAATGCTCTATAAACGAACACTACTCGCACACAAAAACATACAATGCAATCAAAAACATCCACATTGAACCCCGCTTTCAAACGGTAGCGTTCCCAGGCTTCCAAAACACAGCTTTCATGACCTAAATGCATTCAAATGTTTTTGATTTGTAGTTGAAAATGGTGTTGTTTTAACGCCTTCAGGGGGTTTCTAGCATGCGGGGGGCTAACCAGATATTTATGTTCTTTTTTCTGTCATTGAAAGGTATTTGCCACCAAATGTTAAGACAATCATGCTTATGGGACAAACCACTGTGGTTGTACTGTATGAACAACTGTTATCTTGAAACATTTTTTTTGCGATGCGTTTTAAAACCGAAGAGGTTTAAATATTTATCATGGTTGCTTGAATGTTTATAGATCTTTTAGACGGGTGAACGAAGCTTTATTCTTTAAAGAACTGGAGATTGATCGTACTAACATTGAAATAGAAAATCTGGTCAAAAATAGATTTGCAGTCTACCATGCACTGATCCTCTGATTAGAGTTGCGTCAATAGAAATATGTGCGCAAACATCTATTTTGTAATAAAATTCAGTTTTCGAATGTGAATTACTTCAGGTGGAAAAATGAAATCGAATTGTTTAAAAGTAACCAGCCTGATCTCAACTATCAACTGTAACTATTTTACGTTTTGTCAGTTTACGAATTGTCGTACGATTTTTAAAAAGAGGCGTGGCACCAAACCCCGCCCCTAAACCCAACCGTCATTGGGGGATGAGCAAATCATACTAAATTGTAGACATGAGATCGTGCAAATGCATACGAATTCGCCACTGAATCAAATAGTTACGAATTGCCGTGAGATAGCGTTCCAATAACAATGACTTAAATGCAGCATTTCAGCACATTTCGGTTAAGATGGATTATTAAAAAATGCAAACGTGCCGCAAATATTTAGCGAACGTTTTAACTTTAATGTCTGCTAAAATCTAATATCAAATATGCTAGCAATCTACTTTTGCCAAAACATTGCGGAATCTCCCAAGCAGGGTAACATTAGCTGCTAATCTGTAAACTTGTTCAACATTGTCAGGCTGTATTGTGTAAATCTGGAATTGTTATATTATTCTGTTTACATGCCAGAGCTTACCTACATTTGAATCAGTTTTGAATATTGAAATTATTATCAGGTCTTTGAAATGAACAGACAGCAAGTCTATTCAAGGTTCTGTCTAAAACTATACATTTTTGGTGACTTTCTGAATGATCAAGATTCTCATATTTAATAGCCTGTGGCAATGTGTTTCTTTAACTACATTATACGTTTTATCGGAAAGCGTCCTGCGGCATTTTGGTAGCTTAGGATGCTCTGTCTTAACATGCAGTTCTTTGTAAGAAACGCCCTGTCTGGCGGCCCTGAAGAAGCGTATTAAAATGAAAACCATATTGAACATCGAATGTAGTGTCCTGTTTTTATTGTCATGTGATTTGACACACTATAAGAGCTTCTTATATTACTGATTTGAAAAAACAAACTAATAACAGCACAGTGACTGACATCCTATTATAGGCTAGCAGCTAATAACAGCTCATTTAAACAAAGCTGGATTACACGATTCATCTGCGTTTATTGTCATGGGAGCGTTCAGGGAGGAGATGAGAAATGTTTGTTCTTGGGCTCCATGGCCACACAGACGGTTAACAATAGTGTAGAGATTTAATTAGGGTGCAGAAATGACTAGGCAAGAGCTTCAGGTGAGAGATTGGGACGGTTAGCACAGTTTACATAGAGACAGAAACAAAGAATTAGAAAGTGCTTTTAGAGAAGTAGATCTGGCAGTCTTTATATGAAGAGGAAAAAAGGAAGTCTACAGATGATATAGTGCACATTTAGTTTAAAGAAGTGGAAGTGGTATCTGCCCAAGCAAATGCTGACAACATGATGCCGGTGCTTGGTTTCCACATATCATTGTGTGTGTGTGTGTGTGTGTGTGTTTTTTTGGTTCATGTTATTGTTCACTGCACGGCACTTAAAGGGATAGTTCACCTAAAATGAAAATCATTTACTCATCCTCCACTTGCCCCAAACCTACTTGAGTTTATTTCATCTGGGTAACACAAAGGAAGATATACTTAAAGAAAACAGCTATTGACTTCCATAGTATTTCCAGTGTAGAAAAAACATAGTTCATTTTCGTAAGTGTACAATATGAAGTCTATTCAGGAAGATTTTACATTTTGCAAACTGCATTCATCCACTCCAATGACAATGCAAATAAGGACATTAACCAAGGGTTGTGCAGTTCCTGTCTGTTCCTGCTAGAGTTTTCTTTCCACACCTGCCTGTTCCTTATTAGGCTAAATAAAATACTAAGATATTGGGATACTAAGAGATCCTATCGGGCAAGGAACTGTGAACGTGAAGTCACACTGATCTTATATGGTTTAAGGAATTGCTGATTATTGTTAGACTTTAAGTCTCAAGTCTACCAGAGTTACCAACCACTATCGTCTTTCATTTGGAAACTGAACTCCACTTTGCGAGAAATGTGATCGAGTCAAGCAGGGTGAATACAGATCTCTAGTTTGAAACCTCAGTTTATGAATTTTTCATGATTAATTGTGAGTGATGTAAAATGTGAAGCAAGGCATCATAGGATTCCCTTTCGCCTGGGGGTTTACAATGAACAGCGTTAACTACACTTTAAAAGTAAGGTTCATCATTGGCATTGATTGTTCCATAAAGAAGCATTAACATTCGGAAGATCTTTCTATTGCACAAAAGGTTTCTTTAGATTATTAAAGTCTTCTTCGCCAATAAGAAAAAAAATGGTTGTGTAAGAACTTGTCACCGAAAGGGTCTTTATGGTAAGAAGCATGATTCTTCTATGAACCATTGCTGTAAAATAAAACCCCTCCAAATCCTTTAGTTGAAACCTATAAGTCTGACTCTGAAACATCACTTTCCAAGCTTTTTTTTTGAGAACTGATCTACAAGTAAGGTTAAATATTAATAACTGTGGATAAATGGACAAGTGCTGGCCTGTTAGTGTGTGTCTTTTGCAGGAATCTTGAAGCACTGGGATGTAACTAGGCCGGTTTGTTCACTGCACTCCGGTCATCTATTATTGACATTGACATAATTTGGCTTAACCCCTTTGTTGCCAACAACAAACCCTGTTACCATGGCATCAGCTTGGCCTTTATATAGTGAGGACATTGTCACAGAGAACATACACAAGATTTCTCAACCGAACTTTTGACGTCGGCCAGAGGAAAGTTCTACAATGGTAAGGCATCTTAAATGATTTATTCATCTGATGTATTATTTATGATAGTGAATGACTGGACATGACTTGCACTTTTAATGAATGTCTTCGGGAATATTTATGACTTTTGTCACTTTTGTGTAAATCTTGATATTGTTTTTGATTTTAGTTATGTGTTCATAAAATTAATATTAAAATGCTTCTCATTTAAACCCTAGCGTGAGTGCATCTCAGTCCATGTCGGCCAGGCAGGTGTGCAAATGGGCAATGCATGCTGGGAGTTGTATTGCCTGGAGCATGGGATTCAGCCAGATGGCCAGATGCCAAGTGATAAAACGATCGGCGGGGGCGACGACTCCTTTAACACTTTCTTCAGTGAGACGGGAGCTGGAAAACATGTCCCAAGAGCAGTCTTTGTCGACCTGGAGCCTACTGTCATTGGTAATGAAACTGATTCTCTTATAATACACTATACTTGAATGAAATTACAAACTGTCCTAGAGGTCTGTGTGTGCCTGTGTTATCATTCCTGCTCCTGCACCACCGCTCCTGCTATATATTCGCTTTTTGTTCACCAACAGTCCACTTCTAGCTAAATCTAAATTTCATTTCCACAATCTCTCGCTACTGAAAGAGAGGGATAACGATCAAAAATGTAGGCTGTACAACAACTAAACATTTAACATTTCTTAACTTGTAAGATGGCGGCACAGTGGCTCAGTGGTTAGCATTGTCGCCTCACAGTAAAAAGGTCACTGGTTCGAGTCTCGGCTGGGTCAGTTGGCATTTCTGTGTGGAGTTTGCATGTTCTCCCCTTGTTTGCGTGGGTTTCCTCCACAGTCCAAAGACGTGGTATAGGTGAATTGAATGAACTAAATTGGCCATAGTGTATGAGTGCGTGAGTGTATGGGTGTTTCCCAGTATTGGGTTGCAGCTGGAAGGGCATCTGCTGCGTAAAACATATGCTGGAATAGTTGGCGGTTCATTCCGCTGTGGTGACCCCTTATAAATCAGGGACTAAGCTGAAGGAAAATGAATGAATGAACTTAGAGAACAGAGAATAAAAATCTGTCATTTAAAATCCCAAGTTGAACATCCTTCAAGGACAGACCATCCACAATTTGCTCTGTCATACTTTTTCTGCCCTGTCACTCATCGACAACCTGCCGGTTCTGTCTGAGGGCCATTATGCACATGCTGCACCAACAGACCCACAAATAAAATGCATGAAGCAGTAATCACTGGTCTATCTGTGCAATGAGTGTATACAGTCCTTAGTGCAGGCTGTAATGAAAAGCCTTCACAACTCGTGACTGTGTACTAGCGTAACTGTGTGTTAGCAGATACAGGTGCTGCAGAGTCAGGCAAAAATGTATTAAAAATTTATTCTGCATCACAAGAAATCTGGTCAGATCCTGTGGAAGAGGCGCAGTACTTCAGACCTCTAACCTGTACTCAATGTACATGGTATCAATAATAATCTGCTAAAAACAAATGCAATTTGATTTTCCAGATGAGGTACGCACCGGTACTTACCGCCAGCTGTTCCACCCTGAACAGCTGATCACTGGTAAAGAAGATGCTGCCAATAATTACGCTCGTGGTCACTACACCATTGGCAAAGAAATCATTGATCTGGTGCTAGACAGGACTCGCAAACTGGTAAGACAATCTTGGGTTCAAATCTTGGCTTTATCTTTAGGATCTCTGAATAATCTCATTGTTGAATCCTGCAGGCTGATCAGTGCACTGGGCTCCAGGGCTTCCTGATCTTCCACAGTTTTGGTGGCGGCACTGGCTCTGGGTTCACCTCTCTCCTTATGGAAAGGCTCTCTGTTGACTACGGAAAGAAGTCCAAACTTGAGTT
>CAIGQW010055671.1:1309352-1339465 GCA_903798125.1 Danio choprae | reverse complement strand
CACTAGTATTTTCACCAAGAAAAAAAAAAGTTTTGAAGTCGATTATTTCTATATTTTTCTGTAGCATGTCAGTTTAAAATATTAACTTACATTTTCAAACATTATTTTTGCCATTAATTGTAATTATACAGCGAGATTATTGTCTGTACATTATTGTCTGAGACAAACTCAATCCAGAAGAACTTTGACAACATCTTTAAGATGCTTCAAAAAACCTCCCTGCAAAGCTACTGTACTGATCAAAGTTTTAGGCACTTGTGTGAAAATGCTATAAAATGAGGATCCTTTTTAGAAATAAAAAAGCCATTTATATCGAAGTTGATATTTAGCCGCACCATGTTGGTGTTTCATAACATCTAATTTTTATGAGGTGAGTTGTTAGCCCAACGCTCAACCCCCAACCTGGAGGACCAGGACATACACACATAGACTACGGACAATTTAGCTTACCCAATTCACCTATAGCGCATGTCTTTGGACTGTGGGGGAAATCGGAGCACCCGGAGGAAACCCACACGAACACGGGGAGAACATGCACACAGAAATGCCAACTGGCCTAGCCGGTGCTAGAACCAGCGACCTTCTTGTTGTGAGGCAACAGCGCTACCCACTGCGCCACCATGTCGCCCCAATCATTCATTCATTCATTTTCTTTTCGGCTTAGTCCTTTATTAATCCTTTATTAGTCCTTTATTAGTCCTTTATTGAACCGCCAACCGCCTTCCAGCTGCAACCCATCACTGGGAAACACCCATACACACCTATTCTCACTCATACACTACGGACAATTTAGCTTACCCAATTAACCTATAGCGCATGTCTTTGGACTGTGGGGGAAACCGGAGCACCCGGGGAGAAACACGAGGAGAACATGCAGACTCCACACAGAAATGCCAGCTGACCCAGCCAAGGCTCGAACCAGCAACCTTCTTGCTCAAACGCGAGAGCACTACCCACTGCGCCACCGTGCTGCCTCACCCCAATCAATTCATTTATATTAACTAAATCAAATCAACATTTGGTATGACCACACTTTGCATTTAAAACACTTGGTACACTTGCCCATAGTTTTTCAGGTAGCTTTTCAGGTATGTTTTTTGAAGCATCTTCGAGATGTTCCCAAAGATCTTCTTACTTTAGTTTGTCTTAGTTTGTTCTGTTTCTTCATGTCATTCCAGACAGACTGGATGATGATCAGATCAGATCTCTGTCTGGAGCACTGGCTGTTGTCTACAATTATCTACAGAACAAACCACCGTTGTCCAGTAACTTGCCTAATTATCTTCCCTTGCCTAGTTAACATAATAACCTAGTTAAGTCTTTAAATTGAACACTAGTATCTTGCAAAATAGGTAGAAAAATGGTACGCACTGTAACCATGGCAACGACAAAATGAATAAGTTATTAGAAATTAGTTATTAAAATGATTATGCTTAAAAAATGTGTGACAAATAATCTTCTCTCCTTGGGAAATATTTTCACAGGAGGGCTAATCATTTTGACGTCAACTGTACATGTCTATAGAGATGGTAAAAGCTGTATGTTTCTGGAGTGTCCCTCTCTTAACAGTGTGGGAGTGTGTGCTGCGTGCTTTAGGGCCAGTAAACACATCTGACAGTGTGACTCATTGTATTCCCAGTGGATTCACAGAAAGATGCTTCCATCCCCAGCAGCACAGCCCCGACGTCCTCATATATCAGACTATTAACAAGGCCGGTCGTGAAGCGTCCACCCACTCGCTGCAGCACTTTCTCAAACGCCGATGAATGTAAATGACATCTGCAAGGCTAAAGCATGAGTGATCCCGGAAGACTCCAAGCAGATTGAGGCTTTAGATGATTGCGACTCGAGGTCGTATTTACCTGATGGTTGGCCGTTTCAGACACTTTGACGTCCAGAGATCCAGACAGAACGGCGTACCAGCTGGTGCCGATGTCGCCCTGTCGATACACTGCAAGGCAAACAAACACAGTCTATGAATACCGCTCTGCAAATCGCAGAGGAATTCTGAAACAGTACTTTTGGTTCTTATTGTCTCATTATGGGGCAGATTCTAGCTTTAGCGCAGATTCAAGGCGAGACGCTTAACAAGAGTTTCAACACTCAAAAAAAAAGATTTTTGCTGCTTGTTCAAGTGACTAGTTTGTTAAAGTAACAAAGACATAAACACGTTTCTGATCAGGGCAAATGCCCCTCTCTTAATATTCATTCATTTTCTTTTCGGCTTAGTCCCTTTTTATTAATCTAGGGTCGCCACAGCGGAATGAACTGCCAACTTATCCAGCATATGCCCTTCCAGCTGCAACCCATCACTGGGGAACACCCATACACACCTATTCACACTCATACACTATGGATAATTTTGCTAACTCAATTCACCTATACTGCATGTCTTTGGACTGTGGGGGAAACCGGAGCACCCGGAGGAAACCCACGCAAACACGGGGAAAACATGCAAACTCCACACAGAAATGCCAACTGACCCAGCCGAGGCTCGAACCAGCGACCTTCTTGCTGTGAGGCGAGAGCGCTATCCACTGCGCCACCGTGCTGCCCTCTCTTAATATATATTTTTAATTCAAAATGACTTGTTTATTCATTCATTTTCCTTCGGCTTAGTCCCTTTATTCATCCAGGCTCGCCACAGCGGAATGAACTGCCAACTTTTCATTCATTCATTTTCTTTTCGGCTTAGTCTCTTTATTAATCTGGGGTCGCCACAGCGGAATGAACTGCCAACTTTTCATTCATTCATTTTCTTTTTGGCTTAGTCTCTTTATTAATCTGGGGTCGCCACAGCGGAATGAACCGCCAACTTATCCAGCATATGTTTTACACAGCGGATGCCCTTCCAGCTGCAACCCAGTACTGGGAAACATCCATACACACTCATTCACACACATTCACTACGGTCAATTTAGTTTATTCAATTCACCTATACCGCATGTCTTTGGACTGTTAGGGAAACCGGAGCTCCCGGAGGAAACCCACGCCAACACAGGGAGAAGATGCAAACTCCACACAGAAACACCAACTGACCCCGCCGGGACTCAAACCAGCGACCTTCTGAGAGGCGACAGTGCTAACCACTGAGCCACCGTGTCACCGACTTGTTTATTGCTGAATTAAATGTTATGTTTTTGACGACATATTGTTTTTAATCACTGACTCATCAGTTATATTTGACATGATTGTTTTTGAAGAAATTTCAGGAAAGATGAAATATGAGACAAAAATGTATATTAAATGAGCTGAAACGACAATTCTGTAGATTTTTTTCGGGAAACCTAAATTAGTTACGTTAACTTAATGGATGGGCGGCACTGTGGCGCAGTGGTTAGCATGTTCGCGTGGGTTTCCTCCAGGTGCTCCGGTTTCCCCCACAGTCCAAACACATGCGCTATAGGTGAATTGAATAAACTAAATTGGCCGTAGCGCATGTGTGTGAATGAGTGTGTTGGATGTTTCCCAGTACTGGGTTGCAGCTGGAAGGACATCCGCTGTGTAAAACATGCTGTATAAGTTGGCGGTTCATTCCGCTGTGGTGACCCCTGATGAATAAAGGGATTAAGCCGAAGGAAAATGAATGAATGAATGAATGAACTTGAATGAATTGTGTGGAACCCTGCATTTATTACAGTGAAGTCAAATAGCTCAGTTTCACAGCCACTGGAGAAAAATGTACAATATTTTATTGTTTACTAATTATTTAGAATTAAATCAAAATCTTATTTCTGGCTTATTAAAGAATGCTATTCACTACCTTTCAAAAGTTTTACAAAATCTGTTACATTATGCTCGCCATGGCTGCATTTACAATATTCACCCTCATGTGGAATTCAATATTATTAGCCCCCCTTATGAAATTGTACTTTTTTTTTGATTGGCTACAGAATAAACCACTGTTATCCAATGACTTGCCTAATTAAACTTGCCTAGCTAACCTAATTAACCTAGTTCAGCCTTGAAATGTCACTTTAAGCGAAAACTAGTATCTTGCAAAATAGCTAGTCAAATATTATGCACTGTCATTATGGCAAAGGTAAAAGAAACCAGTTATTAGAAGATAGCTATTCAAAATAATATGTTTAAACGTGTTTCGTTTTTTTCTCTCTACATTAAACAGCACTTGAGAATGTATTGAAACACATTGAAATTGATTGAAATACACTACATTTTGACATATTATTACAGTTTAAACGTGCACTTATTTTTGATAAATAATTATTAACATTTAACGAATACTGTGATGACAAAGCTGATCATTACTTCAGTCTTCAGTGTCAAATGTGATTAAAAAAACATGTATTATTATTCTTATCAACATTATAACAAGGTAATAATCAAGATTTTGTTGAAATCATGACACATTTATCTTTTCACATTTTCTTTCAAGCTTATTTACTACTTAGAAAGTAAAAAATAAAACAATTTATGCAAAATATAAATAAATATTAGCACTATAAATGTTTTACTGTGACTTTTAATCACTCTAATGCAGTGTTTCCCAACCCTGTTCCTTGAGGCACAGCAACAGTACATACTTTGGACGTCTCCCTTATCTGAACTGTTCATTTAAGTTTTTTGAGTCTCTTCTAATGTTCTGATTCAGGTGTGTTTGATTAGGGAGAGGTTGAAAACGTGTACTGTTGGTGTGCCTTCAGGAACAGGGTTGGGAAACACTGCTCTAATGCATCCTTACCGATTAAAAATAAAAGTAATTATTAAAAAAACTTCATTATCCAAAACATTTGAATAATAGAGTGCTCAAATAAAAATCACACACGAAAAAAAAGATGAGTATACTTTCCATACCTACACAAAGACACACTTCTGACTGATCTTAGTTTAAAAAACAAAACAAAAACTGGATCAAATCCATAGTGATGATGAAAACAAAAATGAATGTGGTTCTTACAGGTGATGCCTTTCTCCAGGTACTCGTAGAAGCCACACATGCAGATCTGCTGCAGCAGGTTAGGATGAAACCTCTCGAAGGCCTTCACACCCTTCAGCCGAGCCAGAATTATGTCCACGTCTTCTCCCGAGCGTTCAGCTGGCCTAAAACCCACAGCGAGAAAGAAAGCCACATTACAGTCTAGACACTCTCATATACCAAACTGACCTACAAGACAATCAGGACATTGCGGAGATGCATGTGACTGTGAGACTGCTGAGGAAACAAACCCAGGACAAGCGCAGTTGTGTCTCATGTAGGATGAGGAATGTGTAGAAATGGGATCAGGGGTTTTTTTGTTGTCATTTTTTTGCAGGATTGTAATTTAGTTTGTGTAAGTAACAAAGACGTATTTAAACATGTTTCTGACCAGGCCCCTCTCTTAATATATATACATATATATTCATTCATTCATTTTCTTTTCAGCTTAGTCCCTTTATTAATCTGGGGTCGCCACAGCAGAATGAACCGCCAACTTATCCAGCATATGTTCTACGCAGCGGATGCCCTTCCAGATGCAACCCATCACTGGGAAACACCCATACACACTTATTCACACACATACACAACGGACAATTTAGCTTACCCAATTCACCTGTACCGCATGTCTTTGGACTTGTGGGGGAAACTGGAGCACCTGGAGAAAACCCACACCAACACGGGGAGAACATGCAAACTCCACACAGAAACACCAACTGACCCAGAGCGGCCTTGAACCAGTGAACTTTTTGCTGTGAGGCGACAGTGATAACCACTGAGCCAACTTGTCGCCAACAGCTAAACAAATTAATAAACAAAAAAAGGGTCTATTTTTTTTTTTACATATGCACCAATATCGTGACTATTTACACAGCAAGGACTTAATCGAAGACTTGCAAGTAAGACGTCTGATTTGACAGACAGTAAGTAAACCTCCGGATGGCCTCCAGCGAGATTCTGAAGTGTGATTGACATTTTACTATCCCAGGAGACAGTGGGAGAGGATTTGTGACAGGGATATAATTCAGCTGACACAGTACAGTAGGTAACACCATAATGACAGTCTGGATTACTGTACATTCATACTACACACGTAAAGACATTCTTTTTTAGTGGTCTAATAGTGTGTGGATGAATGTGCAATTAAACGTTCATAATCGTTAAATAATTATGTTCAGTAGGAGACCGCATCATTTTTCTCTAATGGCGTATGAGAGATTGAGTTACTTCATAAAGATCCACATGGGCAGCACGGTGGCTCAGTGGTTAGCACTGTCACCTCGCAGCAAGAAGGTCGCTGGTTGGACCAGTTGGCATTTCTGTGTGGAGTTTGCATGTTCTCCCCGTGTTGGTGTGGGTTTCCTCCGGGTGCACAGTCCAAAGACATGTGCTACAGGTGAACTGGATGAACTAAATTGGCCGTAGTGTATGAGTGTGTATGGGTGTATCCCAGTATTGGGTTGTGGCTGGAAGGGCATCCGCTGCGTAAAACATATGCTGAAATAGTTGGCGGTTCACTCCGCTGTGACGACCTCTGAAATAGAGACTAAGCTGATAGAAAATGAATGAATGAATAAAGATCCACCTCTCATTTTGCATAAATATAGCCAAGCTCGCACTTCTCAGCTCATTAAGTGGCATGTATATGTGTGTGTGTGTGTGTGTGTGCACTTGTGAATAGATTGGGTTTTCTTAATGATGTCAGTGTGTTGCTGTAATTCATACTCCTTTTATACAGAAATGCCTTGTTGCTATGGAGATTACAACATGGAGAAATTAAGACTTCAAGGAGATACAGAGGGCAGTGGGACAGACTTCATACAAAGACTAATCCAGCTAATGAAGTTCCACAAGAGATTCCCAATAAACTACTCTGTACTGGCCTTCCAACTGCAACAAACATAAAAACATGAAAGAATTTTAGCAAGCGGATTTTTTTTATTTAGCTACACTTGTTTTATATAATGTGACACAAGAACATGCCCTATCTAGTCTATAAGCTGTTATATATTTACATTTTTAATATGATGTTTTCTAGGGGCCTCACGGTGGCGCAGTGGGTAGCGATCCCGCCTCAGAGCAAGAAGGTTGCTGGTTCAAGCCTCGTCTGGGTCAGTTGGCGTTTCTGTGTGGAGTTTGTTTTTCCTCCCGTGTTGGCGTGGGTTTCCTCCGGGTGCTCCGGTTTCCCCCACAAGTCCAAAGACATGCGCTATAGGTGAATTGGGTAAGCTAAATTGTCCTTAGTGTATGTGTGTGAATGAGAGTGTATGAATGTTTCCCAGTGATGGGTTGCAGCTGGAAGGGCTTCCGCTGTGTAAAACAAATGCTGGATAAGTTGGCGATTCATTCCGCTGTGGCGACCCCAGATTAATAAAGGGACTAAGCCAAAAAGAAAATGAATGAATGAATGGATGTCTTCTAATTTTGGTATAGTGACAACTGATATCATTCATTTATTCATTTTCCTTCGGCTTAGTCTCTTATTTATCAGGGGATGCCACCGCGGAATGAACCGCCAACTATTCCAGCATATACTTTATGCAGCGGATGCCATTCCAGCCATTCCAGATGGTTTATTCTGTAGACAATAAAAAAAATATTGCTTAAGGGGGCTAATAATATTGACCTTAAAATGGTTTTTAAAAAATTAATTATTAATAAATATTAAATAAAACCAATAAGACTTTCTCCAGAAGAACAAATATTATAAGAAATACTGTGAAAAATTACTTGCTGTTAAACATCATTTGGGAAATATTAAAAATAGAAAGAAAATAAAATTCACAGGAGGGCTAATAATTTAGATTTTAGCTGAATATATAAAACTCAGTGAGCATCCATGCATTCAGTGCATCACTGAGAACCAGATGAACATCACTTACGAATATGAACTATAGTTCTATAATTATGCTGTTATCAGGCTGATCTTCTGTGATCTGGACCAGTCCGTGTGTGCTCTGTGGATGTGAGATGGTGAGAGTGCCTTTGACTTTCTGTGCTGAGACTCACTGGAGTGGAAACACATTACCAGCTTATATCTGCTGGGCACAGAATGGACTCTGCAGTACAGCGGCCGCCAGTACAAAGCCAAACCTCTCTCTCTCTCTCTCTCTCTCTTTTCATCTACGTTTCTTTCTTTCTCTCATTCAGCTCCAGCTCATTGTGAAGCTTTCTTCATCTCTTCAATGAGTGTTTTTGGAAAAAGCACTCTCCGTTTGTGTTTCTGTATTCATTTTTGCCTTCTACACTTCAAAAAATATTTAGGCCTCACAAATAAGATTTATGCATTCTGATTGCATATAAAATGTACATATACATACACACTTTTGACATAATTGATCTAATAAAGAGGCGGCACGGTGGCTCAGTGGTTAGCACTGTCGCCTCACAGCAAGAAGGTCGCTGGTTTGAGTCCCGGCAGGGTCAGTTGGCATTTCTGTGTGGAGTTTGCATGTTCTCCCTGTGTTGGTGTGGGTTTCCTCCGATATAGGTGAATTGGATAAACTAAATTGGCTGTAGTGTATGAGTGTGTGTGTGTGTGAGAATGTAAGAGTGAATGGGTGTTTCCCAGTACTGGGTTGCGGCTGGAAGGGCATCCGCTGCATAAAACATATGCTGGAATAGTTGGCGGTTCATTCCACTGTGGCCACCCCTGTTAAATCAGAGACTAAGCCGAAAGAAAAGGAATGAATGAATGAACTAATAAACTGTATGAAAAAGTGTTGTATGATTGCAAACACTGGAAAAAACAAAACAAAACAAAACCCGGAGTAAAGACTACAGGATTACACCGGAAGGGCACGATATCTGATGAGATGTGATGTGATGTCCTTTCTCCTGTCAAAATCAATTCATGCCCATACAGTGGTAGGGCTTCCCATAACAAACAAGTGGGTCTGTGCAGACTCCTACCTCAATAATCTTACGTAATATTACGTATTGATTTTTCACAGGTGTTTTACCCATTTTGAAATATGCATTATATTGGATTGAGCTTTAGGGTTAGAGGAAATAAGAACATGTCTGTAATTTGAGCATTATGAAAACAAATCTTTGAGGCTAATGCACTTTTGATTGCACAGGTCAATACTACTGCTGCTGCTGCTGCTGCTGCTGCTGCTGCTGCTACTACTACTACTACTACTACTACTACTACTACTACTACTACTAGCTCAGTGGGTAGTGCTCTCGCCTCACAGCATGAAGGTCGCTGGTTCAAGCCTTGGCTGGGTCAGTTGGCATTTCTGTGTGGAGTTTGCATGTTCTCCCCGTGTTCGCGTGGGTTTCCTCCGGGTGCTCCGGTTTCCCCCACAAGTCCAAAGACATGCGGTATAGGTGAATTTGGTAGGCTAAATTGTCCGTAGTGTACGGATGTTTCCCAGCTGGAAGGGCATCCGCTGCGTAAAACATATGCTGGATAAGTTGGCGGTTCATTCCGCTGTGGCGACCCCAGATTAATAAAGGGACTAAGCCAAAAAGAAAATGAATGAATGAATGAATAATATTAAATGAACTCAGAATCAGTACAGTGTACAGCATCACTATTCTGGCAGGTGGCTTCATCATTTTACATACATGAATATCAAAGAAACAAAAAACAGAGTCAGTTTATCATCCCAGCAATGCTTAACCCTTTCATAAGCAAGCACATAACAGAATACTCACTACAAAGCATCAATATCACCAACCCAAAGCTCTTCAATATGAAACGCTCTGTCTGAGATCAGCTGTTTCACAGTCAGTACAGACTATTCCCAATGCCACGATGTGCAGAAAGTGCCAGGACAGCACAAAGCAGCCGAGTATCATCCAACAGTGCAGTCTGCTTTTTTCCCTCTTTGTGTGTATGTGTGTGTGTGTGTGTGTGTGTGTGTGTGTGTGTGTGTGTGTGTGTGCACCTCTATCGATCTCCACAATACCGGTGTCGGATGTAAATGAGACCATGGACAATTTTTAAGAAGCATTGCATTGATCAGTATAAAGACGATGTGCTCGAGTCCATTAAAACATCAGCATCCAAAAAAAAAAAACCACCTCATCACACCCAGTAAGGTGATCTCACTTTTCCCTCCCATCGCCATGGTAACCTGTCTGAGCTAGGAGGGGCTGCCTGAAGGTAAAGTGACATTTTATTAGCATGTTAATATTAGGGGACTTAAAGAAGTTGACTATATATACTGTATATAAAATACAAAACTCTAAAAGCATTGGTTTATTATAACTGATAATAGTTTCAATGATCACATTAACACAAAGAGAGTCAGATTTCAATAAAAAAAGATTAAAATATTACACACAAAAACTGAATAGCTGATAAATAATCAGGGTTTGACTATATATAACATAGTCATATATAAAAACTCATAAGCAATGGCTTATTATAACTGATTGCAGTTTAAATGATCACATTAGATTTCAATAAATATTATAATAATATTACACACAATATTGGATAGATGATAAATGCAATCGAGTTATCATGAACAAGCATGTCATTCATTGTCCCTTGATTGCAGAATGAGACATCATTTAGGCTACTCTTCATACAGGGAAATACTGTTAAAATATATTAATCAGACTATAATAATGTCCAGTCAGTAAACATATTAATCTACAAGCCTAACACACTGAGATGCAGGTGGTGCATCAGAAATTGACGCTTTTTTGCCGCCTGTCACCTTGTTGCAGCCCCTCCGGACATTGCGCGGATGTGACCGGGAGTCTCTCACCTCTTGTCCAGGCAGATGATCCACTCGGCGGAGGCCACGGAGTGCGCAGAGGCGTGCACCGCTACCATCTTCGTCTAAAAGCGGTGTGCTGGATCGTGCGTCTCGGATCGCGGTGCTCGTCGACTCGGGCGCTTCAGCTTCAGCATCAGGGCTCAACCCCCCTCCTCTCCCCGCCTCTGCGTGGATCACCGCTGCGTGGACGCATCGTCACCACGTCCACACACGCACGACAGCAGACAGCGTGCATTAACGCGTTTCTGCACATGCACCGAGCGATGAAATCAAATTGAATCAAATCACACTTGATGGGGAAATAGGGTATTGTCAGCGGGAGGTTTTGGGAGATCTGCGGTGCTGAGGCTGCAGTGTCACCGCGGATGCTGCATCTCCACCGGGGTGCGCTGTCAGGAGTCTTGTCTTCCAGCGGGGGTGAAGAAGACACACACACGGGGAGCTGCCTGTACTGTAAAAGAGAAACAGCCTTTTCTACTCTTTAATCTTTCTAACCTCAAATTATTTAATTTCAGTAAGTATTTGTGAGATATATATATATATATATATATATATATATATATATTTATATATATATATATATATATTGTAATATTAATATAACTGTCTAGACTCAAACAATTTCAATCTTCAAGTTTTTTTGCAATATTATATAATTTATTTATTTATATAATTTTACTTTTATTCATATTAGATAATGTTGAAGCATATTTGCAAGATTAAAGTGTTTACTTATATATGAATAAATGCAAATAAACTATAAATATAATAATTTTAGTATTTTTTCTCATGTAAAACAACTTGGCTGATAAATAAATAGATGTATTAATACATACATACACTATTAATACAATTAATAAAGCTAAAGCAAATATATAATTGATATAATTATTACAATTCTTATTGGCAACCTTTTTGAAATGTATGAATGTTCTCTGTATTTAAACAAACAAAAAATATAATAAAGATTTCTTTGTGCAACCATAGTGCAGTTTGGTTATTTCTTTGGTAAAATAATAAAATGTATTCATTACTTTTTTTTGTTGTAATCTCAAGTATGCCGGTGGATTTATATATGACTGGTTGATTAAATAATATTTAGATGAATTTAAAAAATAACTTTGCAATATTCAAATTAATTAAATAATATAGATTTGCAGTGTTTTACTAATGAATTCATTCATTCATTTTCTTTTCGGCTTAGTCCCTTTATTAATCTGGGGTCGCCACAGCGGAATGAACCGCCAACTTATCCAGCATATGTTTTACGCAGCGGATGCCCTTTCAGCCGCAACCCATCACTGGGAAACATCCATACACACTCATTCACACACATACACTACTGACAATTTAGCTTACCCAATTCACCTATAGCACATGTCTTTGGACTTGTGGAGGAAACCGGAGCACCCGGAGGAAACCCACGCCAACACAGGGAGAACATGCAAACTCCACACAGAAATTCCAACTGACCCAGCCAAGACTCGAACCAGCGACCTTCTTGCTGTGAGGTGATTGTGCTACCCACTGCGCCACCGCGTCACCACTATTAATGAATAAATACAAAATAATTATACATTATTACATTGTATCAGGGAGTAAAACGGGAAGAAATGGAGTGGTTTATAAATTCTTATTTTAAATTATATATTTTTGTGTAATTAAAGGCCAAGTTTAAGTATAAAACAACCGTATAGTGCAATAATTCATATCAATAAATGATATAAATAAATATAAATGAATAAATACATAATAAAATGACTGAGATGATTACATACAACCTTTAGGTTACTCAACAAAACCTTTTTACAGTGAAATGTAACAAAATAAATAAACAGTCTGAGATTAATAAAAAGAATAAAGACTCTTTATTTCCTTAAATGACCACCAAAGTAAAATATACACAGATTCGGTGTTCGAATTATAATCGACAGCTCAGAAAACTCTTGAAAAAATTAGCACTAAGTGCATCATACATCTCATGACACAAAATATATAAAAATTTTTTTACAGTATGGCACATTTAAACATTAAGTACAAGCAACAAAAACGTTCCTGTTTGACAAGAACATAGTGAAAAGACGCTGCAAGTTCGCATCGATGCCTCTCTATTGTGCTAATGAAAAAGCAACCCCATGATCATACAGTAAATCACATCTGCTGAAATTCTGAAAGCTTCTTGAAGGACTTTTCACATCACTGTTGACTGAGATATGTGACAGCAGAAGTGACGGTTCCTTCAACAAAGCAAATCTCTCGACACTTAACCTGAAGGGAAAAACTGCTCAGATTATGTACAGAAGTCTATTTACTACAGAGAATGCCTGACACCTCTGTGTATATACACAACAGTTGTACAATATGGCTTTCATGACTGTACTGCCATTTTTGAATACAGACACTGTACCAAAGGGGCTTTGGCATCAGGTAGGTGAAGGAGCTGTTATAGGCAGTGTTGGGTAAAAAAGTCATATATTACAATCTTAGAGCCAGGACACACCAAGCCGATGGTTGGCCATTGGGCTTTGTTGGTCCGTCGGTCAGGCTAGTTGGTTTGTTGTGTTCCACCCATCTCCTCTTGTCGGGCAAGCCGTATTGAATTGAGTAAATTAAATTGTCTGTAGTATATGAGTGTGTGTGTGTGTGTGTGTGTGTGTGTGTGTGAATGAGTGTGTATGGGTGTTTCCCAGTACTGGGTTGTGGCTGGAAGGGCATCCAATGTGAAAAAAACATAGCCGAAGGAAAATGAATGAATGAATGAATCAACCAACATTTGGTCTCAAAATAGATACATGTGTGTGTGTGTGTGTGTGTGTGTGTGTGTGTTTTCTTTTAATAACCTATTGTAGTCATTTCTGGTAAACTGTCAGATGCCAAGATGTCATTCTGTACCCACTTTCCTAAAGATTGCCTGATCCAGACAAGATAAAGATGAGAAACTTTAAAGTCTGAATCCACTGTTTTCCAGCTGACTGCATTATTAAGTACTTAAGTTCGATTTAACAGAAATATGCAACCCATTCTGTATTACTGTTCTTATTAAACAACCCAAATGTACTCTATTCATGGAAAGCACCCAATTATATACTTATTACCAAGCCAGTGTGTTCATAAACTTCATAAATCTTTAAACACGTTCCTTAAATCAAATACCTTCCTGCTATTGAGTTTTCAGGCAGCGTCTGGCTTTCAAGATACAGCAGTAGAAGTGTTTGTGTTGGGTCTCATCCTGTAGACGAAGTGAAAGGGTTGTCGGTTTGGTCGACTGTGTAACTCTGCTTTAATCCACTGCGGGTGTGTGTCTGCGGCCAACTGCTGACTGCTGTCATCCGTCAAGAGAAACAGGCCGTAGTTTTCAGGGTCCGACACGTGGAATTTCAGTGCGCAGAGACGACACACTTCTTCTGTTGTGGCGTAAGGCCGAACCTGGAGGGTTTTAGCCGTGCAGCCGCTGTCGGCCTTCTGCAGAGCCACGCGCATGTAGTTCTTCACACAAACACACAAACAGACATTATAGCTGCATTTATTACCAAAGCATACAATATTTTGGATTAAAATGTGGAAAAAATGTATTAGTAGGCTTCATTACAAGTACTGACTTCAATACAAATTAGTATTGACTTATAAAAAACATCCATTTTCCACTAATATTTGAACTTTGTTGAGAGGATTCTTAAACACTGCTGAACATCACATGCTCTACATACAGTATATGTGATTGGCTCTAATGATCATCGCTTCATCTCGCTTCAGCAAGTGCTTATACAGATTCACAGACACTGGAGCATTTGAAAGCTGTCGTGTCTATCAGCTTATCCATCAGCGGATTGCTAGCTTTTAAACGCTCCATTGTTTCAGTGTAAGGACTTGGTGAATAGTGGTGAAGCAATGATCACTGGAGCCAATCACGTATATCTGTTGAGCGAATGGAAACTATAGCCCACCAGAAGTGTTGCTTAACCACATTCAAATTTCGGCGGGAAATGTTTTTTAAAGTTTTAGCACCGACTGGTACCGAAGTCAGTACTTTTGATGCTAGTTAATGCTAGTGAGTTAACTTTTCTAGTCATCTCAACTTACATCAATCAAACTGACTAAACATATTAAGTTAAACTTTGTATAACTTTAAAAATGCAGTTGAAACATGATTAACTTATTAAAATAAGTTAAAGTTTTTGTCGTATCTTTTTTTTACAGTGTAGTATTTTACAGAATTAAATAGAAATTCATATTTTACTCAAATGCTTACAAGTAAAGGAGAGATGCGTCACAAATGTTTCACATAAAATGTAAAGATTTACAAACATAAACTCCAAAATTCAAAAGGATTCATATGAAAGTCCATCAAAATGCTCTAGGACAATTTTCATATCATCTCCAAAAATATTTTTTTTACCTGGAAGTCGTCCACCGAGGGCAGGTTTCTCTGTAGTGTGCGACGCTGGTGCCACTGGTGGAGTGTGTCACGTGTTGCTGAACTGAGTATTCGAGCCGCTTGCTCTTCCTGGAAGTTCTTAATCAGTGACATCGCTCCATACGCACTGGTGAGGTAATAACCTCCTGCACATGAGGAAAAACAAAATGCAATTATTATTCTTACATAATTTAAAATCACAGTAATTGTTGCAAAGCTATATTGAAAAATATGTTTGTTTAATAGGATAAAGTAGTGCTAAATGTCTAGTTATAAATGAATAACTGTTATTATAAATAACATTAGGAAACTTCAAAAATACAAAAATACTGAAGTGGTTATTAAATAAAGACCTTTTCACACTGAGGGTGATTAAATAGCAGGAAAATACAGGTTTATTTTCAGACTAGTGTAACAATTAAAACGAAAGAAGCACATAGGTGGAATGACATACAACAGATGTATCTTTTACAGTAAACTAAGTCCACTTTTAATGTAAAATATAGCAAAATGCTTAAATGTGATAGGGAACAATTGATTCTGATACCAATTGTTGTTTAAAATATTGTTAAATTTCCCATAAAGTGCATTTTTATTTGATGTTTGACGTAATCTCATCTAAAGACAGGGCGGGGCATATAGTAGCCCCTCCCCTTTTCAAAAAAACAGCCAATAGCATTTTGTTTTTAATCACAGCTCTGCCAGTGACATTGGTTGAGCTCAAGCGCATCAAATGAAAACCAAACTAAAAGCGTCCCGAAGGGGGCGGGGCATGTCAGATACTAAAAAGCATTTGATTGGTCAGAAAGATTTAATGAGAAACTGAAGTATGAGTTGATGTCCAAAAAATCGTTGACCGATTTAGGCGGAAGTGACAAACTGGCAAGCTTTGGATGATTATATCATGTTTATATATTCTAAGTGCCAATTTTAAGCACACTAGCTTATAGATATCCTTAAGATAAACATACTGACATCTAAAAAACATTATTTTAATTTCAGGGGACATTTAAATGTAACTTTTTAAAGAACAATAGTTGGTCATAGTTGGCAAAAACAGAGTTGACATTTTCCACCATTTTGTGGTTTAGCTCAAGATGCTAACATGCTAATTTTCACCATATTATTGTTTAAATTCACTGAGATATGACAATAACAGAGTTGACACATTATGAATCTACTACTGGTGTATCCTAAAATGCTAGACAAGTATATTTCGAAACAGATCTGACCAGAGGGAAACAGAAAACATGAATTATTCAAGACCTGGCCGAAAGGAGATTTGATTTGGAAGATTTCGAAAACTGATACAAGCAGGAACTGCCTCTATACTGAGGACAGAACATGCTGTCTATCCCATTAGGTCATCAGGTGAGAGATCTGACTGTACACATACAGCACAATACATCTTTTTTCCATAAATGACTGCTACACTGAGAACAGGAGACTCACACCCTGGAGGAAATTACTCTACAGGGAACATAACTTAGGAAGTCCTTCACAAATGGAAAAAGCTGCTCTGCTCGGAACCTCCTCCTGTTTGCACAAGTATTTACTTTAATACAATGTGTTCAGATTTATTAATTTACCAAAGAGAAAAATTTACATAAATGTTGGGCAGGAGAAACCAGTTATGCTTTAGTTTGGTTGATCATTCATTCATTCATTTTCCTTCGGCTTTGTCCCTTATTTATCAGGGGTCGCCACAGCGGAATGAACCGCCAACTATTCCGGCATATGTTTTATGCAGCGGATGCCCTTCCAGCTACAACCCAGTACTGGGAAACACCCATACACTTTCGCATTCACGCACACACTCATACACTACGGCCAATTTTGTTTACCCAATTCACCTATAGCGCATGTGTTTGGACTGTGGGGGAAACCGGAGAACCCGGAGGAAACCCACACGAACATGGGGAGAACATGTAAACTCCACACAGAAATGCCAACTGGCCCAGCCGGGGCTCAAACCAGCGACCTTCTTGCTGTGAGGCGATAGTGCAAACCACTGAGCCACCGTGCTGCCCTTTTGGTTTATCAAATAATCTAAAACAAATAACTCACCTTCTCCATGAAGTAAAGGCGGATCTATCAGCTCCATCATATACATTATCTCGATGTCCAACTGAGGCATGTCACACTGGACCAACACATACGTCAACATGGGCAGGAAATCATCCGCTCCAAACATCCGCACTGGTGCATAAGGAGGAAATATCTATTAGTGACAAGCCATTCCAGCAAGTACCTTCCACTTGATTAACCCTCAAGCATACTTTGCATCGCAGTACTTATAGGGATAGTTCACTCCAAAGCGAAAATTGTCATTATTTATGCACCCTTTACTTGTTTCAAAGCTTTATGAGTTTCTCTCTTCTGCTAAACACAAAAGGAGATATTTTGAAAAATGTTGGAAACCTGTAACCATTGACTTCCATAGTGTTTGATTTTACTACTATGGAAGTCGATGGTTACAGGTTTTCAGGTTACTTCAAAATATCTTTTGTGTTCAAAATAAGAAAGAAACTCATAAAGGTTTGAAACCACACAAGGGTGAGTAAACAGTGAGTACATTTTCATTTTGGGGTGAACTATCCCTTTAAATAACCCATGTGGACACTTTTTTTTGTATCAATTTATGTATTTTATTCAGATTTTAATTTACTTTCCCCCATTTATTGCTTTTAATATTTTACCATTCATTTCCTATGGGACAACTTATGAAGTTGGATTTAACGAGGAATGAACTTTGTTGAATCAAGTCCTATTTTTTGTGTGTATGCACTAGTTGCAAACTAAAAAGTAGCCAAGTCTTGAACCACTCAGATATAAGAAACTATTTAAAACACTATGGCGTTGTGTGTGTATGTGTGTGTGTGTTTGACACATTGAGTATGTTGTATATGCTCAGACCTTTCTTTTGGTGTATGTTTGATCTGCATTGTGTTAGATCTTTTTATTTTTTTGAGACAAATAAAAAAAGAATGCTTAGAATTTTTATATTTCCTATGGGTGACGATTTTGGGGCACAATGAACAAATTAAGGATTTTTAAAAATAATTTAAAGAGACAGTTCACCCAAACATCTAAATTAAGTCATCATTTACTCACCCTTTACTTGTTTCAAACTTTTAGGAGTTTCTTTCTTCTGTTAAACACAAAAGAAGGTATTTGGAAAAATGTTGGAAACCTGTAAACATTGACTTCCATAGTATTTGTCTTTCCTACTATAGAAGTCAATGGTTACCAGTTTTCAGTTTCTTCAGTAGATCTTTTTTATGTTCAACAGACGAAAGAAACTCATAAAGCTTTGAAACCCCGTAAGGGTAAATAAATGATGATTACATTTTCATTTTTGGGTGAACTATCCCTTTAATTAACCCATGTGGACACTTTTGGGCACAAAGGTCTCAAGTGTGATCCCATTTTTATTTTGAAAAATGTTGTAAACCTGTAACCACTTGACTTCCATATCATTTGTTTTTCCTACTATGGAAGTCAATGGTTACCAGTTTTCGGTTTCTTCAGTAGATCTTGTTTTTAGTTCAACAGAAGAATGAATCTCTTAAAGGTTTGGAATCACTCGAGGGTGAGTAAATGTTCATTTTTGGGTGAACTATCCCTTTAAATTTGTCGAATCAAGTCCAAGAATCAAGGCATATTTTGTGAGTGTGTTCAGAAGTCTTGAACTGCTCAGAGTAAATTATTTTTAAAGAATCTAAATAAATGATTTTGCCCAGAAATGTTGGATGCTATAGGGTTAAGCTGCAAATGCTTCAACCTATTCAAGCACACAACACCTAAAACATAAACACACGTAAAAGCCTCAGGACAAAACTCCACCCGCACACACACACCTTCATGCTCTTGCATAATGCTGTAGATGAGTTTGCAGACTTTGAGAAGCACCATGATCTTCCTCTCCGGAGAGTACATGCTGCACATGGCTCGGAGTTTTCTGCGGATGCGCTGGATGGCGTGTGTGTCTGGTGCTTTTGCTCCGTTCACTCCCAGCTCATTGGGTCGTTTGGTTTTGGCAATGGCCAGATTCTCCTGCAGCGTCTGCCAGACTCCAGCAGCCGCCTGGAACTCATGCAGCGCTGAGTGTAAACAGCCGTACAGCGGTTTTAACACACACTTGTGCATGGCCTTCTCCAACACTGGATCTGAGACAAAAAATAAAACACAAAAGACTCATTTAAAGTGATTGTTCACTCAAAAACAAACATTTTGTCATAATTTACTCTTCACTTGTTGCAAAACATTTATGAGTTTTTGTTGTTGTTGTTGAGTACGGGGAAAATGCAACATAGCATTATACACTACCTGACTGTAACTACACCTACGCTGTAACTATTATTATCATTTAAATCATGGCCTTAATAGTTTCTTTCTTGTGACAGACTACAAATGATCCTGATAGGAAAAAATATGATTATTAAACTATTTGTAACTGCTTTTAACTGTGTTCTTTAAGTGAAGTTTATTTATAAACTAATTTCGAGAGGATCTTGTGCTTATGATTGCTGCGGCTGGTCCCGCATTATCCAATTCATGATTCACCAATCAGACGATTCCTAAGCCACTATAAATACCCTAAGTTCCATATCACAGCCATCTTCGTTTTGAAGAATCCCCCCTTCCACCCCTACTCCTCCTTTCATAGATGGGTGGCACGGTGGCCCAGTGGTTAGCACTGTTGCCTCACAGCAAGAACGTCACTGGTTCTAGTCCTTACCAAGCCAGCCGACGTTTCTGTGTGGAGTTTACATGTTCTCCCCGAGCTCACGTGGGTTTCCACCGGGTTCCCCGATTTCCTCCCACCGTCCAAAAACATGCAACTTAAGTTAACTGACTAATCCAAATCGGCACCATAGACAAGCTCATAGTAAGTAGTTCTCTTAAGAGCAATCACTATCTGTTCATTAGCTACTACAGCAGGGGAGTTCGCGAGATCTACCTGAGCTCAAACTCCACTCTCGCCTTACAAATGGGAGGGAGACCCGGGCTCGAGGATCTATGAGCTCAGGGCTCTCTCCCAGGACAGCATGCCAAACAAGCTTTATAATCAATCATCAGCTAAGTGTGAACTCTTGAAATTCACCAACAAAAGCCATCTAAGTTGCTGTTCATTCTTTTATAGACGATTAGCATAACCTTTTTGAGTAACACGGTACTGCATAAATCAAAGCAACATGGTATTACCATCTGACTTTATCACTGTATCCTGGCATAGCCACAGTAGTAACTTGGCTTCAAAGCTATTAACATTACAGTTTAACAAACAAAGAAAATCTTGTCTTTAGAAATCATTAATGATTAACGATGAAAGCATTAGGTTGTCTTTTAAGCTAACGTACAAGACAACAATTTGCATAAATAAATTACACAAATGTAAGAGCTCCAGTTATGAGGATCTGAACAAAGGGATTTATCCTTTGAAAGCTTTCTTACTTGCCTTAGGTTTAATATGCTGGCATTACTTTTGGTATGATTAAAATAAAGTGTTTACACAGAGTTCTAAAACTCTATCCACAGGGCGAAGTTTCAAATGAAGATCTTTAAAATAGTAATTTAACATCCCTTATATTAGGGGTGCCCAAACTTTTTCCTATAAAGGGCCAAAAAGAAACTTGATTGAGGGCTGTGGGCCGAATATATACCAAACCGTATATATTAAATTTGCCATGGGTATTTTCCTAATTTATTCGGTAATATTAAAAAATAACTAGAAAACGTTGCTTTAAATCATATTAACTAATGCAGTATAATTTTTTACATTTGATAATTAAATTATTACAGTAAAAACAAAAAAACAAATCCATTTATAACACAATTCACAGTTCAATGCTGAATACTGTACACTAGTCGAGCTGCTCCTGCCTTTACCTTGATTTGCTGGCAGATATCTTGTGCATTGTCCTCTATCTGTCAAGTGACAGTATTTACATTTTGAAAGTCTGATTCATTTACAACATTTAATTGAATCATTTAGTTTAATTCATTCATTCTCTTTTCGGCTTAATCCCTTTATTAATCTGGGGTCGCCACAGCAGAATGAACCGCCAACTTATCCAGCATATGTTTTACGCAGCGGATGCTCTTCCAGCTGCAACCCATCACTGGGAAACATCCATACATTCCCATTCACACTCATACACTACGGACAATTTAGCTTACCCAATTCACCTATACCGCATGTCTTTGGACTTGTGGGAAAAACCGGAGCACCCGGAGGAAACCTACGCAAACACGGGGAGAACATGCAAACTCCACACAGAAACGCCAACTGACCCAGCCGGGGCTCGAACCAGTGACCTTCCAGCTGTGAGGCGATTGTGCTACCCACTGCGCCACCGTGCTACCCCTTCATTTAGTTTCAGTTGGCTTTTTTTTTTTTTTTTGCTCAGCAATAAAACAAAGAAACAAAAGGATACGTTAAACTCAAAATGATGAGTTCTGGCATATTTGTGTTCACTTTATGTAATCTTCTGTCTATATTTTAAGGACTCAATGTATATTTTAAGGATACCTGATCATAATATTTCATTAGAAATCATCTCCCCATATAAGCTAAGGCCCAGTTGGTAGTCCTAAAAAACACACAAAAACAAATAAAAAGAAAAACACACAATTGCATATATGGTTTACAAGGACTCTCTATAGATGTAATGTATTTTATACTGTAAAAACACTTATTATAAGGCCTTACCGTACCTACCTCTAAACCCAACCAAAGACTATAGCATACACAAGACATGGAGAAAAGTGTAATGGTAAATAAGGCAAATGAAGTTCCGCCTACTAGTACAGGAGCCAATCATTGATCACTATAGACTGATGATTCTCCAGGGGAGGGACTCTGACCAGACATGAGTTTCTGCAAATTTTGTGTGATTTAAGCATTTAGAAATGAAACTAATGAGTCAGTTGTTGTTTCATTTTATTCGTAATTCCTAATATGACATTTGATCATAAGCTTGGCGAGCAATTTTGAAGAATTTAATGTTTCCCCATTCAAACAGAATGCCTGAGAGGCGTTTCAAAGATGGCCGCCGAGTGAAATGACTTCCCTTAAAGGGATTGACCCAACCCTGACAGGAAACCTGTGTCAGATTTTGAATGCCAAGTATGATTTTTATGCATTTTGATTAATGAGAACACAAGGCATGTCCTTGTAAACCACCTTAATAGCGTACACCCAGGTCATACCCATGCCGGTATCAATTTAGTGTCCTCATAAACCAAAAACAAGCCCACACACACACTCACACTATCTTTATGGAGACACCCCATAGACATATTGATTTTTATACTGTACAAACTGTATATTCTATCCCCCTGTCCCAACCAATCCCCTAAACCTAAATTTGGGTCCAAATAAGTCTCATAAAATGGTTAAGTAAATACACACACACACCTCACTAACTAAATCAACAGAAAAATATGCAGCATCCTTGTCCAAAAGGCTGTTATTTACTCACAGAACTGAAAACAGACATTTAAAACAATAGCCACGATATAAACAGTATCCTTCTGCGATAAACTAAGAGGAAAAGTTGGCTATTTCTGTCACACTATCAACAACCTTTTAACCTGCGTTTTCCACAGCAGCCTGAAGGAAATATAACAACAGCTCTGTACAGATAAGCAACACTCACATTCAAAACAACAAAGCATGTTTCTAGTGTCAGGGATGTGCTGCGTAGCAATAGCACAACCACATTTCAAAACACCACTTCTTTCTGGACTCTATATGTGTTTTTTTTTATCAGCACTGCTTTATCAGGCAAGTCAAAGGAATCAGAACTTGAAATAAACTATAACTCCGCAAACTGCACAGGTTCGAAACAAAAAAAGGCAAGTTGAGGATATATATCTGGATAACAAGGAAACTATTATTTCAAAATGAACCAAATATGTGTTCCCAGAGACTAGTATTTTATATATATATATATATATAGTAATCCTTTATAGTAATTTATAAAGGAAAAGAGCTATCACTAGGATGAAACCTTTTCAAAAACTAGACCTTTGTGTCTTATTTACCCCTAAAGGATGTATATTAGCATATTAGTATATTAGTATCTCAATGGTATTTCAGAACTAAAGCAGCAGTTTAATTTTGCTAGCTTTTTCTGAAAAGTATGCAGTATGTTAAGAATAGTTGACTCACTACGTAAGTAGTACAAGGGGTTTTTCTGCTCAGGGAGAGCCACATAGCGCGTTTAGCTTTAGCCCCAACTAAAAACACACTATTAATCAGCTACTTAAGGTCTTTGAGATCATGAACCATTTCCGCAAAGATGTGTAAGAGCTATATTTTGCACAAAAGTGGCCCTTAAGAGCAGGATTAGGGGCACTCTTGAAGTTAAAACCATTCATAGGTTGATCTCACTGAGAATGGTGCTCTATATTGAGTGGTTCAATTTGACCCTAAAGTGCCATTTATGCACCTCGTCCAGACTACCGTTTTTATTGCATATCAATAAAACAATCCATCCACAATATACAGACTAAAATGCATTATACGTGACAATTCATGCTCACTGGGTATGTGCATATTTTGCCCGCATCCATACTTGTATTGTACTCCTTGTTTAAAGTTCATATGAGAGGAGCTTGATGAATATGGACAATGATACAAACAATGAACAAAGAAGACCAATCAGAGAGTGATTGTGGATAGCCACATCTAGGTTTTAGCTTGTGTTTTAGTCTTATATACTCAAACAGAGCACTAGGATTTAAAAACTAAACTAAACTTAAAATGGCATCTTTAGTATTTTCAAAACGTTCCATTATCGCAGGTCGAAGATGCTTGAGTTGTGTGGACACCAGGCACAACCTTAACAAACATTTGCATTTTAAAACTAAAACATAGTGTAAACAGCGCCTAAAAAGACCTACCAATCTGGTCCTCAGGCATGTAAGACTCTATAGGTGGGTTCATCTCTGAGCTCTGCTTGAGGTAAGCCTTCATCTGGGTCATAAACTGCCGGATCGTCTGCAGAAGATCCTGACTAGACGAATGGCAGTTTTTATTCTCCTGTACAAAGCTCACATAATCCTGCACTAGGCAGCCAAAGTAGGAGCCTTTGTCTTGAGACAATGCGATGATCTGAAGCAAGATGCGTTTTTCAGGAGTAGCCAGTACATTAAGCACACCTCGGACCTTTCGGAAGTGTCTTAATGCACGCGGGAGGACAAGTGATCTCGGACGAGTCCCGACAAGTTCGACTGCCAGGAGTTTCTTGGATTTGCGGGAGGCACGAAGGCGAAGTTGCAGGTCCCGTTCAAGTCCCACACCATAGTCTTCCTCTTCTTCTTCATATTCATCAGTACTGTCGTCGGTGGAGAGGCCCTGGGACAGATTCTTGGAGAGGCCTAAAGGGAGTGGATGCAGAGGAGAATCCAGAGAGTCAGAAGAGGAAGTGGACAAATTTTGGCCACTTGAGCTTCGCCCTTTCTCTTCTTGTCCAGTCCACTGCTGGAGGATGCTGCTGCTGGTTGGGTTTAAAAGAGTCGTATGGGTTCGATTGGCTTGAGATATGGCTCTAGAGATGGTATCATCATCTAATGCAATGGTGCAACGATAGCTGTCAATGTCTGGAGGCTCTGGAGGTCTCGGTGCAGGTTTTTTGGAGCTCGGGTGTTTGGATCCTGTGGAATCAGCGACAGATTTGGGTCTTTGACTCATTCTGGTAATGGGAGCATGTAAAGGCATAGTCCTCGAAATTTGGGATACAACAGGCCCACAAACCGAAATGCGAGGTGGAGGTGGCCTAGGTGGAGGTGGTGGACGAGATTTCCCGTTTTCTGCTGCTAAATCTTTAGTGATCACAGTTGCCGCATTTTTTGTGAGATCTTGCTGTGTCTTGAGGAAAGTTGGGTTTATAAAAGACAAAGCACTAGTACTTTCACCTTTGGAGGCATTAGGGCTGCTGTCGGTCAGTGGGAGGTTTAGATTCACAGTTGGGCTGCAGGTTTGATCCTCTCCCGCTAAGACATCAGAGCAGTTGCCCTCTATACAGATCGATGGCCTGTCCTGAACTAGAAGACTGCCAGGGGCAGAAAGTCTCCTGTGTTCTTGGTTTAGAGAATATTCCCAGAATGCTAGAGAAAAATGGAGAGAATCTGATTAATGGTTAACACGCACACACACAATCTTTGAACACACACAACCACAAAAGCAGCAAACACACCCACTCTGGATCCCTACCATTGACCACCACACGTTGTCAGCACACATGTAAGTTTGAGTATGTGTGGCTATATTTAGTTACAGCCAGGTTAAATGAAGACTCTGTTCGCTTATGTCGTCCTCAGTCCCACTGAATTTAGCGAGCTCAGTCGCGCATTTCAGAAAGCTGATTCACAAATGCCATACAAACACATCCAACACAAAGCGGGCCAAAACCTCAGTGAGTCATTTTTCAAACAGACGGAGTGTATGGGGAGGTAGACTCCACAGAGCACACCAAACTCCTCCTCTATCTCCTCCCCATTGGTTCTGTCTTTCTCTCCACCCATTTCAGTATGGTTTCTCCTTATGTTGCTGTTTTTTTGATGAGCCAGTTTCGGTAGTTATTTCACAAACAGCCTCTTTTGAATAAAACTTCCTCCTTTTCTCATATTACTAAATCAAACTTCAGCAATATCAAGAATGTTTTGAATGGTTTCCAGGATGTCTAAATGCAGTTGCTAAGGCATTCTAAATGTTTTATTTAGCTCACTGCTTCTCTACAGTTTTGTATCTCTTACTACAAAATGAAACTATGACTGTTTAGGAACTAAAGAAGTCATGTGTTTGTTTTCTGTGAAGGTGATATTGCTTCTGTCTGGGTCTGAATTTCACACACACACACACACACACACACACACACACACACACACACACACTCTTACCCTCAGTAACCTCTGTGCTGTGATTGGCTCACACAGTATCACACACTATGTGGAATGGCAGCTGGACTAATAATAACATGCAATGGACTATTATAGCAGCAAGTTCGCAGCTGTGGTGGACTTGGAGATGCAATCAGATTTATTCATGAGACAACCATGGCTCTCTTTGAACAATACACTCCAAAATGACATAGTATGTACTTTTTAATAACATGCTAAAATATTTCATATCTACTATAGTTAGAAGGGGTAACTCAGGCATTAGGTGATGAAAAACATAAGAGATTTTAAAGGGATAGTTCACCCAAAAAGGAAAATGTACTATCTATTTACTTTTGTGCTTACTATTTCATCTTTATGAGTTTCTTTCTATAATATTATGGAAGTCAATGGTTACAGGTTTTCAGCATTCTTCAAAATATCTTCTTTTGTGTTCAACAGAAGAAAGAATCAAAAGGTTTGAAACAAGTAAAGGGCATGTAAACGATGACAGAATCTGATAGGGGACATGTTTTATTATCCTGAAAGCTACTATTTGATTTTGTTGAACTGTTATGAACTAAATGCAGCATATTTGACAGCCATTCTTTTGTATTTGTTTTAATTCATCTAGATGGCTGTTCAAAAATCCACTTGGATTCCAAATCATGACCCCAGTATATGTGAATGACCGCTGTATTTGAATGGACTTTGGACAACATTTGTAAGATTTAGTCAGCTAAAACAGTTTTGAGGTTAACTGATCTATGCCTTTGGAAAACAGTAATCTGACAATGTTTTTTTTTGTATAAGGAAAATCAAAGTTTTATTGACTTTATTTGCTTATGAAATTAAATAATATATATATTTTTAATAGATTTAAAATGACATATATTTCATTTTGAAGTCAAAAGATCAAATTGGTCACTTGAGTTAAGATGGATCTAAATAACTTTAATTTAATTTAATTCCAATTAGTTCCAATGTTATTTAAAAAATACTATAACTATTGGAGCTATTATTCAGTATTTGCTTGATTTAAATGGACATTTTAGACATTTTTGCTTCTCATTGAAGCCTATAGGTTTTAATTACTATTAAATATTGTCATGTAAACGTGAAAATATTCATATATGTGTATAAGCATTATATAACACAAATGTTAGTTATATTGTGTTGCTTTGGTAATGTTTGTTTATGCACAGTTGAAGACAAATATTTCCCCAGTGCTGTTTAATGGAGAGAATTTTTCAAACACATTTGAAACAACCACTTTAATAACAAATTTCTAATAATACATACAGTAACACATACAGTACATAAAATCTTAACTAGGTTAACTTAATTAGGTTAACCTGGCAAGTTCAGTTAATTAGGCAAGAAATTGGACAACAGTGCTTTGTTCTGTAACCAATCAAAAATAATTAAGGGGGTAATAATTCATTCATTCATTTTCCTTCGGCTTAGTCCCTTATTTATCAGGGGTCATCACAGGGGAATGGACCGCCAACTATTCCAGCATATGTTTTACACAGCGGATGCCCTTCCAGCCGCAACCCAGTACTGGGAAATACCCATACACTCTCACAATCACACACACACTCATACACTACGGCCAATTTTGTTTACCCAATTATAGCGCATGTCTTTGGACTGTGGGGGAAACCCACGCCAACATGGGGAAAACATGCAAACTCCACACAGAAATGCCAACTGGCCCAGCCGGGACTCGAACCAGCGACCTTCTTGCTATGAGGCAACAGTGCTAACCACTGAGCCACCGTGCCACCCGGGGGTAATAATATTAACCTTAAAAATGATTAAACTAAAAACTGCTTTTATTCCAACGAAACTAAAAGAAACAAGTCTTTCTCCAGAAAAGAAATATAATAGGCGATATTGAAAATGTCCTTGCTCTGTTAAACATCACTTGGGAAATATTGGAAAAAGATGTCAAATTTCACAGGAGGTCTTTAACACTATATATAAATACAAACAAGCTCACATACACACTAAAAGAGATAGTGATGGTAAATGAATGTGGGTCAGTACCTGCCCCTTTCTTGGCCACCTCATGCAGATCAGACAGGGTTTCCGCAGAGTAAATGGCCTCAGGAAGCTTCAGTGTAGACGGCAAAATGTCTCTAATATGAAACAAAGAAAGACAGACAAACAAACAGTGCATGAAAGAGGGTAAAAACAAGCCATGGATGAAGCTGAGAGAAAGAATGCGCACACACACAATGATTCTGTCTTTTAATACATCAATAATAGGTTAAATTATGCATCCAGCATACAGCAAATGTAATTATACAAAATAACTAAATTATTCTGCTCTTAATGGGTGAACAATTGGTATTAATTAGAGAGAAAGCAGACTTTTAGGATTCTATGAGTGGCAATGATCTATGGATGACATTGTTTCAATCATTTGTATTTATGGCCATATATGACAATATCTTGTTTGCTGAAATAAGGGGATGGATTATTAAAGGGTTTTATCGCTGTAAATAAATGCATGAATAAATGCTTTCATGTTGTCGCAACACAAACCGATTTGATTAATTTAACCTAATTGTTTTTAGAAATGTAAGTGGATTGAACCAAGTCTCTTTATTGCATTCTATAGTCTTTGATTGAACATAAAGCAACTACGTAGTGCCAGAAAAATCTCAATGATTGTGTTGTTTAAGCTCATTTTGAATAAGTAGTTTGAACAAGCAGAAACAAATCTCTTTTTTAGGAGTGTGCGTTCATTGCTACACACTCATCCATAGTTTTTTTTACTCATTAATCTTGCACATACTTCCCTTCATGGTCTTATCATATTTTAGCATTACACTCAATATAAAGATGGTAAGACTGCAATGAAATATTCTATCTTTTCATTCGATTTAATTGCATGTACACTGAAAAAAAATGATTCAAAGATGATTCCTTGGATTTACAAACTGTTTTTTAATTAAGTGGTTGTATGTATATATATATATATATATATATTTGGGCTGAATTTAAACAAACAAATGAAGTTGAACATTACTAAATTTAATTTGTTTGTTTAAATTCAACCCATATAAATTGTTTGCAACAATTTTGCAGACATCATTTTTTTCAGTGTAGCCAGGAGTATCAGTTTTTAAGCAACTGGTTAACTTACTTTTTAAAAAAAAATAAAGTCAACAACTCATTTTTTACAATGTAAACATATAAATGCTTAAGGTTATGTTTATATATTTTGCTATATTAGTTACATATATTTTGTTCAAATACTTAACTGTACGTATTAGCCATAGAGTGATAGTAGCTTGATTGGTCTTATGATGTCCAGTTTAGTAATTATCTTTCACTGAGAAACTGTTACCTGCTAATACAATAAAAGGCTACAAGACGAAAGAGGTCAGCAAAACTGATGTTTGAGCCCTCCAGAGAAAATGCTAGAAAGAAAAAAGAGAAAAATACAGATGAAATAAAGATATTTATAATATAGCAATATAATGTAGATATTCATTCATTCATTCATTTTCCTTCGGCTTAGACCCTTTATTCATCAGCGGTCGCCACAGCAAAATGGACCGCCAACTTATCCAGCATATTCAATTCACCTATAGCGCATGTCTTTGGATTGTGGGGGAAACCGGAGCACCCCTTTAATAATAATATAATATGATATAATATAATATAATATAATTCATTCATTTTCATTTCGGCTTAGTCCCTTTATTAATCTGGGGTCGCCACAGCGGAATGAACCGCCAACTTATCCAGCATATGTTCTACGCAGCGGATGCCCTTCCAGCTGCAACCCATCCCTGGGAAACATCCATACACACTCATTCACACTCATACACTATGGACAATTTAGTCTACCCAATTCACCTGTACCGCATTTCTTTGGACTTGTGGGGGAAACCGGAGCACCCGGAGGAAACCCACACCAACACAGGGAGAACATGCAAACTCCACACTGAAACGCCAACTGACCCAGCCGAGGCTCGAACCAGCGACCTTCTTGCTGTGAGGCGAACGTGCTACCCACTGCGCCACTGTGAGGCCCATAATATAATATAATATAATATAATATAATGTAATATAATATAATATAATATAATATAATATAATATAATATAATATA
>CAIGQW010055671.1:1271987-1296654 GCA_903798125.1 Danio choprae | reverse complement strand
CAAATTACTTTACTAGTCTCTCACAGCACTTTACTAGTCTCTCAAATGACTTTACTAGTCTCTCACATGACAACACTAGTCTCATTCTTGATCACTTGATTACTTGATCATCATTATAGTGGGTTTCTTAACAAGCTTTTCAGTTTTTTTTCCATTCAGGTTTATAACAGGGCTCTGGACTGGCCATTCCATTATTTCAATCTTTTCAGCTTGAAGGAACTGCTTCAAAATTGAAGATGAATCACTGATTTGCATATTCTTTCATGGTTAAAAAATTTATATATCAGCTATATAAAAGTAGCTTATATCATCATATAGGTAACTACACTGTTTCTTCCAGTCCCTCTTGATTACAAGATCGTATTTGTTACTATGAAGGTAAAACAAAAATACCAGAGAACTACATTATTAATTTCTTTATTTTGTATGAGAAATATTTTATTCACAAACAAAAATTATTTTTGACTTTTTCACATTTTTTAATTGAAATACTGAGTAAACTAATGTAATGAACAAATATAATATTGTAAAGCATCCTATAGAAAATATTAATTCAAATGAGAGATTTGTGGTGGGTGTACTCATATATGCTGAGCACTGTACAGTGCTCAGCATAATTGACTACACCCCATATTGAACATGAATATTTTTATCCATTTCTCAGTGAATATGGGCAATGTATTTTGGTGCATTTGAACAAAACAGATTTATTACAACCTACAAAATTTCATCTAAATTTTTCCATTCTTTTGCTTCTCTTGATTTTTCCTCTTTTTTAAATTTGTATTTAATATTTTTCTATAACATATTAATTTGGTTGTACTAGTTTTTGGACCGTTATCGTAAGTTATTTTGTTAGATTCGCTCCAGATTTGGCTTCAGTACTGACTAATCTAATGTACATGCACAAATATAATATTATATAGCTTCCTAATAAAATATGAATTTAAAAGATAGATTTGTGAGGGGTGTACTTATATATGCTGAGCACTGTAGATATAGATTAAAGGTGACGAGATAGATACTGAAAAAGGAAGCATTACACAAATATTCCACTTTACATAACAATGACATTCACACAGGAGGAATCTAAATTGATCAAGTTCCCATATCTATTGTGAGCACGTAGTTCTTAATAACCCAAACCACAGAAAACGAAAAATAAACCATGCATACTACAATACGAGGAAACATTTACCAATAGGCAGCGAGGTCTAAGGCTAAAAGTTTGTTTCGTGCACAGGAGGGTGAACGCTCTACAGCTCTCTACCCTTATAAGCACATAGATCTTCCTGTCACTACAGTGCATGGAAACAATTGGGCGTGATGAATGTCTAAAAATCCTCCCGACAGATAGACCACATTATTGCAGAAAGTCTCCTGTATAAACCACGTTCGCTGACACCATCAGAAACACCACAAATAAACCATCATGAGCAGTTATCACTTACTGTAACATTGCTGTGGACTTTACTTTGCTGCAATGTATTTAAAAACTAGATATTGTTTTCCGATACAATCCTATATATGCTTTAGAAACAATTATAATAAAATGACATTAAAATATATTTGCATTACAATATTTTAAACAACTCTGAGTGATTCATTCATTTATTTTATTTTCGGCTTAGTCCCTTTATTAATCTGGGGTCGCCACAGCGGAATGAACCGCCAACATATCCAGCATATGTTTTACGCAGGAGATGCCATTCCAGCTGCAACCCATCACTGGGAAACATTCATACACACCCATTCACACTCATACACTACGGCCAATTTAGCTTACCCAATTCACCTATAGCGCATGTCTTTGGACTTGTGGGGGAAACCGGAGCACCCGGAGGAAACCCACGCCAACACGGGGAGAACATGCAAACTCCACACAGAAACGCCAACTGACCCAGCCGGGGCTCGAACCAGCGAGCTTCTTGCTGTGAGGCGATTGTGCTACCCACTGCGCCAAATTTGCCCTCACAGTTTTTAATTTTCTTCTAGAATTTTCCTTCGTAACAATTGATAAAATATATAAATACAAACAGCTTAATAGTACAATTCCCCGTCATATCCTAGCTATATAAAGCGTTAATAATGCAACTAAAAGTAAATGCATCGAATAGTTTCATTCATCAATTCTGAATAACAGTATTAAAGGAAATATGCATTATTCGTGACATTATAACGTTTAAAACAGGAAAATCAACCAGTCGAACTGTTTTACTGTTAACTCATAATTACGCAGGAGTATTATATAAGAAAAATAACATTAAATGCTCTCACCTATGTGTGTGTGTGTGTGTGTGTGTGTTCCTGTCCATCATGCGACGACAGCGGCTCTGTTTAAAGCTGTAAGCTGTGAAAAATACCACAGCCATCGAGTGATTCTGTCAGTGTTTGACGCGCGTCACATCAAAAGTGTCGTCACGTGACCGACATTGTACGTCACTTGTAGCAGATTTAGACAAGGAGCTTGACAAGATTTCTCCTCGTACCTATTTTATTTGGAATAATACAAATATTAGATATAAATATAAATCTCTTTTTTAAATAACTGGTTTAATAAAAATAAACTTTTAGTTAGTCCCTTTCTCATATGAAAGATTTATGCATCAGTTTTCTTTTCCAGTTCCCCCCAAACAATACGCCATTGTTTTAGGTGCAATCCCTGATTGTGTTATACCTTTAGTCAAATCTGGCCCTAAAGGCTCTTTAGATTCTTTTATTTTTGACAACACAAACTCTTTGTTGACCAAACTCTTCTCAGTTCTATGTCAAACAAAGATATTCGCTTAGTTATTATTAGTTCTCGGAGCTCTTTACCTATTTGCATAGGTTTTTGGAATAATATCGACAGGATAATGATCCTGTGGGCCAGCCTGGCCTCCCGCCGGTGCCCTACCACACCTGCAGCTTTTCCAACGATGGACGTCCAGCTTCTCCAGCCTCAGGCGCCTAGACTGCAGCTCCACACAGGAAGTTTGGCCAGAAGAATAATGATTGTGCCCAACAGAGCCTGGTTTCTCTCTAGGTTTTTTTCCCTTCACTTCGTCAATTGGTGAAGTTTTTTTTCCTCGCCGCTGTTGCCACTGGCTTGCTCGGATTGGGACTTGTGGAGCTGCGCTTTGGTAGATTTGGTCTTCAGTGTTTGAACTTTCAGCAGTGAAACTTAAACCACACTAAACTAAACTAAATAAGCAAAAATATTTTTTTTTCCTTGTATGTTTTTTTATTAAAACATCACAGAGATGAATACATTTAATAAATTAGATGTCATAGTAAACATTCAGATGTTCAAAGTGGTGTTAAAACACCACTGAGATGTGCCTGAGTCTTTTTTTTTCATGGGTATTTGTGGAGCTGCCACTTGTTCTTGAGTTTATATACAATTCAAGCTTCAGAAGAAAATCAGAATGGGCATTAAAATGGACATTTGAGAGGGGCAGAAAGACAGCAGCAGTCCTCTGAAAGCTGAACCCATCCTAAAAACATGACAAGAAAGAAATACAATGAGGAGACTGTGCTATTTAGTGTCAGTCAATTCAGTTCTATAAACAGGAAAGGGTAACATAAATCATGAGTATATGCATACTTTCAAGCAAGATTTTTGTTGTCTCTAAATAAAGGCTACATTTGGACTTAGTGAAAATCTAATAGATGTCTTACAATTAGGGCTGCCCAATATATTGTTTCAGCATCAATATTATTATTATTATTATTATTATTATAATTATTATTATTCAGCATTAAATATGTTTTACCATAATCGAGTGAACGTTTATCATTTGCATGTATTTTTAAGGCATGTGACAGTGTGAGCACACTAAACGGACTCTCGGGTGACTGAAACTGAAACTTTCTGAATACTCTGGCCAGGGTGAAGATTTTCCAAAACCGGAGTTTTCGCCTCATGACATCAGTGTGTGTGCTGTTTTCTTCTTTCTGATCGGCCAACACGGCTGGGCTGACACCAAACGCAGAAGACATGTATCGCGTATTCTGCATTGTTCGTCCGATGGATGGTAATACGCCTATGTTCTTATGTTTACATCGACCGGTATGCCATATACTCGTGAAAATACTAAATTCCCCATTTGGTGTGAACCCAGCATAAAAGTGTCATTATCTCCGCCTGTTGGTTAGACATGCATCCCAGTGCGTTTTGACATTTTTTATGTGGACAGAGATTTAAAAACAAAAAACAAAGCCTGGGAAGTCTCTGTTTATAAAAATACCTGTGTATGTGTGGACATGGCCTTAATTAGAGGTTTAGTGAAGACGGGTCATTTTTGACCCGAAAGATGAACAGTGTATACAGAATTCTAGGACAACAGGAGGGCTAAATATTGAAGATACAGTGGGGGAAATAAGTATTGAACACGTCACCATTTTTCTCAGAAAACATGTTTCTAAAGGTGCTGTTAATGACTTGAAATTTTCACGGGATGTTGGTAACAACCAAAGAAATCCATATATGCAAAGAAAACAAAACTAATTAGTTCACAAATTAAGTAATGTGCAATAAAATGTAATGACGCAGGGAAAAAGTATTGAACACATGAGGAAAGGGAGGTGCAGAAAGGCAGTGAAAGCCCAGACAGCAGCTAAATCTTTCAGCAGTTCTTCAGCAACCTTCTGCCCTTCGTCATTGTAAATGAATATTAGCTGCTTCAGTTCAACATCTACATTAGCAAGATGATGAAGATGAAACCAGGGTGGACATTTCAGCAAGACAATGATCCAAAACACAGCCAAGGAAACTCTCAAATGCTTTCAGCGAAAGAAAATAAAGCTGGTAGAATGGCCCGGCCAATCACCTGACTTGAATCCAATAGGAAATGCAAAATAAAGATCAGATTTGATATACGTGACCCACAGAACCATCAAGATTTTTACACTCTGTTGAAGTCACACCTGAGCAAAAAATTTAAATAAATAAATAAATCACACCTGAGCAATACATGTGACTTTATTCTCCATATGAGGCGTCTTTAAGCTGCCGTCACCAAAAGAGCCTTTTATATAACGTATTTAATACGTTGCAGTAGTTCAGTACTTTCTCTTTGTGTCATTTCATTGTTATCAGATTCAACTCATTTTTCAGATTGTTTTTTGTTTTGTTTTATTTTAATGTTTGTATTGTTTGGGTTTTTACCAAAATCTGCTTCAATTCCATGTCAACAGCTCCTTTAGAAATATTATTCCCAGGAAAAAACATGTCGTGTTCAATACTTATTTCCCCCGCTGTATGATGAATACTTAATAAGAACAAGAACAACAACAAAAAAGTTAAAATCCCAGTGGGTCTAAATAGTCTCACGCCTGGTCATGAGTGTGTCTCTGCAGTTCACCCTGAGGTTGTCTATGGTTCTCGTTCAGAAGACACGTCTCCCTCGGCTCCGCTGCTGGCGCTGGGATCTGCTTTAGAGCGCAGCGCTGCCTTCTCTCTGCTTGAGTCGGACGGCCCTTTTGACCGTGTTTTCTCTTTCCTCTGCTGTTGCTTCTCTTGTTTGGACAGCTGAGGAATGAAGAAAGAAAAACAGCCAAACAGTTTTATGTCCCAAAACAATTTATGCAGTATTAAGAACCATCAAGGAATTTCATAATGCTCTCGAAGATGATGGAAAGGCATCGATTTATTCAAATAAATGCTGGATACCAGTTTGGGGTCTGTAGGGGCAGGAGGAGACTCCAGCTGAATGGTCACAGGTCCGTCGTTTTGAATCAGTACCTGCATTTTTGCTCCAAACTGCCCGTCTGAAACACAAAGCTGGGCTAGTTTCTAACAGAAGACGGCGCTCTATGTTAGTGTTTAACAGCAGAGGGCACTCTAGGCTAGTTTTTAACAACAGACGTCGCTCTAGGCTAGTTTTTAACAGCAGATGGCACTCTAGGCCACTTTTTAACAGCAGACGGCGCTCTAGGCTAGTTTTTAACAGCAGACAACGCTCTAGGCTACTTTTAACAACAGACAGCGCTCTAGGCTAGTTTTTAAAATGATGTTCTAGGCTAGTTTTTAAAAGCAGACGGCGATCTAGGCTAGTTTTAAAGATTATGTTTTAGGCTAGTTTTTAACAACAGACGGCACTCTAGGTTAGTTTTTAACAACAGACAGCACTCTAGGCTAGCGTTTAACAGCACACAGCGCTCTAGGCCAGCGTGTAACAGCAGACGACGCTCTAGGCTAGAAAAAAAAGAAAAAAAAAAGAAGAGAATCACAGCTCACCTTTGATAAGTTCTGGTTTATATGTTTCTCTCAGCTGCTCCAGCATGTTGTTGTAGAAGGGTTGTGCCAGTTCAGCAGGCATGGCAGAGTGATAGTCAGGCTTGTTCCCCTTGAGGAGACACTGCAGAGTGAACTGACTCACACACAGCACCTCCAGCTCCCCGTCCATCACACTGCGGCTCCAGGCACGGCCATTCTCATCCTCAAAAACACGCAAGTTCAGAATCTTACGGACCCTGAGAAAAAACATCACACTGATCAGACAAACAGAACAATGTCTAATGGGAAAGAGCAGCATGAACATTCTGTACAATATCTCTTGCGTTTTATGCAGGGATGAAAAACCTATTAAACAAATGTGCACTTACTTAAGAATGCATATACATATTAATTATATAAACTGCTATTTTCAAATCCAGTCAATATTCACATATATTCAATTCAAGTTAACTGAACTATTCATTCATTAATTCATTTTCTTTTCGGCTTAGTCCCTTTATTAATCTGGGGTCGCCACAGCGGAATGAACCGCCAACTTATCCAGCATATGTTTTATGCAGCGGATGCCCTTCCAGCTGGGAAACATCCATACACACTCATTCACACACACACATACACTACAGACAATTTAGCTTACCCAATTTACCTATACCGCATGTCTTTGGACTGTGGGGGAAACCGGAGCACCCGGAGGAAACCCACGCGATCACGGGGAGAACATGCAAACTCCACACAGAAATGCCAACTGACCCAGCCGAGCCTCGAACCAGCGACCTCCTTGCAGTGAGGCGATCGTGCTACCCACTCCGCCACCGTGATGCCTACTATAACTATGTCATAATTATGAAATGATTATTATTATTATTAATATACAACCTCATTATTTAACCAATTTACCTAATTACTAGCCCTAAACTGCTCCTTCTTCTTTTGTAATGTGTTGCAGGTCTGAATGGCAGGAAAGGATGTACATTTACAAATGAAATGAAGTTAACCAGACAAAACATTAAATATTTATTTTATTCATTTTAATGATTTTATTATTATTTATTTTATTTTATTATTTTTATTATTATTAATTGAATTTTATTATTATTAATATTATTTTTAATTATTTAATTATTATATTATTATAATATTTTAATTAGATTTTATTTAATATTGTGTTCATATTGTCTGCAATGAAATATAAGTCAAAGTAAATTTAGAAATCACTTATTTTTTTAATTGCGTTTTCCATACTGTCCCAACTTTTTTTGATTTAGGGTTGCAATTAATAATAATGTTTTGTACCTTTTGGATGGGAAACTACTGCATTTATTTACTTGATAGACATTTATTAAGATGTTTGCATTTTGCAAGTATTAAACTGAATACTAATGCTTTTACTTGCTACAAAAGGGTCATGAATATTTTTGTATAATTAATATTGTATTCAGCAAGCATATATTTAAATTGAAGAGACATTTATGATGTTGCAAAATAATTGTTTATTTATTTGCAATAAATTCATTATTTTTGAACATCAAAAAATACTAAACATGTATCACAGCTTATATAGAAATATTAAGCTGCATAACTGTTTGCGACATTGTTTATAATAATAAGTGTTTAGTGTATTAAAATAATTTCTGAAGGCTCGTGACAGGAGAAAAGACACAGAAAATTTTGCTTTGTCCTCACAGAAATCCCTTCACTATTTTCACATAGAAATTGCGATAAATTGAGTAAATCAAAATTGAATAAATTCATTATAAATACACACACATACATTTTTTTCTTTTAAAATTGAGATTTATTTTATGACCAGTTCTGAAAAGATGTCAAGTAACAGACATAAAGAAAAAAGTTTCACTGCCATTTGTATGATGTAACAAAAAGATTACATCCCACTTAAAACATAAAGGTTCTAAAACTGGCTTTTCACAGTGATTATATGCATGTACGTTACTCACATACACTCACCGGCCACTTTATTAGGTACACCTTACTAGTACCGGGTTGGACCCCCTTTTGTCTTCAGAACTGCCTTAATCCTTCGTGGCATTTGAGTTACTGTTGCCTTTCTATCAGCTCGAACCAGTCTGGCCATTCTCCTCTGACCTCTGGCATCAACAATGCATTTGCACCCACAAAACTGCCGCTAACTGGATATTTTATCTTTTTCCAACCATTCTCTGTAAACCCAAGAGATGGTTGTGCGTGAAAATCCCAGTAGATCAGCAATTGCTGAAATACTCAGACCAGCCCGTCTGGCACCAACAACCATGCCACGTTCAAAGTCACTTAAATCACCTTTCTTCACCATTCTGATGCTTGGTTTGAACTGCAGCAGATCGTATTGTATATCAATAATATATTGAAAAAAACTGTTACACTATTAAGAACCTTTTAAGCACTGGACAAGTTTTACCACTGTTAAAAGTTCCTAATGGAACCATAATTGCCAACAAAGCAGCATTTTTATAAAGAGTGCAAATTATACTCTTCCATATTTGTTATTAGAGTTAATACTATGAATATTATATTAGCATTAACGTTACTTTAGACCCAAGCTCATTTTTGACTAGATATATCAGTACTTACATGTAGTCCACATCCTTCTGAGTGTCCTCCACTGAGATGCCAAGTAATACACAGAGTCCTCTTCCGATGGAACTGATCTGCTCCTCTCCAACTGTTTCAGAAAGTACAGGGCTGACGTCATCGTGTACAGTAAACCGATCTGCGTGCTTAAAATCATATTTAGGCTCACAGAAACATCTGAACTCGACAAATAGACTTTAATGTTGCTAAAATGTACGTTTCAGGTGAGATTGTTGAATAGGATGAGCGTGTCGAGGTGTTAAAAGTGTGCAGCACGCATGACAGCAGTGTAGTGTGTGAGCAAGGCTGCACACCTTTCATCATAACTTCCATTAATGAAACGTAAATATTACAAGAAGCGTTCGACTGGCAGCAGTTTTGACTGTGAAATTTGCAGTTTTGTGACGTACCTGTTACGCTTGCTTTAGTTACTCTTTGAATGATCGCCTTCATTGTTTTGGTCTCCAATCAATCACGTGTAATACTTGAACACCTCGATCTTCCGGTTTCTACAAAGCCCCGCCCCTTTGAACGTGCGCGCGCAATAACGCATCTGCCTCTTGTGGAGTGGACAAGCGCATAGAAGGCATGAAAAATGTTTATACTGTCAGGTAAAAGCAATTTCAAGCATTTATTATTATTATTTAGGACTTTAACACTTTAAACATATTCCTGACTTTTACTTTTGCATTAAAGCAGACGCGCAATAAGCAACTCTAAATGCACGAGGCTTATTTTTAGCTGTACAAAATGGGGTTTTGCTTTTACAAGCATTTTCATAGGTTAATTTAGCTTATTTCAAATTGATCTCAAACAACATATTATCATTATTATTTTAGTTTAAGTACAACAATCCTAAATAATCCCTATATACAGTGCTCAGCATAATTGAGTACACCCCATTTTGAAAATGAATATTTCTTCTTAGAAAGTAGTTAGGGTGTACTCATTTATACTTTATGAATATTTTTGTCCATTTCTCAGTGAATATATTTTTGTGCATGTTGAACAGACAATTATTAAACAGATATATTTATTAAAATAATATTTTAGGCACCGAACATCTTTAGACATACAAAGATACAAATATATTTAATATCAAGCAAAATATTAAAACAAATATAATATAAAAAAAATGTAATTACTAAATTTGACATATATTTTGTTTCTTTAAATATATTTGGGTGTACTAATTTTTAGACTATCGTAAGTTATTTTGTTAGATAATCTGCAGATTTGGCCCTCAATACTGACTAAAATATTAATTTAAAAGACAGATTTTGTGAGGGGTGTACATATATATGCTGAGCACCGTATATAAAAATGAAAATATATACACTTAATTAAAATGAGCAACATGCAAATTGACCAAATGTAAAAAAAAACATGTAAATAATTACTAAACAAATGAACCCTCATGCAACCTTTTGGACATTTTTGTCTATTTCACTTATTTAATTTTTTATAATTTTGTCTGTGTTAACATCATTCATTTTGGCTCAGGTATGTATTTTATACAAATAATATTCACCTTAATTTCCTTTTCAAGAGTTCACATTTAGATGATGATTGGTTACAAAGTGTGTTTGGCATGCTGTCCTGGGAGAGAGCCCTGAGCTCATAAGATCCTTGTGCCCGGGGTTCCTTCCCGCTTGCAGGGCGAGAGGGAAGTTTGAGCTCAGGTAGATCTCGAGAACTCCCCTACTTATTTATGGCTAATGACAAATTAGGGATTGCTAAGGAGAGATATACTGCTGACAGAGCTCATCTATGATGCCAATTTGGTTTGGTCAATTCACTTATAGTGCATGTCTTTGGACGGTGGGAGGAACCTGGGGGAAACCCACGTAAGCACAGGGAGAACATGTAAACTCTGTACAGAAACGTCAACTGGCCTGGTAAGGACTTGAACCAGTGACATTCTTGCTATGAGGCAACAGTGCTAACCATTGGGCCACCGTGCAGCCCTATCAAGAAAGAAGGGAGGAGTAATGGTGGAAGGGGGGATTCTTCAAGACAAAGATAACTGAGGTAAGAAACTCTGGTTATTTATGGTGACTTTAGAATCATCTGATTGATTAATCATGTGTTAGCAAATGCGGGACCAGCCATGGTCAATCATAAGTACACGGTACACTTTACACTTGGTACAAAAAAACGTTCCTTTCAGAACCTTCGGGACAAAAAGTCCTCATTGAAACCCATTAAAACTACTTTGTTTTACCCCAGTGCCAATTATTTAACTATACAATGATGCAATATTTGTTAATAGGTTTTTATTATGTTGGAAAGGGTTCAAAAAGTTACATTTTAAATTTGTTTTTACTTGATGGTGCTATTTTTCCCAAGTTTGGCACTTACCTGTTTTCTTCTGCTTCTTTTTTTCAGGTAATGGAAAAAAAACCTAATAATAATAATAATAACAACAATAATAATAACAATAACAACAACAACAATAATAATAATAATAATAATAATAATAATAATAATAATAATAATAATAAATGATAATAATAATAAACTACCCGTGTCTTAATAACACTAATTTGACACTTGTACCCAAACCTAAATAGTGTAATTCACTAATAAAACCACAACTTAAAGGCTTAAATAAGGCAAGTTGATATTTAATTTGCCAGTTATCTCAAAAGATGACCAACAAGATGCAATTCTGTTGCCAGAGAGCTTCATTTCCCTTATTTGAAACCAAAGATGAGATTATTGTCCCCAAAACATTCATTTATCCAAACATTTTGTCCGGAAAAAAAGTCTATTTGAGTTCTTCATCTATTTTATTCTCTGGAGGGCTGTCGTTTCTAGACCTGAAGGACTTGAACCAGTGACATTCTTGCTGTGAGGCAACAGTGCTAACCATTGGGCTGCCGTGCAGCCCTATCAAGAAAGAAGGGAGGAGTAATGGTGGAAGGGGGGATTCTTCAAGACAAAGATAACTGAGGTAAGAAACTCTGGTTATTTATGGTGACTTTGGAATCATCTGATTGGTTAATCATGTGTTAGCTAATGCGGGACCAGCCGTGGTCAATCATAAGTACACGGTACACTTTACACTTGGCAGGCTTAAATAAGGCAAGTTGATATTTAATTTGCCAGTTATCTCAAAAGATGACCAACAAGATGCAATTCTGTTGCTAGAGAGCTTCATTTCCCTTATTTGAAACCAAAGATGAGATTATTGTCCCCAAAACATTCATTTATCCAAACATTTTGTCCGGAAAAAAAGTCTATTTGATTTCTTCATCTATTTTATTCTCTGGAGGGCTGTCGTTTCTAGACCTGAAGGGGTTAAAAAGCCTGGTGTGATATTCCATAGCGCCGGCCCGGTGGATGACGGTGGTCTCCGTGAAACCTGTTGTACGTTTCTCTACAATGCTGGTGTCGTCGTCATTGTTGTTGTTGTTTGTGGTTTCTTCTAAAAAAGAAGAGAAAAACAACAAAATACTATGTTACATCACATGCCTGCAGTTTCTAATAACAGCACTATTACTGCTTTAGTCTAATAACAGACCAGATTGTGGAACAACAACACTATTTATACACACGTACACTTTTATTTATTTAACAACATACTTCAATTTGAACATAATATAGCTATTGACCATTTTGAGGGATGTAAACAATAACAATGGTCCTAACGTATTTCCTGTTTTACATTTTTAATTTCCATAGCTTCCGAGAAACCTAAACGATCCACATAATGATAAATAACTAGTTTTAAGTTTTAGTTTTAGTTTGAGATATGATTGAATTGCCTCTTATTACAGTTATTAAAATAGTTTGACATGTAGGAAATGTTCATGGGCCAATGACATCACTACATTGAATTGAAATCTATAAATACACACACACTGTGAAAAATATATACATTATAAAAAGTCCTTACTACAAATATTTTTGTTACTTTAACTTATTTTGATAGGTTAAGCAGGTTTCAACTACATTTTTTAAGTTATGCAAAGTTTAACTTAATATTTTTAGTCTGTTTGATTGATATTAGTTGAGATGACTAGAAAGGTTTATTTGATTCAACAAAAAAAATGAAGGCAGCAAGAATTGTTTTTACAGTGCACAATATTTACCTGTACATACATTTGTCAATTTGTATGTTTTTATACTCTATTTTATTCTCTATTTTACTATTTTTTTTTTCTTATCCTTTATTAATTGTGTTTTCGGGTCTGCACGGTGGCGCAGTGGGTAGCACGATCACCTAACAGCAAGAAGGTCGCTGGTTTGAGCCTCGGCTGGGTCAGTTGGCATTTCTGTGTGGACTTTGCATGTTCTCCCCGTGTTCGCGTGGGTTTCCTCTAGGTGCTCCGGTTTCCCCCACAGTCCATTGACATGCGCTTTAAGTGAATTGGGTAAGCTAAATTGTCCGTAGTGTATGTGTGTGAATGAGTGTGTGTGGATGTTTCCCAGTGATGGGTTGCAGCTGGAAGGGCATCCGCTGCGTAAAACATATGCTGGATAAGTTGGGGGTTCATTCCGATGTGGCGACACCAAATTAATAAAGGGACTAAGCCGAAAAAAAAAAAGAATGAATAATTGTGTTTTCGTCCTGTCACTGTCATTCTGTTGGTCTAGAAGGGATACAGCTGCAGATGCTCAGCATCATTTTTCTAACACTGTAGAACAATAATTAATATTTTTACATTACTGTGAGGTTTGGCGTTAATAAAACATGGCGTTACTGTTATGGCAAGGTTTAGTGCAGACGTTAATAAAATACAATTAATGGGCAATTGAATAAATAATACAAATAATTCTCGTTATGTCCGGCCGCAGCTGTATCCCTTCTAGAAACGTCTGTCACGAAAACAAATTCCTCGTATGTGTAATAAAACTCTTTCCTTTCTGATTTAGAAACTGCAATGACACATTGTAAAACTATACTGAAACATACATCATGTGAAGTCATAATTTAAGACTTCACATATGATGTATGCTGCCCTACGGTTATACTTCACCTGGTAAAGAAGGCTTTTTTCTGAATGAATAAACGCAATAACCAAGCATTGTCCAAACACCCATAGCATAAAGCAGTGACGCGCGACGGTTCCATTTGACATAATCCATTATCGTCTATCTGCAGTATAACCTTAAATCTTGATTTCAGGCTACACTGACAAAATAAACAAATATAGCTATATTCTCAAGGACGCCGCCATGTTAAAACAGGTCTCCGTATCGTCACTTCCTTGATAGAGTATGACCAATCAGAACGGGAGTGAAGGATACATTCTTATTACTATTTTATTAACTGTTGCTGACGGTTTTTTTTTATTAATTACTTTGATTAAATAAAATAAAATTATATTAATGGGTGTAATTATTCAGATAAAATCATTGTTAAAACACCGGCTGAAGCTTTATATAAAAGAAAGCTTACATGGTTCCTGTTACTTTTCTCTGCGCTGTTTAAGAGCAACTAATCATAGATGCTTGTGATTACTTGACGGTTTGCTTGCACGTAATTAATTCCATAATGATTTATATACATTCCAGAGAAAATAAATCATTGCTATAATTATGCTTAAATAATCTACAATTTAGCCACTAAATGACTTTAGATTTTCATATGACAATTCCGTTTGACGAACTATTGCTGTAAATGTCCACTAAAGGGCGTAAGACGCAATTAAATTAATATATGAACAGTTAAGAAAACGTTTGCTCTCATTTTTGTGTCGTATTTCAATTCCTTAAATCTAGAGATGTCGCCTATTACATTTTATACTGGGCCTACTCGTAACAAACGTGATTAAAACGTAATTATGATATCTAACGATATTGTAACGACGCTCTAAATACACAGATATTGTGTAGAAATCACGACAGTCATGTTAGAGAAGTAGATAAGATATTGTTCAAAGATAACTCATTGAAGACACACAAACATACCTTTAAATCCATGTTTTTATAATAAATTAGACAAATCATTAATTAATGGTAGTGCCATTAAATGACAAAATATCAAAAGAGCTTTACAGTTTAAATACAAATTACAATGTAGCTTCTTATTTTCATAACCACATTTACCACACATTAAATCCTTCATATAAATACAGATGCCTCAGATGCCTGCAGCTTCTCCACGATGGACGTCCAGCGTTCTCCAGCCTCCGGCGCCTAGACTGCAGCTCTGCACAATAAGTTTGGCCAGAGGAGAAACGGTCGTGCTTAACTGAGCCTGGTTTCTCTCAAGGTTTCTTTTCCTTCACTTTCGTCAATTGGTGAAGTTTTGTTCCTCGCCACTGGCTTGCTTGGTTTGGTACTGTGGAGCTGCGCATCAATGGATTTGCTCTTCAGTGTTTGGACTTTCAGCAGTGAAAATTAAACCACACTGAACTGAACTAAACTGAACTTCAACTCTGAAAACTGACCTGACACAGTTTCAGTTTACTCGAACTTCTATGTTAAGCTGCTTTGACACGATCTACATTGTAAAAGCGCTATAGAAATAAAGATGAATTGAATTGAATTTGTAATATACATTTTATTTTAGATCAAAAAGGAGAGTTTGCACGTTCGAGGTGCTTTTGAAATGAAATAAACCTACAAGAGATTCTATAAATATTATGCATAGCATTAGTTCATCACTGTAGATCGAGATAAAACTGGAATGTGGGTCACAAGTCACATTTAAATTCTTTTCATACTACATTCATTTAATTACAATGCGAAAGGAACAAGGATATCATTCAAACACTGTTTCTCCCTGCGTGAAAGCAGATCACAGGTACAGAAGACTGTCAATCTGTGCAATACAAAAAAAAAAAGAAAAAAAAAAGGGACAAACAGACAAGAGGAAACTCGCAAGAACAAGCCTAATAGGAATTTCAGTCTAAGCATGCTTAGGAAAGCAGCACAAGCAAAGTGGTGACAGAAGATATTATCTCTTTGGGGAAATCAGACATTATTAAACATGACATGTAACACTTTCAGTTAGACGAAAACAAAACTAAATTAAATAAGCAAACAAACATGACAAAATAAATCATAATTACTTGAGTCGATGAGAATTAGAAAACAGCTAACAACCGTTTCTCTGGAGGACCTCTTAAACAAACAAGGAGATGCATTTTGTTGTGTTTTTTTTTCCAGAACATTGGGTCAATAGTTCATCCTTTTAGTCCTTTTCTTCACACACTCTGAATATACATCATTTGTCAGCAAACGTTTAGGCTGAACTCGAAACAGCCAGTTTCTTAAGATGGTCCATGAAGACTTGCAGACTGACATCATCTGTGAGGATTGGTGCTCCAGATTCCTACAAGAAAGATTCAGAAATATTAGAGATCAGACGTTGTTAGACGACCACAGCAGAAATCATTTGCAAATAAAGCACTGCTTCCATAAAGAGGAAGAAAATAAACAAACAAGTAAAAGTTTCTACAACCAGGGAAACCGCTGTAGCTTTATTACCCTGAATAATAAGTAAAGCAGGGTTTATGCAGGGTTCACCAGGTTAAAATTGAAGACTTTAAGACATTTTTAAGACCATTATGAATGAAATTTTAGACTTATACAGGGCTAAATGCGATTAGATTAAATAAGATTGGGATTGTTGGTGATTGTATGGGTGTTAATGGCCAGATTGAGTAGCTATGCATGAACAAAGGAAAATTAAGACCTGTTAAACAACACAATATTTCAGTAGATTTAAGACTTTTTAAGGCCTAAAATTTAGCTTTTGAGATTTAAGACTTCTTAAGACCCTGCATATACTCTGGTAAATGGGTGGGTGCTTACAGGGCTGAGAGTTGATTCCAAAAAGAATCAATTCCTCCATTCGGAGTCATTGAGAATCGAGAGTCAATTCCAAAGTTCTGAATCGATTCCATTGAAGGGAATCAAATCTTCTTTTTAAAGACCTATTTGACTTTTTTGCTAATAATGTTCATTAGCCACTTGCGGAAAATGTACGCATCTAATTGTTATTAGCATTTCCGATGCGTACATTTTTGCAAAAAGATTCAGATAGGTTGTTTCAATGAACTGGTTCCAATGACAATATCTGCAGATCATCGTGTAATATCTAACATGTTATTCTATAAAAAAAAACATCTAAAATTTGTACGCATATAGTACTATTTAGAGCAGTGTTTCCCAACCCTGTTCCTGAAGGCACACCAACAGTACACATTTTCAACCTCTCCCTAATCAAACGCACCTGAATCGAACATTAGAACATAAGAGACTCCAGAACTTGAAGGTAATGGGTCTGATAAAGTAAGTATGTACTGTTGGTGTGCCTCCAGGAACAGGGCTGGGAAACACTGATTTAGAGTATCTCCATCCATCACTTTTTACTCAATATTCCAAATTAAACAAAAAAGTGTGTACCTGGCCCCAGGCGTAGAGGTTGTTGTGTGTCTGCGAGGGGTTGACTTTAGAGAGCAGGAAGCGCGCCTGTGAGCCTCCGTGCTCGGTGTCGATGTATCTGGGCATGGGGAAGCGTGTCTGCAGGATCTCCTGAGCATCATCCAGAGGAGCCTGAAGAAGCTGCTTGAAGTTCTCATATTCGGCCATCTCCTGGTATCCAGCCTTCCTCCACTGAGCAATAGTCTGAGGAGATGAGAACACCACCATCACTAAACTGAGTTCTGATAAAGACTATACACAAGATGTGTCAATCGTGTAGTTTTGAATGGGAAAAAGTGTAACTGCCAATTTGGCGAATGAAGCCCCGCCTTTTAGTACAGGAGCCAATCAGTGATCGATATAGACTGATGATTCTCCGGGGGACGGGATTGGACCAGACGTGAGTTTCTGCAGATTTTGTGTGATTCGAACGTTTAGAAATGAAACTTGTTGTTTAATGTTATTGGTAATTCCTAATCTGAAATTTAATCATAATCTTGGCCAGCAATTTTGGAGAATTTGACATTTCCCCTTTAAAACAGAATGCCCGAGAGGCGTTTCAAAGATGGCCGCTTAGTGAAATGACTTCCCTTAAAAGGGACTTTGGCTCTGATAAACATTGTTTAACCTTGTAAAACTTAAATCATCTCAGATTTTAAATATTATATAAGCATTTGGATTAGTACCTCTCCATGGTAAATCACCAGCTGGAAGAAGGTGTCCATCAGGAGGATGCGGTCAGGAAGAATGCTGCTGCTGTCCAAAAGAACAGGCTATAAAAAGCAAAGAAAAAAAAATATGGATGAATATATTGCATTTATCATTCTAGTAAATACAGTCAAGACCGAAATTATTCATACCCCTGGCAAATTCTGACTTAAAGTTACTTAAGTATGTTTTTTTGGACCAGAAATGACAGACTTCTCCCAAAAGATAATAAGATGATGTACAAGAGGCATCATTGTGGAAACAAAAATATTTCTTTAAGCAACTTTAAGTCAGGATTTGTAAGGGGTGTGAATAATTTCATGCTTGACTGTACATAATACTGCATTTGAGCAATTCCATCATTATAGATGTGACATTTGCAGTAAAAAAATGAAACATAAATTCAGAGAATGTATATATTTTAACAGTATATTTAAATATCTGTTTACATATTTTTCAAACCAACTAACCACAGAGTTAAGGAATCAAAAATATATATAAATCTGTCCAAAAAAAGTATACAAGTTTACATTAAACAACATAATTTGTAGAAATCATGCACAACCCAAAAGAAATCATGCTAATCAAAAGGATAAGAGTTGTGTCTTTATATAACAAAATAGATTCTTTTGATTTTACTTGACACTTTTGCCCTTATGAGGAAAAAGCTTCATTATGGATGTGACAGATGTGAAATTGCCACTTATGTGAGTTAAATCAAATCAAATCAAATTGTATGAAAACGTTGACGGAGACATTTTTGAGTATTTGTATAGTACTATAAAATACAAGCCTACACAAACAACTTCATTTTGCGTAGAATTGCTCATTTATAGGTTTAAAAATCACCTCTGGAGGGCCGTAGAAAGAGTAGGAGTAAAGGATGGGCTGTATCATGATGAGCGACTGTGTCAGATCCTGACGCACAAAATGATGTCTGTAATAGGACGACTCGTCCGGGCTGTTATTGAACACCTGCAGGAACGGGGATCTCCTCAAGTGGAACATAAACTGTAAAAATTAAAAACATTCAATATTAGAAAGGTGATATTCTCCAACAAGATATGTGAAGAAAGAAATTCAGAAGAAAGCCATTTAATCTCAAAATAAAGTACTTATTACAGGGGATATAAAGTACTTAATACTTGTTAACAGGCACACATATAAGCAAAACTGCTAAATCAAAATACATTTTTATTCAAAGGAAACTTGTTTATGTACTAATACATGTGACTCTGGACCACAAAACCAGTCTTATGTTGCAAGAGTATATTTTCGCAATAGCCAAAAATACATTGATTTTATGGATGAAAATTACAGATTTTTCTTTTATGGCAAAATTCATTAGAATATTAAGTAAAGATCATGTTCTATGAAAATATACCGCAAATGTCCTACTGTACACTGACCAAGTGTAACTTTTGATTTGTAATACCTAATTTTGTTGATGTTTTTCAAATAGTTGTATCAAATAGCCAAATATTGTCATATCTCAAAGTATACTTCAATGGAAAGCTTATTTATTCAACTTTTACAAATGGGTTTAGTGGTCCATGGTCACATATTTATCAATGAATACAAATCTGCGGTCAGTTGATACTGGATCTTGCCGAGATGATAATAATGTTTAGATAAAAAGCAATAAACATTTATATTTTCCTATACTAGTAAATCCTATATAGGCCTGCCGAATGTGTTAAATACACTCTTTATTTGAAACATATATTCTATACTGCTTGTTGAAAGAGCAGATAATTCTTGTCGATCAATAAAACAGATTATTAACTGCTCTAAATACATAATCATGTAGGACACACAACTGACTTTAAAAATGCAGTGGCCAAATAAATACACTGAATTAAATGATCATTTTGAATGACATCATGTAAATAAATATAAAGTGAAATTATCCTTTTACCTGTGGGTAAAGCGAGAGAGATTCGGAGAGTCTGAAGGAGTTTGGATCATCTTTATTAAACTGGCCAAACTTCTGACACTGAAACCAAACCAACAAACATGGAATGAAGCAACTTGACTATTCATCATTACAACAATGGCCCCAATTACCATAACTTGCCTAATTAACACAGTTAAGTCTTTAAATTGCACTAAATACTAGTATCTTGAAAAACATCTAGTAAAATATTATGTACTGTCATCATGGCAAACATAAAAGAAATCAGTTATTAAAAATGAGTTATTAAAACTTTTATGTTTAGAAATGTGTTGAAAAAATATATATCTTCTTTACGTTAAACAGAAACTGGGGAAAAAAATATACAGGAGGGCTAATAATTCTGACTTCAACTGTATGTATAAAGACATTGGGCTGGGTTTCCACCAAAACTCACCAAGCGAATGAGCTGCCGATCTAGCCAGCGGAGAACATCAGGCCCCTCCTCTGACTCTGCCCTGAAAACCCCGAGCCGGGCCATGAGAACGGCTGAAGCCTCCTGATCAAACGATGACTCGATGTGCTGGATCTGCGACTGTGCGTCAGCCCAACTAGGCGTGACAAAATAAACCAGTTTGTTAAGATCCAATGACGCACACACGCATACACCAAACACTCCAGAATACGAGCTATACCCATATTTACGCAGCAAAATCTATTTTAGTCTACTGCAAACACAAATAGCTCATGGAAACACGAGATACATTGATTTTAGATAACTCCGAGGTCTTTTGTTCCATATAAAAAGGTGTTGTTGTCAATCTTATGAATGAAAAGGAACAAGCAAGTCATTGAGTGTGACATCAGCTAATAAGAATATCATGTATGTTCTGAAACCAAAAGACTTACTTCCTGGCAATAGTGGTGACACGGATCCGCCGCTGTGTGTTTGAGTGCTGATACTGCGTAACAAACTGAACAACTCCTCTCCCACCCTGAGGAACAGGGGCGTTGTGCTACAAAACAATAACATAGCGGGGTGGTATTTTAATACCCGTGTAAATAAGCTTTCACACCCCAATACCATGCGTACTGTACAGATAATTATCACAACATACCTGATTTACTACTTCAAAGTACATGGCCAGGGTGGTGGCAGGTGAGAGACTGCAGATCTTCCATTGGAATGTTCCTCCAACGCCCATTTCCTGCAAAATATTAGAGATTCTTATATGCGTGTACTGTACACATACTGAAATTCATCGCAAATTAGAGTAGGCTGGCATGAAACGAGAAATGCTTGCTTGTCACTTACATTGTCTGAAACGCAGGGTCCTTTGGTGTTGAGTGACACACATGGCCCGATCGCACCAGATACTTTCAATTCTCTTGAGGTCTGATGAGAAAAACAGGTTTTAGGGGTTTAATACACAAGGAAACTTGACTAGAAGTCAACATGATTGTATTTGTTTCTACTTTTTGGTATCTTTGAAAAGAAGTCTCTTATGCTCAAACATAATTTACATAATTAAAAATACAGTAAAATCAGGAATATTAGGAATATAACATGTAAATATAGTTACAATTTTAATACAATTTATTTTAATAATATAAAATATATTGATAATTGATTAATTAATAAATATAAATATTAAATAAAAATATTTATATATTAATAATATTTATTATATTTATTTATTTTAATAATATGTATTTTGTTTATATATTAAATATTTTTTATTTATTTAAACAGAATTTTCAGCATCATTTCTCTGGTTTTCAGTGTCACAAGATCCTTCAGAAACCATTGTAATAGGCTAATATGCTTGGCACTCAAGAAAAAAATCGTATTATTTCAAAGATGAAAACAGCTGCTCAATATTATAATAAATGTATCATTATTATTTTTTAAAGATTCTCTGATGAACAGCAGATACAAAAGAACAGCATTTATTTGAAATAGAATTTCATTAACATTAACAATGTCATTTTTTATCAATTAACTGCATCTTAGTTGAATACAAGTATTAATTTATTAAACAAAATACGTAAATACTAATATTACAGACCTAAAATTTTAGACAGTAGTTTAAGTCCAACTGTGTTACCTTCACTTCCAAAGTAGCACCAAAAGCCATGCGAAACTCTCCGTTGTAGTCTTTGTTAAAGACTCTCTGAAAGGTTTGCTTGAACAGAGAGGTGTTGAAAGAATCGCCCATGACAATGTGGCCCCTAAAATAAATCAAGAAATAATTTTAGCCATATAGTACAATTTAATACAATGTGTCATAAAAAAACAAAAACAAATAATCTGCTGATTCTTAGGACATCAAATGGCAAGCAAGATATATCAATCAAATCTCACCCTGTGAGGTTAGATAGACATTTCATCTCTAGAAGTCCCGTCTGATCCAGCGCACAGGCATAAATATCAACACTGTGTCCGTTTACTGCAGCACGGTTTGCCAGGGCTTCATAATACTATATAGAGATCAAGAAGAATTTGTTTATTTAGCTTTTATTTTTAGCAAAACCATAAAGATATCATCAGATCCTTTAACTAGAACTATAATCACCTTAGTGGCCTTTTTCAGATGGCGTGCGTTGTCTTTCTGGATGTCATGCCAGGAGCGGATGGGGGTCTTCAGCTCGTCTCCCACCACCATACCGGGTCCCTGTGTTGGGGGGCCACCAGTGAACAGCATCACACGGGCTCCAGTGTTTGGGAAAGTACCCTAGAAGAAGAAAAACAGTAGAGAATGAATGAAATGAATACTTTTCAAAACTTAATCATAAACGGAGTCAGTGTATTTCAGTCCAAACTACTGTAAGGAAAATGTCCCATATATTAACTTTAGCATCTTTCTAAAAAAAATAATGGATGGTAAAGTTAAATCAGACATGCTAAACTTATTATCAAACAAACAGAGTTGAGTGCAGCAAGTAGTCTGACTCTTATCTCCAGGGTTATGTAAGAATAATGAGTGAGTTTAGAACTAGTACAACTGTTCTGATATGATTTGACAGCTGAAGTGGACTTTGAATCTCACAGTCAGTGTTGCTGACACGTCGCCAACTCAAACTCACAACTAGAGCAAAGTTATAATGAAAGCAAAAATAAAATAAAATTCTCTGCAGGAAATCTCTCCCACAGTGTACGGAATGTTGGTTGAGAGATGATATGCAATAGATGAATCCGTTGTGCTTCTTAAAGGGATAGTTCACCCAAAGTTTTTAATTTTAATTACTCTTAACTTATTTTAAAGCTTTATGCATTTCTTTCTTCTATTAAACACGAAAGAAGATATTTTGAAGAAAGCTGAAAATCTGTAACCAGTGACGTCCGTAGTATTTGTGGATGTCAATGGTTACCGGTTTCCAGTTTTCTTCAAAAATTTGTGTTCAACAGAGTAAAGAAACTCATAAAGGTTTAAAACCACTTGAGAGTGAGTAAATAGTGAGTAATTTGTTTTGGGTGAACTATCCCTTTAAGCTTTTTTTTGCGTTCTCTCTCTCTTTCTTTGATCATATGCAGATCTTATTCTACAAGATGAACTATAAATAAACACAGGGCTTTTCATACCTCCAATAGTCCGACAGCAATGGAAAGGGCGATGCCTGTGGAACGGAGAGGTCTCTTCCCCTGAGGAACAGGCCAGGGGTCTCTCTGGAGCTCCCCGAGAAGATCGGTCAGGTTCATATCCACTGCTTGCACAGGCTGCAGAAATCTAAAACAGGTGAAAGTAAATAAATAAATAAATGTCATCATGTGTATTCTTTTCTATTCTTCTTGTAGAAGATCATGTTCACTTAAACAGATGGCAAACATATCATACCTGCAAGAAGCAGCAGCATCATGAGGAGCCAGTGGTTTGCCTTGTTGTCCAGTGGTGGCTGGTTTCATCAGTCCCAGCATCTCCTGCAAACAGATCATGCATCTGATGAATTTCACAGGAAAATCAGACTTTATCCATCCACTCTGGTTTTTTTCCTCCATAGAGTATTATTTTTTTTGACAAAAAAATGCAGCTACTGACAGACCCCAAGTGATGCTCAAGCACTAGTCATGAATTTAATTACACTTAATGTTAGGCTTTTTAAAAAACAAGATAATGCTTTACTTGATAAGATTACAAAAATAACAAAAATTGTGCTTATTTCAACTAGTAAAAACGTTATGCTCGGAATACCACCTGAGCCAGTAAAATCTTATCTGAAAAATGAATGAATGGTAATTCAAGCTCATAGAAAGACCGCTGACCTGTACTTGTTTGGGTGCGAGCTCTTTTGTGCCACGGAAGACGTAGCTCTTGGCGATGCCTTCGCAGCTGAGCTCGTGGACCTGAATCATGCGGCCGAATGTGATGAGACCCACCAGGGCATTGGGTGGAAGGAGACTCAGAGACATCTGCAGCGATTCCTTCAGAGCCTGGAGATCTTCCTCCTCCAGACATGTGTCCACCACATACAGAAAGATTAGAGGGGTTGGAGGTCCACGCTGAAGAGAAACACATTAGGTTACTTAAAAAGATTAGGTAAAACGTTAGAATAACGCTCCATTAGTTAATGTTTATTAACATTAACTAAGTGTGAATTATCCTGTAAAGCATTTATTAATCATAGTTCAATATATACTAATGCATCATTAAAATCCAAAATTGTGCTGGTTAACATTAGTTAATGCAAACTGATTTAACATGAACTGACACAAATTAACGTTATTTAACTTAAATAAGATAAATAAATATAAACATACACATATATATATATATATACACATATATATACACATATATATATATACACATACATATATATATATATATATATATACACACACATACACATACATACACATATATATATATATATATATA
>CAIGQW010055671.1:1239347-1254176 GCA_903798125.1 Danio choprae | reverse complement strand
ATATTATATTATATTATATTATATTATATTATATTATATTATATTATGTTATATTATATTATATTATATATAGACTTTCTCTACACAGTTGTACACAGCGCCTTATAACTTGTATATTTATAACAAATCTGTACATACAATTCAACATCCAGAGCTTTCTGACTGATTGCATCTCTGTTTAATGTTTGTTGTCTTTTTCATATTTATTTCGTGTTGTCACTTGTCACTTTATGTACACTGGAAGATTCTGTAGCCAAAACAAATTCCTTGTGTGTGTAAGCACACTTGGCAATAAAACCGATTCATATCATATCATATCATATCATATCATATCATATCATATCATATCATATCATATCATATTATATTACATCATATTCTTCTTCTTCTTTTTCTTTTCTTTTTCTTTTCAGCTTAGTCCCTTTATTAATCTGGGGTCGCCACAGTGGAATGAACCGCCAACTTATCCAGCATAGGTTTTTTCACACAGCGAATGCCCTTCCGGCTGCAACCCATCACTGGGAAACATCCACACACACCCATTCACACACATACACTAAGGACAATTTAGCTTACCCAATTCACCTCTAGCGCATGTCTTTGGACTTGTGAGACATCATATTATATTATATTATATTATATTATATTATATTATATTATATTATATTATATTATATTATATTATATTATATTATATTATTCATTCATTCATTCATTTTCTTTTCGACTTAGTCCCTTTATTAATCTGCGGTCGCCACAATGGAATAAACCGCCAACTTATCCAGCAAATGTTTTACGCAGCGGATGCCCTTCCAGCTGCAACCCATCTCTGGGAAACATCTACACACACTCATTCACACACATACACTATGGACAATTTAGCCTACCCAATTCACCTGTACTGCATGTCTTTGGACTTGTGGGGGAAACCGGAGCACCCGGAGGAAACCCATGCCAACACAGGGAGAACATGCAAACTCCACACAGAAACGCCAACTGACCCAGCCGAGGCTCGAACCAGCGACCTTCTTGCTGTGAGGCGAACGTGCTACCCACTGCGCCACTGTGAGGCCTATATTATATTATATTATATTATATTATATATTATATGATATTATATTAAATGACAGAACAAATAATAAAAAATACATGTAAAGTTGACTAACAAATTAGAAATTACTTTTGTTTATGAATATTGTATATGAATACTGTGAACCAAATTTTTAAACCATTTTTGACTTTAATGTTAAGTTTTAAAGATAATTGTAGCCTATATAATTTGCACAGGTGCATGTTTTTGTATCTTGTAATTTATGGTTTCATCCAGGGTCCAAAGAAATTAGAAATTAGCCTACTCTAAATTCTAGAAAAGAAAGGATTTAGCCTACATCAAAATATAGCTACAATGAGAGCTGTAATATGGACTTGTTACTAATTTATAACTCCTTAATTTTCACCCACACCCATGTGCCTCTAAAAATGACTATGGTAATTTGTAGTAAATAGCCTACTCTAGTGTTTTTGGACCTCAGAACAGTTTATTAAACTGCATATATTAGTATTTAAGCTTTTTTTTTTCTAGAAGGCTAGTATCATATTTCTAAAAATTACTATGATATTTTGTAGTAGGTAATTAGCATATTATAGTGTTTTTGGACCAGATAAATGTTTATTTTACTGCTTATATTAGTATTTAAGCATTTTTTCTTCATTTGTAGAGAGCTAGTATCATACACTTCTAAACTTCTAACAAACGACTATGGTAATTTTTAGTAAATAGCCTACTATAGTGTTTTTGAACCATAGAAATGTTTATTATACAGCAAATGTTAGTATTTAAGCATTTGTTTATTTGTAGAAGACTACCTTAACGAGTCCATAGATGGCGCTGGATACAAACTTAAATGCAACTTGAACAACAGCATCACCTCTCGGCCACTCGCACACACAAACATGCACGACACACACGAACGGAGAGAGAGAGAGAGAGAGAGAGAGAGAGAGAGAGAGAGAGAGAGAGAGAGAGAGAGAGAGAGAGAGAGAGAGAGAGAGAGAGAGAGAGAGGGAGAGAGAGAGAGAGAGAGAGAGAGAGAATGAATTTACCCAGTCGCTGCAGTCACGCTCATTTCTCCGGAGCTCGGGCTGAGGATGCTGCCGTCTCTCCTCCATATACACGAGAATGCAGGAGCGCGCAGAGGCGGACGGGGGCGAGCGCACCGGGCCGCCTGAACCCACCCACATCTCACCGGCGATCATACACCGTCACTTTTCCAAACTTACTAGAACTATGCACGGGAGCCGATGCTGAACAATCTGGGCGGACTCGCTCTGTATGCCGCCCTTTCTTCTGCTCATCAGCTGTTGCTGCTTTGGGAAAAGTCGAGGCGACTCCCACTGTAAGGGCATCGGATACGAGCATCTCTCCACGATGCGTCCTCAGTCTCCCTGACTCCTCCTGACACTGCCTGCCTGCCTCATTAATATTTGATCTGGTACCACAGCAGCAGCAGCTCGCCTTTTCTAATGGAGAATTCTCCACAAGCACAGCCTGGATCCAAGGCGCCGGAAAGTCCAGCAGAAGACATCGTCAACCTCACGGACGAAGAGCTCCTCCAATGGAGCAAAGAGGAGCTGGTGCAGCGGCTCCGGAGGTGTGAAGCCGATAAAATGAGCGTCATTCTGGATCACAGTAATCTGATTCGGGAGGTGAACCGCAGCCTGCAGCTGCATCTGAACGAGATCCGGGGGCTGAAGGTGAGCAGATGAGATCATGGGCGTCTGGAGCACACCTGCGCTCTCCGATGAGGCGCCACAAGCTCTTGGGTGCACATTATTCATCCTGTAGGAATAACGCCTACTACTGTTGTATTATATGCTTATATGTTTTTGATTCAAAGCTTCTAAACTTTGCAAGAAGCACAAACATTAGTGGTATTGTTTTAATATCAAAATCATTTTTTTTCCCCCTAACTGCAGTGTTAAACACCTGTTGTGTGTAAATGTGAACCTTTTTCTAATTTTAACATTTGTAGTCTAAATAAATCTAGGAAGACATTATCAAAAATATTTTTAAACCAGCTCATATTTGTTCTTTAAAATGTAAATTTGGATTTTTAAAAATATTTATTTACTTTAAAGGGATAGTACCCCCAAAAAATTAACACTTACTTACTATTTACTCATCCTTGAGTGGTTCCAAACGATTATGAGTTTCTTTATTCTGTTGAACACACAAGAAGATATTTTGAAGAAAGCTAAAAACCTGTAACCATTGACTTCCATAGTAGGAAAAACAAATACTACAGAAGTCAATGGTTACAGATTTTCAACATTTTTCTTTTGTGTTCTAAAGTAGAAACTCATAAATGTTTAAAAGGGTGAAGGGGTGAATAAATAATGTCAGACTTGACATTTTTGGGTGAACTATCCCTTTAAGAAAGGATGCTTTTTTTTCTTTTAAGTTTTATAATAATATTCCATACATCTTTTGCAAGTTTTTTTTAAATCATACACTAGATAAGTCAGTGCTCTGAATGCTTACCCACATAGCAAAATTTCTCTGGCCCAGATTTGGCCCACACAATCAGAATAACGGTACATGACTGGACCAAGTCTGGCTTCCAGACAAGAGCCAAACATGGACCATATCTGGGCCAAGTCTCAGCTAAGTTAATAATCCATAACTGGGCCTGAACTGGGCCAGAAATGTTGGTGTGTCACGACTGCAATGAAATTGATAAACCCAGGAAGCATTGCGCTTTGGGCATGTTATGGGCATGTTTTTTCTTGAAGTGACCTGATTGGTAGACTTGTTTACTCAAATAGTTTAAATGTATTTTAAATGTGGGTCAAGAAAGGCCAAACTCACGTGGGCCACATATACATTTTTTACATCTGGACCAAATACTACATTTGACATGTGACCCATGACTTGTGTGCCTCCTTAAAGACGGTGCCACCTCTGCCAAACCCGGGTTATGTTTGGCCCACATGCTGTATGCCAGTGCCGGATGAATGCCTGCTGTGCCAGCTTCATGCCAAATCTGGGCCAGAATTCTTTGCTACCTGGGTAGTTTATCAACTTCATTCATCAGCGTTGATGCATCATGCCAAGTTTGATATCATTGAAGTCAATGGTTTGCACACGTGTCTGATGATGTATTGCTTTAATTGAACTCTTTATGACAGGAAGATGTTTGCCAAGTGTGTCACCTAAGAAAATCATAGCTTTAGGGTATGTTTACAAGCCAATAATGTACCAAAAGTGGAAAGGATTTTTATACACAATTCTACTTATAGCTTTGCTTAGGCTAAATATTACGATATTGTCAAAATGATCTGTGAAAACTATTTAAAAAACTCATTATTTTTCGTCATGACAGGCCAGTAGTTGACGATGTCACAATGTAAAGAAGCATTTTGTGCCTGCACACTTATAGTTTTGTAGCCCACCATTGACATGGGATAGAAAGCAATACAAATGTGCACCATTTTTATAAAACTGAAGTTGCGTCCCAAATGACATCCTTATACACTATGCACTTATACACTGTATAGTGTATGTGATTAGTGTCATCCCAAATGAAACACTAATGTTTTTTACTAACACAAATACAAACGGTTTCCCAGTCGATGTTTAACGGTTGCCAGATTATTGCAATAAACTACCAAGTAGAAACTGTCATGAGTACAACCACATTCACCATCGGGAGGTGGCAGAAGAATTTTGAGTTTAGAATTTTGCTTTCACAATCCAAAATAAATGGTCCAATAAATCCAACCATAGCGCCAATAGCTCCTCCCCTTCCGCTATGTCAGTTGAATAAGGTGATCATCCGGGTATTTAAAGTGCACTTATTGTTTTTAGAATTTTCATTGTGAAGGCACTGCTACTAACACTATTTAAACTACAAAATAGCATAGAATAGTGCATAAGTATGCAATTTGGGATAGACCTTGAATTTTTGTTGTTTACATGGAGACAATGACAGCATCTTTTTCAAAAACGTGCCCTTTGAAAACCACTTTAATTTTTTAGACCCCCTAAACAACATTGTTGTGTAAATTTCTGTTACCCATTGTACTGTCTTGAATAAATAACTGTAATTATTTGTTTAAAGTTGGCATAAAACAGAAGATTTTCCCATACATGAAATACATCCAACTGAAAATGTCCTGAAATGAGAGAAAAAAGGGTTGTGCATGATTTCATCTTTGGGAATGGATTGGATCATTGGAAGATGGACATTGCTAACAAAATGAAAGAAGATTGATGAATGGATGAACGCAGGGCAGAGTCAAGAACACACTGATAGCGCCACCCTATTGGCATCCCATGTGATCAGAAATGAAGAAAAGTTATTTTGAGGGGGGAGGAATTTGATTTGATTGGTATTTAATTAAAGACTATGAGGGCAAATACATTACAAAATAATGAATTGCACAGATACATAAATTAAAACAAGCAGTAACATACACAGTACATAAAATAAGAAGAGTAAAGTTTGATTTCATGCTGACTTTAAAAAAGGCCCTCTGTGTAGTATAGTTTGTGTAGCTTTAAAATGTCCAATTGTCCAACTACATCTTACGTTTATAAAAACTGTTAACACAATGTATTGCTTTCCCTTTGGTGATGAAGGAGGTGAACCAGAAGCTGCAGGATGATAATCGGGAACTGAGAGATCTGTGCTGTTTCCTGGATGATGACCGGCAGAAGGGCAAGCGAGTGTCTCGTGAGTGGCAGCGTCTGGGCCGTTTCAGCGCCAGTGTCATGCGTAAAGAGGTGGCACTGTACCTTCAGAAGCTGACAGAACTAGAACGCAAGCAGGAGGACGTCATTCGGGAGAACCTGGAGCTTCGGGAACTTTGTCTGCTGATAGACGAGGAGAAAGGAGGCGGCGGAGGGGAAGGAATTCAAGGTGGGACTGGAACCATTGGATGTCGCAATTCCATTGACAGCCAAAGTGGGCTCCTGGTACCTGGTTTGATGCGGGACGTGGGAGATGGGAGCAGCACTTCTAGCGCAGGAAGTGCTGACAGCTCGGAGCATCCACACCATAAGCAGCCACAGCCACCATCTAGTGCAGGAACTGGGAATAAAAGTCCAGATATCCAGAAGTCTCGTTCTCTGAAAAGAGGGGAAGGAGATCGTGGGGAAATCTCCAGCCCTGACCCTCCGGTCCGGCACAGAAGCACAAGCCTGGAGTATCCCTTCGTTCTGCCCCAGCCCTGCCGACCTCGCTGTGGCTCCATATCCGTGCCTGACCATCGGCTAATTCGAGGGCTGAGTCCAGAAAAGTATGGTCGATCCCTAGGCCACCGGAGTCCTGAGACTCATCCAAAGCACCATCTGGCTCCAGGACAGACCATGAGTCCAGAGCTTTACATCCAGAGGCACAGGGGCAGCTTAGGAAGTGGGCCTGGGAGTCCAGAGCCTAGACACTTGCTGCTAGGATCAGCAGAGCTCCACCACGAGAAAAGCAAGCTTGGAGGAAGTAGTCCTGAGATGCTGAGGCACCAGTACAGCATGAGTCCTGAGCATGGGAAGTTTGGCAGCCCTGGAAGAGAGACATCACCACGAAGACTTGCTGGAGATGAGCTGTCGCCACACCATCGGAGCCTTTACAATGGTGTCAATGGTGGGTTCGACTTGCTAAATTATACATGTATGAAAAACACTGAAGTGTGCTTGTATGCCCGAGAGATAATTATCCTTTTCTATTGTTATCCCATTTTGACCAAGATAAATTGGGGTATGATATTATTGGGGTATGGTATTTACATCAATAATCATAATTTCATTATGCAAACTATTTAAATAGATACTATATTGAACTTATTCTGCAATGCAGAAGTAAGCTCTTTTCTGTGATTGTTGTTGTGGACTTCCGATTCAGTTGTCTATGGTAAATAGAAATTACAAACAGCAGAAAATGGTCATAACTACGTGCTTTACAAACAACTGTGTTTATGACTATACATAAAATATTATAATTACAAAATACCAGTTTGCAACATCAAGCAGCATAATGAGCTGTTTTTTATGGCCATAATCAATGTAAGTGAATGAAACTGGAAGTCTTGAGCCAATAAGGTTCCAATGTCTGCGAATGCTATTAAGAGGTCTGATCAAAATGTTCACGTTTTTATGCCATCATTTTTTATTGGAAATGTCTTACTTCCCAATACTGAAGTCGTAATTACACATTGTCACATTCAGTATCTTATTGCTTAAATCAAAGAGGAGTGCAGGCTCACTATTGCTGCTTCTTGGGGACATGTAGAATCCTATTTGTTGTCAATCAGATCAACTTTACCCATACTTTTAAGATCGGGATGCCTAGACCCAGTCTTGGAGGGCCAGTGTCTTGCAGAACTTAGAGCTGAGCACTTTAATCGAGTTTTCAACTAGAAATTTTTGAGCAAATTTTAGAGCTAACCTCTGCAGGACATTGACCCTCCAGGAGCGGGATCTGGATATTCAGGATTTTCATCATTTTAGTCAGATTTATTGTGTAATGCAACATTGCAACTGGAAGAAATATTATTATAGATGTTGGATCTCTCCTCTGCTAAGTTTACATTATATGGATTTCCATTCATAAATGTGGCAAGGGAAGCCATTGATGTCCCATTTCTGAATAGGTAACTAATATTTACTATAATTCTGATAACATGTGAAGGCAGCATAACACATGAAATTAAAAGAATCACTTGTTGCTGTTATCGAGGTCTATGTAGTTTCATTCAGACTAGCCTGATGCCCACAGTCAGATTTCTACGAACTCTGCTGAAGTTACCCATTATTGGCTCATCCACAGTTAATTATTTCTCCAGAGACACCACTGCACTTATCCCTGGTATCATTCAGAACTGAACCCAAACTGGACACTGTATTTGACGTCCCAACTACCTATTTCACATTTCAGCCTGGTATGGCACTCAAAGGTTATTAGATAATAGCACAACTATGGTTTATGTCCTAAAAATCATAAAATTAGTATTAGCATTAGCACATCTGATGAAGAATGTTTTAAAAAGGATGTTCTATAGAACGTGAATGTGAACTACCACATCAGTTACGTCGCTTCACTGCTATTAGCGATTTCCTCCACGGCCTGATAGGATAGCAAAGTGTCCATTGATTGTCCACTGAATGAGCAATATTGGCACAAGTAGTAGGTTGAGGTACTTTTCACCCACAGTTTTTGTACAGGATTCAATTTTTTCACACCACAAGTAGGCAAGTAGGCCTTTTTGCTGCTTTATTGAACCAAAACTGATAGCTTATGAGATGAAAGATGTGCTGACTGTGTAAAATCTCACATTCTTAAATAAACACAGAGAGATGCGCATTACTCCGTTTATGAGAAATGGAGAAAATCAAAGGCGCTAGGCAGGGATGTGCATATCCCACAGCTGCAGATAACGATTTCTACAGGAGAACATGCTGAGTAGCCTATAGTTCACACTGTCCATAAAACACTCACCTCAAGGTGAAAGATGTGACTCACTTTGCATTCATTAGCTTCAAGAAATGCCCCCTTAAGATGAAATAAGGACCGTGAAAGATCAGATTGATGTCCTGATTTAATAGCATAGAACTTGCTAGAACTCCTGAATCTTGATAGTGTTAAATTAATTTTTACGGATTTGTTACGTGCATGGTGGCACCTCTCTGGTGGCAAACCAACGTTCTCTCGACTTGACAAGGTCAAAATGAAATCAATAATAGCCGTTGAAAGATATTAGCTTTACAAATTGCGAAGACCCTCAAGAATGCCTTTCAGCTAAGCATTAACAATAAAAGGTAATTGCTAACAAGATGACTGTTGTTGAGGGGAGGCTGTGGTTTCAGCATTGTCCTGCATGTCTGTAAGGCTGCTGTAGACATTTGTCACTGTCAGAGCCTGTTCTGCTGTTGGTCCCAAAGGGAAAACTGCATGTCCACTGACCCTATAGACACTCCCCCAGATCATTCGTATCCTCCCCAATGCTGCTCTGAAATGCTGTGTGGTGTTGATGAACTAACAAGGTGTGTAGAGTATTGGGTTTACCCAAATAATAAAGAATGTCTGTGTCAGCTATACTAAATAGGGCAAATTAGCACAGAAATGCACTCCCATAAAATCACTGATGAGTGGAAGGTTTTTTAAATTAAAGCAACTCATTTTCAATATGTCTACCACAGTGTATAAACAAGCACAAATTAGATTGCAAACTAACAGAACCAATGATGATACTGCATATTATGTTCTAGAAGCACAGGGGCAAAATAAGTTAAGACATGCTTTCTGTGCATTCATTACTGCCACAAACACCAATAAATGTACAATCGCAAACTGCAAATACTCTCCTGCCATAAGATTGGAGTCTGAACAAATGTAAAAAAATCAACCTGTCCACACCTTTTCTACACTAAAGTTTCACTTTATGTCTTTACTAAGTCCTGAGTGGTGTTTTCAATGGCAAAAGAGGGAAGAAAGCTGTTAGCAATAGTGGCTTTAAAGTACTGTTGTTCATGTACTGTTTTTTTTTAAAGGGGACCTATTATGCCTGTTAAATAAGTCTCTGATGTCTCGAAAGTGTGCATGGGAAGTTTCAGATCAAAATGCCCAATTTTGCCCAAGAATGCCCAAGATTTCAAAATCAAAATACCCAACAAACAATGTTTTAAAACTCTTTGAAACTCTTTTGCTCCTTTTAGGCTATGATCCAGATTGTGCCATTGTGGTGACTGTCGCTTTAAATTCAAATGAGATGAGAGCCTTATTTTGAAAAAAGGGTGGAGCTAAAAATGCTAATGCCTTAGCATAGCAGCAGACCCAAAATGGCTGCTTCTCTCTCAGGGCTGTCTGTGCTGACTTCCCCCCTCCAATGACATGTACAAAGGGAGAATGTCAATCAAGGTGTTTCTGCAGTTTCTTTTTATGAAGTGTGATTATAAAAATAGAATGAATACATGTTTACCATTAGAGGCTGGCTATATTCACACACTGTTGCCACACAACTGTGTTTAAACCCCTTATAAAACATAAGTTTTGCAAAATAGTTTTGAAAAAACAATCATTTAGATATAATAGGCTATTTTATGGTCTCGTTTTGACCTCCTAATCAGACCACACTGTTTGAATAGGTGTAGTGGATTGTAGACTCTAAAGTAAATGCCCACTGTTATGATTGGCTCACGGTTTGCATATTTAAAAACTTTCCAAAGTTAGTGTGGTCACCGATATAAACATCTCCATGCACGTTTGACAGCCAACATCCTCCATAGACGGACGCTTGCTGTGTTTTAGTTAAAAATAGTGTGTGAATATTCAATACATATCATGTGATCTGCAATAGCAGACAAAGTAGTAGTTACCATGTAATAGAAACAATTACTTATGCTTGTGCGATGTAACATTACTTTCGAATCCATTATTGTCAGCATCGTATTTTAGATTCAAACTCTTTTAAAAAAAACAGCATTTAATTGTGCAGAGCAATGAAGTGAACTAAGAATCAAGATTTCACTTATGCAGTCCAGAACTTATATAGCAGAACCTATTAAAAATAAAGTTCCTAATTAAATTTTTCCTAATGTTGGGAACAGAAGGAAGGCAATGGAAAGAGAAATGTTTTTTCCAAAACCTGGCACACAACCGCCTGTTCGTCGTTTGGTGTCTGCTGCACCTGTGGTGGCCGAGTTCTGGCCCTAAATAGTTCTGTGTTATTTGACTGTTTGTAACTTCATATTCAACTCAAAAGACTAAAGACTGCATCGCTTTCTTGATTTTTGCGTTTTTCAAACACAGATTTTAATGCAGCAATTCGAAGGATTAATAAAAATATGCAAATCACCATCATTTATAATTTATGTTGCGTGGGTGTGGAGATCCCGATCTTTTAATGATTAATCGTGCAGCTTACACTGTATGCATTGATGCAGGCTAAACAAGTAGTGACAGAAAACACCTTTAATAACCTAAGAAACCCACCACATCACAAACTACCACAACTTCTTCGGTCATCATTATATTTTACAGGAAAGCCTAAATGCTTTCATGCATGTGATTTAAATGACGCGAGAGGCGATCTTTCTGCGATCGGTACAAATTTAGGATTAATCTACAAGTAAAAATAATGTATTAGTCTAATCCGCGAGCCACGTGTTCTGAACTGTGGGTTGTGATCCGTACGAATCATGGATCAACCGTGATCTGTTACACCCCTAGTAAAAGTGTCTTATGTCTGTGCATATGCGCAGTACATGAACGAAAGCGGGTTTTTTTTGTCGTTTTAGTGTGGATGACGAAAAAGAAATTAAAACAATAATGTGGACATAGAGCATTTTTAGACAAAAACGCTGTTTTCAAATGTATCCAGATGTAGCCAAAGTGGCTAAATTCCACAACTTGTTGATTTGGGAGATTGACTTCAATACAAGCTGTTTTTAGACTAAAAAGAAGGTTTGAGTTCTGAAACCTGCATGTTTTTATAGTAGCTACGATGACCGCTAATACGCCATTTTGATTTCTCAGATCTAGTTATTTCAAACCATTTTTTTGTTTGTTTGTTTTCTCCTATACAATAAAAGCTAATGCTGTGTAATGTCTTGTATTGAGTTTTACTGGAGAAAAATTAATACAGGTTTGGAATGACAAGCAGTAACATGATTAGCGAATCTGATCTCATTAAAGTCAATCAGTTTACTTCAGCATCTTTGTTTATTGCCTGGATAACAAGAACATTGTTCTGGCGTCTGTATTTGTTGAAGAGCCCTGTCAGTGATGGCTTTTATAGAGAATCCATTAACGCTGTCAGCATTTACTCGGTGGGCAGACAGCTAGTGTCCTTTATTTATTTATTTAGTTCACTCAACGGTGGTGGCTGTACTGAATTTTGGAGTTATATCACAGTTATATCACAGTTTAACCGTGATTATATCACAGTTTGTGACATAAGAGCTGTGGATGTCTATTTGCAGGCCGGCATGATGGAAACGGTTTCAGCATTTGCACGTATTGACAAAACCGCATTGTGTTGCTATTAGGAAATCCGTTCAGAAGCAGCGTGTTGGAGTCTACAAATCATAAACGCAGTATTTGTTGTAGGAATTAAAGTTGCGCATAGATGTGGGGATGTTGAAGCTCTGGATAATCCTGTAAGAGGTTTTCAGAGAATTATTATTATTTTTTTCTGCTTTCTTAGCGTGTGGCTCTTATTCAAAAAGCCCAATCACATGATTATAAACATCACTGTGGCTTTAGTCAGCGAAGTTCGGATAAAGGAGCGTCTAAATAACAGCGTCACAATACAATCCCTCAGCGTTTTTCACAGAAATCCTGCACCAAAACAAGCACCTTTTAACCTCCTCAAAACTAATCTTAAAGCCATCACGCTGCATGCTTTTTTTCGCCTTCAGACTAAGATACAGGTTTAGACTTCGCATGGGAATTGTACAGTAGCTAAAGCTGTCAGTTCATGCCGGAAATTTGGTTTGGATTTCACACGAAAGCGATTCTCATTCAGGCAGTACAGTATGCTGAAAACGTCTGTCAATATGCAGCTTTATGCAAGGGAAAAGCCAATGCTCATGTTACTGAATGTTAAAATGAAGGCATTGTTGGACAGGCAGAGAAAAATGGGTGCTCTATTCTCTGTCTCTTGGCTCAGGTTTATATTTTTGTGCTTTTTGCTGACCCCGCACTGTGAGCAGATGGAGGAACCAAAATGGTTTTATTTTTATTTTTAGCAAGGTTAAAGGACCAGTTCACCCCAAAATGAAAATTCTGTCATCATTTACTCACCAACATGTCACACCAAACCCGTATATACATCCTGTTTCTTCTGTTAGGGATAAAAGAAGGCATTGTTTAGTATTCCACTGGTCAAAATGAATGGAGCTTTCAAACTTACTATGATATTGGGAATTTAATTTTTATGCAATAAATATTGCGATGTCAATACGGTTTTACAAGATAGTATTCACAGGTACAGGTACTAGTATTCAACAGGTACAGGTAAATAGTATTCAGATACAGAAATTGAATAGTCACAATGCAATAAATGCTTCTCACAATGCAATAAATGCACAGGTTCGATGAGATTCCTCTCCTGAAGAAATCTGCATGCCAATATTGGGTCTCAGTCATAGCGCCACCTGCTAACAGAAGGAAGTTTGGCATAAATCTGTGATTTTCTTAGGTATTTTAATATATCAGCTTAAATTATTATTGTCCGCTGTTCTCTGTCATCCTAAAGCCACCGGGTGGTGGTGAGCCAGAGTGCGAGGTCCCTTTCATCGCTGCTTGCAGCTTTAATCTAGAATTTGGATCTTGTGAGTCAGTTCTGGAGGTTAACTAAATAATGTTGATGACAGACTTTGATTCAGCTGTTTTTAGAGAGACTAAAACAACATCTGCAACGTATGTATTGAGATTGGTCCACCGGTCATTCTATTTTTCCAATCACATGACCTGTTTAGTTTTTGCTGCGGATCAAAGAGTTTATTCCCTAAAAATTGTCTAATTTTTGTTAACTTACATTCTTCTTGTTTTGAAGTTTTGTTAACTTACAGTCTTCTTATCATATGCTTTTATTATGTTTATACGGTTTGTAATGTGCATTTAAAGATTTTATGCACATCTTGGCGTTCCCATGCAAAGGTTTTACGTGATATTGCAAAATGTGCATAAAATGTGCATAGATGGTGTTTACACAACACTAGCTGTTTCCATCCAAACATGCGAATTAAAGTGATGCGCAAAACTGCAATATTGCATAAAACATTTGCAAATGAAGCAGCGTTTCCATCCAATGAGTCAAAGAGAACAAAATCGTCACTTCCTGATAAGCTGACACCAAAAACACATATTTTCTTCGGTAGGAGAAGCGAATTCTTTTAACATATGCTAGAATTTATTCAGTAAATGTGTTCCCATCATAGTTTATGCACATTTTCTCTTATTGCATATTTTTTTTCTCCTACTCAGTTGTGTAGATAAGATTTTTATGGCCACTTTTTTTTAATGTATGCGGATCTTAAGCATTTTTTTAATCTAATATTCCAAAATAGATGGATGGAAACATAGCTAACCGTCTTTGTGTTTTGGACTGAAACTTTGGCCTGAAACTGCGAACTTTTGAAAATGTCATTCAAAGTTATTCTTTTTTTAAATGATACGCTTATCATCACCATGTACAACTACAAACACTCGTGTTTTGTGGTCTGATGACAGACAATGGCAGAACCGTAAAGTGTTTCTTTACAAGGTGACAGCGCCATCTACTGGTCTGGCATGCAGAAAAGGCTTTCATTTCGACAACATTGTGGTCTTTTCAAAAAGGACTGTATTTCTTTTCATGCATTGTTGCGTACACATATCCTTTATTGAATCAGTGAGCTCATTGACCAATGATTGATTTTGTGGAATAAATCAGCTAATCCGGTGAAAAGATCCTGAATTTGTTCTAGAACTGGAAACCTCTTCTCCTTTCATAAACTGAGTGGCATAATCATGTTTCTTGGCTAAGCTTGACTGCTCAAAAACTCTTTCCAAACTCTTGTGCATGTGAGATTTCTTTCTCAGCTACTTTAAACCATGGCAAATCTAAGACCTTCCTAATACCACAGATAAGAGTGAGGCTTTTAAAGAGGAGACAAAGCGGCCATTACACAAGTCTGGGAAAAAAAGGCCATTTCATGATGATGCAGAAGTCAGACCTCTTCAGACTCAAACTCTTGAATCCTCAGGGAAGGTTTAGGCAGACCTGTATCGCGATTGCTCTATGAGTGTGTGTGTGTGTGTGTGTGTGTGTGTGTGTGTGTGTGTGTGTGTG
>CAIGQW010055671.1:1217961-1239337 GCA_903798125.1 Danio choprae | reverse complement strand
TGTGTGTGTGTGTGTGTGTGTGTGTGTGTGTGTGTGTGTGTGTGTGTTTGTGTGTGTGTGTGTGTGACCTTGGGAAAAACCCCCCTCTGACTCCGGCTCTAAATTTAGCTCTGAAGCTGACAGCCTGCACACTGTTTACCTCCACACATACAGTAGACAGAGACCTTTCCCCCACTTCCACTAACACACTGTCTTACGGGTGACAGGCTGAATCATTATTTAATTAAATTATTTAAATAAATTAAATTAATTTTTTTTTTTATTTAATTATTATTGATTTTATATTATTATTATTTATTTTATTTTAGTTTGACGTTTTTTTATTCTGACAAAATTATTGTATACCAAAGGCTGTAATTCAGTTCTAGTAAGTAAATCCTTTTGTAGTGAAAATTAAATAAAATTTGAGTTATTTTACTTATTTAAGTTTTTCAAAGTTATTTTATTTATATTCCAGTAATGTTTCGACTATACTCTTTAATGAATAACTGTAAAGTGATGGTTTTATAAAAAAATTTAAATTCAGTTTTATTCATATGCCAGTATAATTGGTGATTCATTCCACTGTGGCAACCCCTGATAAATCAGGAAATAAGCCGAAGGAAATGGAGTAAGGTTTACATACTTTAACAACTGCTATAATTTACATAATAATTTTTACAATTTATTTAAATTTAATTTTATTTTATTTAAACGTTTTTTTTCTAACAAAATTATTGTATACAAAAGGCTATACTTTAGTTTTTTAACACTCACAAAGAATAATTGGCAGTTCATTTCACTGTGTGATCACCCCTGATAAATCAGTAAATAAGCCAAATAGTGGGTGGGTAAATTCTGTTTTATTTTATTTAAATTCCAAGGTTTACAAGCTTTAACAACTCTGTAATATCTGTAATATAAAATAATTTTTATTTTAATAAAGTTTACACCCTAATGACAACTTGGTTATATTTTGTTTTGTGCATAATATATTACCGCAATTAAGTTTAGTAAGATGTACAGTTGTGAACACATACAGTATTCAGTGCAGGTTAAATTAGATTTGTTGTAAAATATTAAATGAAATGTTAACAAATGGGCCTTACGGTGGCGCAGTGGATAGCACGATCGCCTCACAGCAAGAAGGTCGCTGGTTCGATCCTTGGCTGGGTCAGTTGGCGTTTCTGTGTGGAGTTTGCATGTTCTGCCCGTGTTGGCGTGGGTTTCCTCCGGGTGCTCCGGTTCCCCCCACAAGTCCAAAGACATGCGGTATAGGTGAATTGGGTAGGCTAAATTGTCCGTAGTGTATGAGTGTGAATGGGTGTGTGTGGATGTTTCCCAGTGATGGGTTGCAGCTGGAAGGGTATCTGGTGTGTAAAACATATGCTGGATAAGTTGGTGGTTCATTCCGCTGTGGCAACCCCAGATTAATAAAAGGACTAAGCCGAAATGAAAATGAATGAATGAATGTTAACAAATTTTACACTGTTAGATCTATGCTCTATTACAATGTTTTCATTACATCAAATCATATATGAGTTATGTACAGTTGAATGTTACATTTATAAGTGACCAAAATTATTCATTCATTCATTCATTTTCCTTCGCCTTAGTCTCTGATTTATCAGAGGTCGCCACAGTGGAATGAACCGGCAACTATTCCAGCATATGTTTAATTATAATGGGTTGCTCTTCCAGCCTCAACTCTGTACTGGAAAACATCCATATACTCTCACATTCACACACATACTCATACACTACGGCCAATTTAGTTAATCCAATTCACCTATAGCGCATGTCTTTGGATTGTGGGTGAAACCGGAGCACCCGGAGGAAACCCACGCCAACACGGGGAGAACATGCAAATTGCACACAGAAATGCCACCTGGCCCAGGCGGGATTCGAACCAGGGACCTTCTTGTTGTGAGGCAACAGTGCTAACCACTGAGCCACCATGCTGCCTGACCAAAATTATTCAATAATAATTAATTTAGTTTAATAAAGGAACTGACATGCCAAACTGTCCCCTTTAACTGCTGCCCAAGCTTGCAATACGGAGTAACAGGCTTACATTTACACAGTGGCATGGCTTACACAGATGAAATGAACAAAAGCAGGAGCTGCCAAGTGAGAAGATGTCCTTTAATTCTTGCTCTGTGCACCATATGTGATTATTTTTATTTCCCTGGGAAAGAATATTACAGTGAGCTCTTAGTCACAGGCCCCTAATGGATTTTCACGGCGGGCTCAGCTCTCAGCTCAGACGCTTGAGTCATGGCTTTGTGTGAGGATTGTGAGTTTCACTAAAAACGCTGCTTTGCATCCCAATATTTGCTTCTGCACCACATGTGACTGCAATAATAATGGTCACCTAACAGGTTTCACTTCACCTACAGCCATGTTGGGTAAGTTACTTCCAAAAAACGTAATTAATTACTAATTACATTACTGAAATTGTCTACAAAGTAACTCAATTACTCTATAAGTAATTTAATTATTTGACTTGATCTAAACGCATAATTGAAATGTAACTCATTCATTCATTTCCTTTCCTTCGGCTTATGGCTGTGAAACAAAGCATGAGAACGAAAATTAAAGTGACGAATCTAAGCAACCAAAGCAAGTCAAGAGGGAACACAAACAAGACCTTTATACATTTTAAGGCCTCTTCTCCACATTAGGATTCAGCCAGTAACATAGGTGACATTTTAACTAAATACTGATTGTAAGAAACTAATCCTAAACTAAAACATTATTCATAGACTTAATAAAAATGCTAATCCAGCAGGTGGCGCCTACAACAGCAGGAATAACGGCGTTGTCTTGGTTACTGCAGTAAACAAAGCAGCGTGACGTCAAATCTAGCAGGATTTTACCGATTTCATAAACTACACAGCATCCCAATATTTGCATATTAAATTCAGGCAAACTTCAGCACACTGATACAAAATGTAATAGTTTGTAAAATAGCATTTAAAGGCGCAGTATGTAAGTTTGACACCCAGTGGTTGAACTAGGTATTGCATTCCTGAATCAAAACAAATGCAAGCGCAGGTTGCCAGATTGAGGACAAACAGGAGTGAGTCTGACTGTTGAGCCTAGAGGCTGATTTAAATCGTGTTCCATATAAAAGCAACGGCACGCGATAGAAGGAATATTCTCCATATTAAAAGGAGTTTTTGTTCTAACCAACACCTTGAATTGATATACAGTATTAGAAACGGCTTCTATTGCAGCTGAACAACAGAAAACTGACAATGATCACCTCAGGTACAACTCATGTGCTTTATTCAGTGTTAAATGCTAATAATGTGAGTCTGAATGCCATTTTAAATGACATTTATTGCCATACTAGTGAAAGCAGCAGCAGACAGTTCACCTCAGATCTTGAAAATAAAATAAACCGTTTGAAATTTAACGTTAGAACTGTGAAATAATGCAAACCAACACATATCAGTAACTCAGCATCTACATTTTATAAAGTTAAAGAGGTTTAATATGTATTAATTAGATCATAAACCTTACCATTTCATGAGTGAGTGCATATTCTGTGCTTCTGAATGGCTGTATTTAAATTTATGTTTCGTCTGGTGCAAACAGCCAAATTGCTTATCACTGCAAATCTCGTCACGTAGTGTGTTGTGAGGACATGGGGTTTACAATATAACCTGCTTACCTAATGTTTACGTTTGTAATATTTATATTATTTGCTAATTAATAACCTCATGTGGAACTGAATCTGTGTATTATTTCGGAATCTCCTACTGTCCACCGGAGGTTGTATTTCGGTCACGGACGCATGCTTTAAAAGCCTTCCTGACTGAATGAATGAAATATGCTGTTTTCCACCAAGGCAACCCGGGGTGCTGAAATATAATTGGCTAAACTGGCATTGGGTGGGTTAAAAGAATCAAAACAAAGACAGACATTCCGGCACGGAAAACACATTTTCAAAGCAGAATATCTGACTTCAGCATTGTTTTTCAGATAAACAAGAATGTTCACCTAGCATGTTTCTTAAATATCTGCAAACATATTATGGTATTTTTTTGCTTTAGAAGAGTCAAAATGCTTTTACTCTATACTTAATAAATACTTTATACTTGTTAAATACTTAATACTTTTTAAGAGACTTTTAAGAGACTTTTTAATGTAATTAAAGTTAAAATCAGATTAAAAAACAAAGCCCCAGGCTGTCAGAAAGGAGATTTCTTTATAGGACTGTAACATCTGGTGGGAGGTAGACGATGACATGAGGAGACGGTACACAGGATGAAATAACAAAACGGATTTATTAATGAACACTTACGGAAACAAACACTGGATACGGGTAGACAGGACGACACGACCACAGGAATCAAACGAACCAAAATACTGGACAACGAAGGACACAGACGAAAGGGTATAAATAGATGAAGGGATGATTAAGCTAAAGAGACACAAGGGATGAACACAGGTGAAACAGATTGACACTGATGGTGGCGGGAAAGACAATACAAAGAAATCACATGGCGAAAACAAATGATGACACGGACAAACACTGACAGTACCCCCCCTTTTGAAGGCGCGTCCTCGCGCCTTCAACAGAAAACATCAAGACGAAGGAGGGTAGAAGGGGAGGGTACAAGGGAGGAGTCTGAGGGAGGAACAGGAAGGGAACTGGAGCAGGAGGACCCAGGACACAACCAGAAGGACGGCCCCGGGCGTAGTCGAGGAAGGGAGGAACCATGGAGGAGGAGTGGCTGCTGACTCCAGGGGGCCGACCGAGGGAGACGCCGCTGATGGCGATGTAGCCCAAGGAAGTGACGGAGAGCCGTAGGGCGAAGGTGACGCCGAGGTCTCTGAGGGCCGGGCGAAGCAGGCGGCTCACCCGAGCAAGGCGACGGCGGGGTTCCGGAAGCCCACGGCGTAGCCAGAGCGACGGAGGACCAAGGCGCAGCTGGAGGGAAGGAGGAGCTCAACGCAGCCGGTGGGACGGTGCGATGAGGTGCAGCCGGAGGAGTGGAGTCCAGAGGCGAAGGAAGGGCGACGACTGACCAAGGTGGAGGGAGCCTGGCGGAGCTGGTGGGCAGACGGTCCACGACGAAGACGAGGGAGGAGTGAGCCAACGCGGAGCTTTGGGGTCGAAGGGCCGAGGTGGAGTCCGCAGCTCGGAGGTTGTAGGAACTGACGCTGGGCGACACCCTCCAGAGGGCGACGCAGACAGGTAGCACCCATAAGCGAGCTCCATTTCCGGAGATGGAGGTGTGCAGGTTATTAGGTGAGCAGGTTATATTGTAACCCCGTGTCCTAACAACACGCTACGTGACCAGATTTGCAGTGATAAGCAGTTTAGCTGTTTGCACCAGACAAAACACGACAGAAATTTCAATTCAGCCATTAAGAAGCACAGAATATATGTGCACTTACTGCACTCCAACAAAGTGGCAAGGTTTATAATCTAATGAATACATATTAAACCTCTTAAACATCATTAAATGCACATGCTGAAGGGAAACTATCTGCTGCTGCTTTCACTAGTATGGCAATAAATGTCATGTAAAATGGCATTCAAACTCACATTGTTAGCATTTAACACTGAATAAAGCACATGAGGTGTACCTGAGGTGATCACTGTCATCAAGTTTTCTGTTGTTTAGCTGCAAGAAACAGGAGCCATTTCTAAAATATAAATTTCAGGTGTTGATTAGAACAAAACAAAATATGGAAAATATTCCTTCTATCGGGTGCCGTTGCTTTTGTTTAGAACCCGATTTAAAGCAGCCTTAAATCAACGTCAGGCACACTGCTGTTGGTGTCGTCAATCTGACAACCTGCGCTTGCGTTTGTTTTGAACCATGTGTGCAATACCTAGTTCAACCACTGGGTGTTAAACTTACATACTGCACCTTTAAAAAGCATTTGGGGCAATGGGGGAGCTATATTTTACATGCAGAATCTGCAACTATGATCATCAGCAGTGCAGACGTGTGAAAATGATAAACCAAGACAACATCTGTGTTTTTATAGGCAATCATTTACAAACCTACTTAGTTTTACACCTTAGAATAATGAAATGACACTACATACACGCAAGCAGATGTCCTTGTGTGACAGCGGTGATCATGAAATGCTCGTAGTTTGTGTGGAAATTTACATGACAGTGAAGTTTACGATGCCTGCATCTATTTATAACCACATTTATATAATTACTATTGCCCAAAAATCCAAAGCCGAGCAAGTAGATGCTCTTATACCAGTAAGAGAATTTTGTGTCTCCTCCCCCTGTTAGAGCTTAAGCGTTTCCATGATCTCTGAAAATATAGGACATTCTCCTGTAATCCCTGTTTTATGATGATGGAAATGTATAAGTCTGTCTCTGTGTGTTTGTGTGTGTGCATGTGTGTGTTACAAAGACAGGAGAAAGAGATAGTCATCTTGACGGAAGTTTTGAACTTGTGGAAATAAAAAATGGCACATCTTGACCTCTGCAAAACCTCTCTGTATCTAATAGATCTAAGTCACCCCATATGGCAGAAATATCACGAGCTTTCAGGGCAAAGTGAACATTATAAGCTAGAAGTCAGGACAATCTGAAAGCATACACAATACATTTTCAATATTCAAGCTCAAGAGCTAAACGCACACTCAGTGCATTATGGAAATTCAAAGCCTTGTATAATGTTTATTAATGCTAATGGCAGAATACAAAAAGAGATTTGCCATGTTTTACATTCAATAACCCAAATGAAAGACGTGTCTTTTAACATAATCAGAACTTTGCTGAAAAAGATGTTGTTTTAAAATCGTTTTTAGGACATAAAATGGGACGAAAAAATTTAGGACAAAAAAAATGTCATTGTTAACTTAAGTCAAGGTAAAAATATATTTGTGTAATATCTCAAGATGAGCACTTAATATACTGACATTTCTCTATCTATCTATCCACCAATTCCACCCGCTTCGAATGTTATCACTCGATTGAATGGGCGTTATCAGGGGTTATCAGCTATTAGATATGGGCCAGTAGGGGTCTTCTGCTCATAAGGCTGCTATCATCCATCCACATGGTTAATCAGCTATACTAATAGAGAAGACTCCAGATCCATATCTGTTTTTACATTACTGTGACAGTTGGGTTTAGGGTTGGGGTAGGGGTAGATGTTATTAAAATACAATTAATGGGAAATTTGATAAATAACATAAATAATTTTCATTAACTTCCATCCGCAGCCGTATGTGATCTATAGCTGATTAACTGATAGCTGATAACAGCCTACTAGTAGGCGCAGAAGGCCCCTACTGGCCCATATCTATCAGCTGATAACCACTGATAATGCCTATTCAATTGAGTGATAACATTTGAATCGGCTGATCTATCTATCTATCTATCTATCTATCTATCATCCACCACCCACCCAACTATCTAGCTATCTATTCATCAATCTATCTAGCTAACCCTCCGTCCGTTATTCCATATAATATATGGAATTAATATTATATGGAAATACAGAGTAACAACTAATATTTGTGCATTTGTCTGCTAAAATTAAATATATTATCAATTTACATCATAAAGCTATCATAATTTTACCTTTGTTGTGGACCAAATTAAATTTAGTCATTACATATTCATATTATATCACACTTCATGAGCAATAATAGCCTCATGTGTCATGTATGATATTAAAAACTCACATGGTAGCATTTATTGGATTTATTTCTTTTTAGAGTGAGGTTGGAAACATCTAAACCAGCTACAGTGAAATTTGAATAAAATTTCAATTGCTATATTATAACACTTTTTAAATCAATTTAAAGAAGGTTAATTGAAATTAATACATGAACTTTATATACATACATGAAAAATTTTATTTTGTCCTTTTTTACTTTAATGCTCTGAAATGGAAATAAAAGCGACAGATCTTTTCCTCAATATTGTGAAGTAAAACTGAGTGAAATGGATTATTGAAAAGAAAATGCACAGAGTGAGGGTTTAAGCTGAAATCTGCGTGGCAAGAGAGAAATTAACATCCACTTATGATCATTTAATTAAAACCACAGGGTCAAACTAATCTTAAAGACCTCCTAATTTGCTTTTTAAACTTTAAACTTCCTTAAGTGTTTAAAATGGGCTATTTGAGCATGAAAAAGATGTGCAAATTAATAAGCACAAAGTCTCTCCAGCGGCATGGTGGCTCAGTGTTTAGTACTGCCCTGGAAACTAAAAGGTGGAGAGACGCCAGTGCTAGACGAGAGAGGACAAGGCTTGGACATATTATGTTTTAGTTTTACTTTCAGTTTGATGGCAGTCTCCGTGAGGAGCTGCCGTTTGTTTGTTTAATTTGTTATTAAATTATTTTAAAGTGCGTCGGTTCTCCGCCTCCTTCTTCCCGGTGGCCAGGTGGCTTCATTACACACCTCAATTGAGTTTTCTTCTGGGAAAACACATGTTAGTATGCAGAACTTGCACAAATTTAAGTTGTGGCAGTAGTGTGTTGTCTTTATGTCCAAGAGACGCTGTTTCACAGATCTAATATTCTATTACACATGATTCCTTCACATGATTTATTTGCACAGCTGAGGAAAAAGGAAAGAAACGCAGATCACGAATCGTTTTGGAATCAAATCGTGACTATCGGAACTGAATCAGATGGTGAAGTCCCTAAAGATTCCCAGCCCTAGTCTCAAGATGCATATAGAACATACAAAGCATGAATTTTAATTTGAAGCTAACTGTAATGTCCGCAGAGCCTCTTTGTGAGATGCATCGTATACTCCTGTGTAATGAAATCTCCAGCCTCGATTGCGTGATACAGGAAATCCTTGCTCTTTTGATTTGTTTTATCGCCAAATATTGATTGGATGCTTATCCGCGCTCATCCTTTGAGCATTCGTGGAGCAGATTCCTAAAGCTCTTTTTCGTTCTTATTATCTGCTGTTTGATCAGAGCACTGGGCCTGTTTCCCACTCTCTCTCTCTCTCTCTCTCTCTCTCTCTCTCTCTCTCTTGGACATTGGTTTTTAGTTCAGTCCGTAGTTGTTCCTGCGCAGTTTCACGCTTTATTCTTGTGAATGTTGGCAGATAAACTAGGTAGGATGTCTGCTGTAGCCTCCCAAAGTGTTTCTTAGAAGTCCACAGACTGGCATGAATCTTTAATGGCCGACTGCGTATGCACGCCTGAAGCAAATATGATAACGAGATGAAAAAAAAAAAGAGAAGAAGCACTGAATGAAACATGGAACGCTATTGATGCCGGCTTAATGGAGGCCAGCTCAGACAGAATGGATGTGCCGTCAGTCTATCTGAATGAATATCGAATGACTTTGAACAGTCCGAGTGCTGGAAAGCTGGCTAACATCCGATTAGCCTGCCAATGAGAGGGCGGGTTCGTTGAAGTTGCATGTCAGGTTGAACTCACTATAGAGAACAGCGGGAGAACGAATCTTCATTTCACGTTTCAGTTTAATTATAACATGATTAGATTATAAAACAGTTTTCTGAGCATCTAAAAAAATATATAAATTTAAAGTCAGAATTATTAGCCCCCCTGTTATATTTGAATACTTTTATATTTTTTCCCCAATTTCTATTTAACGGAGAGATTTTATCAACACATTTCTAAACTTAATAGTTTTAATAACTAATTTCTAATAATTGATTTCTTTTATCTTTGCCATGATGACAGTACACAATATTTTACAAGATATTTTTCAAGATACTAGTATTCAGCTTAAAGTGACATTTAAAGACCTAACTAGGTTAATTAGGTTAACTAGGCAAGTCATTGTATAACAGTGGTTTGTTCTGTAGACAATTGATTAATATTGACCTTAAAATGGTTTTAAAAAAATTAAAAACTGCTTTTATTCTGGTATGACATGAAATAAAACAAATAAGACTTTCTCCAGAAGAGTTTCTCAGCCAACTGACCCAGCCGAGGCTCAAACCAGCGACCTTCTTGCTGTGAGGCGATTGTGCTACCCACTGCGCCACCGCATCGCAGTGAGCTGTTAATTTTGAAGGAAATGTTCTGAAGAATGTTGGTAAAATGTATTATAGCTAAACAAAGCTGAGCAATAAAGTGCATAAGGTCAATTTAACAGTACCAATGCTTCATGCGGTAACTTCATATCCAGAACAACTATTTTCATATTTTTAAAATCTTCCTTTCTGAATGTGCTTGCCAACATGCTTTTTGGCTAATGTGGCTAAAGCTACCACATTCGATGACTGTTTTCTTAGAGACAGAGTGTTATTATTTTAAACCAAATACACTCTTTATCTGAGTATCTCATAAATGCATTTTATGCCGATTTATGCTATGTAGTAAAGATAAGAGAGTTGTATAAATAGCCTAATGCTTATCCACAACAGAGTAGTGCAGTAACATGCTAGTCAATGAGTTTAGTCAACTAATGTTACATAAATTTATCCACTAACCTTTGACAATCATCCTGGTTCAGTGTTGAAGTCTTAAACTCTTCTTTAGCATCAATAGTTATATTTCTACCCAAAGATACAAATTAAACTAATATGTAGAATTGGAATATCCCATAAAATATTTTCAAATAAAGCAAGTTTCCATCCAATGAGTCTCAATCTTTCTGATAAAACGCCAAATATCAAAAATAAAAATGGAGTTTGCTGCAGCAGAAGAAGCCACTGTGAGACTGTGACGTTTTTTGGGAGTACAGCCACTTAAAGGGGTGGTCCACAGTGTATTCTTAAGGCTTGGTTGTGTTTATAAGATGCAAAGCAATTTGTTCTCATGCTTCATTTGTAGAAAATCGCGTTATTTTTTCATATATCTTACTTTGATTATATACAGCTACATGAAAATGACCTGGTTCCCCAGAAAGGCCCGCCCTCAAGAGGCTCTGATTCGCGGATCGGCTTTACGTCACCACGTCACACCCCTACAAGCATGCGCTTTTGCGGTGTGTAAACAGTAGCTGTCAGCCGAATCAGTTTGTGCCTGAATCAGACAGAAAATGAAGAGCACACAGCTGAACCTCACGCCTGCTCTCTAAAATAAAATCTGACAAGTGTCTTTCACATATATTCAGAATAAGCATGTGTAAGTAATATGAAACGATCACATATCTTTAGCGAGTTTGTTATTTGAGATGTAGAACGCACGGAAAGCGGACGAATAGAGAGACACGCATAGAGAGACACTGCAGCGCTGCTGAAGGTTGTGGCTGTTTACAGCGGTTTGACTGATAAATAGGAATTTTTAGCAAAATTGTTAGTGGTGCCAAACAGCATTTACCGTTGTTTACATCCTTGTTTACGTCCTCACTACAACATACCATTAACGCTAGAAACTGTGCATGTAATTGATCAATTTTAACAAATAAAAATACTTTTTGTTGTGGTTGTGGCTCACAATCCACAGCTTCGTCGGTTGGAGGAGTTTTAGCCGAATCCAGCACTGAACTGAGAGAGATTCTGGGAGATTCTACTCTTTTGTCAAATGCTAGAGCTATATATTTTTTATAATTCTCTGGAACATAGTTAAAATTAAATTTTAAGCACTTCTCTCTTTGTGTCATGTCCTTTGGAAGTCCAAATACAGAAACAGCATTTTAGCTTTCTCTGCTATAAGATTACAGCACCTCTGGCCACACCCCTTCGCTGCGCAGGGTGTATGCACGTGGTGAATGCGTGTAACCTAAAGCGCTTGTGATCTCACTAGCCCGGATGTATTTTTTGTAGTCCCCAAACTTTGTTTGCTGTAGGCTTCGCTAAGCTAACTCTGCAAAAGCCAATGTTTCCCTTAGCATTGAACTTTGAGCATATTACATTCAGAGATGTTGTTTATGTTCACACAGCTGCACATCAACTAAAGTTTAAAATATGATATCGTAGTAGACCACCCCTTTAAGACAGTTATAAAAAGGTAAAAATACTGAACCACTTTGATGATGGACTGGCTGAGGGATTTTACAATGACCAGAACAACATTTCTGGGTTTGTCCATTAATGCCGTCCCAATCGCACCCATTTTTGTTATCACATGATCTGTTAAAAAAAAATCAGATCACGTTTTTGATGCACATTCTGCCATTTTTTCTGTAAGTGTGTTTTAAAAAGTGATCCTACTTTATGCACATTTTCCAAATCTATCATGTGAGCAATTCTATTAAGCATATTTTATGCGATAGTTCAAATTGCCCATAAAAAAAGTGAATGAACACATAGCTATTGTCTGACTCCATTTTGCTATTTCTATAGTGCCAGAATAGCATGTTAAGGCCCCACCCTCTTTTAAAAAAACTGCAGCTCATTTGCATTTAAAGGGACACACCCCAAAACGGTGTGTTTTTTTGCTCACACCTAAAAAGAGGCAAATTTCACAAGCTATAATAAATGATCTGTGGGTTATTTTGAGCTGAAATGTCATAAACACATCCTGGGAACACCATGAGATTAATTTTGCATCCTATGAAAAGGGCGTAATAGGTCCACTTTAAATCATTTTCCCTCATAAAACCTCACACACCCCTTTCAGTCTTCTAGATATTGCTGCTGGTGAATATTATCAGACTGTTTGTTGTTACTCTTTCATATTACAGTCTCCACAGCGGGAGCTTTCTCAGCCCAGAGGCCTGTCACTATGTGTGTGTGTGTGTGTGTGTGTGTGTGTGCGCGCACGCTTGATGGGGTGGCATATGGGAAAAGCAGACAGATTCACAGTTGGATTAGTCTGGGCAGGCATGCAGGAGAGAATGTTGTCGCCAGGCTCTATAAAGCAGGTAAACAGGAGGGTTTGCCTGCGGTCTCCAGTGTGCCAGTAAACCTTAAAAAGAGAAAATAACCGCTCAGGCACTGTGAGGGCAGCAAATAATGTCAGCAGCCTCTTATTTCCTACAGACCACCCTCAGTCTCAGGATTCTCTGTAATATGCACAAACCACATCACAGTTTACCAACACCACTGTTGACCAGAGACGTATACTAATGCTTTACATTCAAGGTCTGCTGCGGTTGAGGATTGTTTTAATGCAGGGTTCACACAACAATGCAATTTTAAGGCTATAAGCTGTTATAAATCATCATTAGCACAAGAGCAGCTACTTGCATATTTTGGGGAAATATTCTGAATTGCTTTCCTTATGGATATTTAGTATTCAATAAAACACTAAGAAAAAACAACGGAGAATCCAATAAAATTATAAAATTATTTTAAAATGAGTTCAAAAAGTCTCAGTTTGAAAATGTTAATTCAATTCAATATTTTTATTACAAACTACATTATTATTATTATTAATAATGCAATTTAATATTAATAATAAAAAATAATAATAATAAACTGTATCACCTACTTTTTCATTGGCTTTGATTCTGGAAGTATTTCCCCATTAATTTGTTTTTGTAAGCATGTTTGTAATCTTTTTTTCCTTTTTTTATATAAAAACAACAACACAGATTTCCATAATCAAAACGAAATACCTTATTTTTAATTATATGAGTGTGGTAATTTTGCACATGACTATTCATTCATTCATTCATTTTCATTTCGGCTTAGTCCCTTTATTAATCTGGGGTCGCCACAGCGGAATGAACCGCCGACTTATCCAGCATATGTTTTACGCAGCGGATGCCCTTCCAGCTGCAACCCATCTCTGGGATACATCCATACACACCCATTCACACTCATACACTACGGACAATTTAGCTTACCCAATTCACCTATACTGCATGTCTTTGGACTTGTGGGGGAAACCGGAGCACCCGGAGGAAACCCACGCCAACACAGGGAGAACATGCAAACTCCACACAGAAACGCCAACTGACCCAGCCGAGGCTCGAACCAGCGATCAGCGACCTTCTTGCTGTGAGGCGAACGTGCTACCCACTGCGCCACTGTGAGGCCTGCACATGACTACTAAAGTGAAAATGCTATTACCCAGCAGACACAGGACATCAACATGACATCAGATTGACATCATGGGGATGTTGCATGTTGTTTGGAAATGAAAATCGAGTTGACGCCAGAACCCAACGTCAGGCCGACGTCAATGTCCAACGTCAAACCTAAAATCAACCAAATAACAACATCTAATGATGTTACAGCTTGATACAGTGTGGACGTTACCACTATGACGTCTATCAGACTTTGTTTTTTGGTTGCCATACCTGACGAATAAATGTTAGTATTTGACGTCGGTTTAAGATGTTGACTCGACGTTGGACTTTGGTCACTTTCTAACACAACGTGGTTATTGGACGTCAAAATAGCGTTGTCCGTAGATTCTGGCTAGACATTGAAATTTGGTCACCTGACGTCACGACCCAAATCTACCTAATATTAAAGTCTTATGACATTATGTGCCTGCTGGGTAAATTTTTTTAAATGACAAATTCTGTTATTAACATGGCAATGTAATTAAAACAAGAAAATATTTCCCTCTGTAAAACAAATTCCTTTATGGCCAATTCTTATTAAAATAAAACAGCCATTAAACCTCAACAATATCCCAGATGTATTACAGATTACAGCACACAAAAGTAAGCTTATGAAATATGTAAAAGTTATATGAAAGTCTCATCCCATGAAACATTGCAAATGATGCAACTGGACCAAAACTGCTGGAATATTATAAAATAACTTAACAGAATGTTGATAACAAAGGTAAAATCAATATATTTTCAATGCATCAATAAATAAATGCGAACAGTGTTGCATTTAAAACAAACAAACAAACAAAAAAAAGTATTGTCAATACTATCTATGTATTGTTAACTTCTAACTGGACTTCATGCAGTCAAAAATGTACTTGCTGACATTTCAAATGAAATTCTCTGAGGAAAAATTGGGCCTTGTACATCCAGACGTGACTGTTGTGCAATGGAACTTACGAAACTCTTTTTTTTAATCTTCGCAGCTTTGATATCAGCAGGATGTTGCAGCAACAACTGCAGGAACGTGAAGCTCTGGGACAGGTGAGTGTCTTCGGCTCTGTTCCAAACCCTAGTCAGCTGCCTATGTAGACAGCATTTTTAGGCATCACCGGTGTGCTCCTGATGCTAAGGCCATTCCAGAACAGTAGGCTGCTAAATTATGCTGCCTTAAAAGAAACCTTATTTTGACCAAAGTCCAAGGCTGCGACGCATACATATCCTTTGCTGATGCAACAAGCTCAGTCAGATTTCCACTAAATGCTGAAATGTCGATTGTAAATAGAAAGGTTTTAAAGTATCAAAAGAAATGGAGACAGAGATATTAAAAATGCTCAGAGCTGCGTATGGCTGCATTTTATCTTTAAAACGAACGCTACGGGGAGGTATGACGCCATCGATGGCTTCTGTTTCTTTTTGCGCTACCAGTTGACTGCGTACCTTCATATAGACGGCTTTTCAACTGTTACCAGTTTGCCCAGTGGCTCGCCGCGTACGTCGGCGGACTCTAAGATCTGAAAACGTGAGGGCTTTTCTTTTTCTGGGTCAATCGGTGTTAAGGAAGGGGGTGTGTGGGGGGATCGGTCGGTCAGTCAGTCGAGAGAAATTTGAGATCTGAAAAAGATCCTCTGGTGGATTCGCGAAAACAAAAACTGCAAAAAAACATAGCTCCTGGACGTATTTGGCGCTCTCCAGAAATTTATATAGGTGTACATATCCATAATGAGCCTGGGATTTTTAGTTTAGTCAAATTCTATGCATATTAATTTTGTGCAGACCGTCACATATTTACATAAAAAAATTATTATTTAACAGTGTAAAATTCATTTATTTATTTTCTTTTCGGCTTAGTCCCTTTATTAATCTGGGGTCGCCACAGTGGAATGAACCGCCAACTTATCCAGCATATGTTTTACGCAGTGGATGCCCTTCCAGCTGCAACCCATCACTGGGAAACATTCATACACACTCATTCACACACATACACTACGGACAATTTAGCTTACCCAATTCACCTATAGCGCATGTGTTTGGACTTGTGGGGAAACCGGAGCACCCGGAGGAAACCCACGCCAACATGGGGAGGACATGCAAACTCCACATGGAAATGCCAACTGACCCAGCCGAGGCTCAAACCAGCGACCTTCTTGCTGTGCTACCCACTGCGCCACTGTGAGGCCCCCAGTGTAAAATTAGTATACCATATAAAATCCTACACTGTTAGACATTTTATTGTATTTTTGCGGTAACTTACTGGCAGCACTGTTGCCAGCAAATTACCGCAACTGCCAGTAACTTAGATGCGAATGTGTTTTACAGTAGCAGGTCCCTACCGCAATTTCATTTTACTGTAAAATAGCCTTACTGCAAATTCTTTTTATGGTAAATTTCCCTTTTTACAGTAGTTTTACAGTATGACAATTTGTACAGTAATTTTGTATTTACATTTTACACAGGCAGTACAAAATAACCTTTACTTGTAGTATTTACTACTAAATTTAATAAACTCCAAACAAGTGACAAGATCATGTACAACAGTATTTTTATTATTCATTGTTATTATATTAATTTTAAATGGTTTACAAAAGTAATTCTCATTCATCGATCTATTTTAAATACATTTTGTGATACAAGATGTTAATTAATAATTTTTTCATTGTCTCATTTTTGTCTTCAACCACAGTAGCAGTACTTGATTACTCCGATTACAGCAGAATACCGCAAATTCCTAATATGCAGTATGTTACTGTAAAAGCTTTAAAATTACCCACAATGCAGTGTATAGTACAGTAGTGAACTGTAAAGGATGCGTGTGGTATTTGACTGGGCGTTTCTGCAGTAAATAACTTTAAAATCGCAGCAAAGTCAAACAGTATATTTTTCTACTCCTGAGTCTCCTGTATTTCACATCCATCACCCATCACCCTTCCCCTTTTGTTATTTATCCCCGGAAACTCCTAAAATTTGTATAGCCCAAACCTTGTTACATGAATAGTTACTTCAATATTTCATTCTAAGGTTGTCCAATTGCCAGATCATTTATACAACGCATCACCTTACAAAATTGACACAAGACTAATTTCCAATGAGACCTCAACCTGGCAACCTATAGTACAACCAAGTTGCACTATTGGTTCCTGTGCAGTTAGTAGATGTAGGAAGTTGAATCTATAGCATCATTGACAGAATATAGAAGGAGAAGAATCAGCTGGTGCTCAGGCAAAAAAAAGAGAGAAAAAAGTAAGGAAAATGAATATAATAAAGTATATAAGCGTTTGATGAAGCAGTCTGGTCTAATTTTCACAGGTTTGTGAGGATTATGCAGGAACAGACTGTACCATCTGAGGCCAAGACTAATAAGGCTGCTGCTTTTATACATCTATGTCTTTTATACATCTATTAAAAGACAATTCACAGTTTCTTCACCATTTATAGTGTATGTGTCTGTGTGAGCAATTCATTCTGTAAACTACTAACATTGGTTTAGATTCATAAGAGTTAGGAAATCAGTATATGGCGCAACAACTCCACCACATACTCAAAAACATATACAAATAAATACATTTGTTCTCACCACAGATAATTTTCTGAAAATAAAAATGCTCTAAATGGCAATATGTTCATTTAAAATTTGGAAGAAAAATTTTCTCAGACCCAAAAATGATATTAAAATGATACTCAAAATATGTGCCTCATCCTACATTTTTTGTGAAACGTAAAATACATTGCCCTGAGTACGTTTTGTTACACGTTTCAGATGACAAATCCACTAGAGGGTGCTGTTTACATTTTTGCAAACCCGAAATACGTTACTTGGGGTGCATTTTGTTGTTCGTTTCAGATACACATACTTCTTGTAAACCCTAAAACCTTTCCTAAACCCAACCAATAGTGTTTTCATATGCAAATGTAGGAGAAAAGTACACTGCCGCCACATAGATTTACCTTGAGTTTGATAATATGTCCCTGTAAATATCATTAGTGAGAAAATGAACAGAAGGTTTTGGTATCATACTGCCACCAGGCATTCATTTGAACTACACTGATTTTTTTTTTTATTGTTTATTAGATGTACATGTTTTTAAGGTAAGTGGTTGCAAACAATATATATTAAGTTAAAGTTGAACATTACTAAACTTAATTGGTTAATTTAAAATCGGCCCATATAAATAGTTTGCAAAGAGTTACCCTAAAAAAAATCATAAATCCAATTAATCATTTTTCTAAGTGTAGAAACTGCAAACATTTAAGTACGTTTGGCAGTTTCACAAAACTGCCAAAGCACGTATTTCCAATGAGCCTGTGTTGCCTTTTCATTTCAGGTTTAAAGCTCTCATAGAATGGAGTTGCCAATGCAGACAGTACATATACAGTATAGTGAGCGTACAGCTTACTGTAGTTCAAAACAGAACCCACTGTCACCCTGCTCCATGCATGTACTGTATGCATCCATATGTGTATGAATACATTGGCAGAGGTGACCCTGTCCATGTGTGATCTTGTAAAACTGCCCGGCAGGGGCATAAAATGGCTTTGTTAATATTTTATAACTTAAAGGTGGACGTTTATCCTTAGAGATTACTCATCATATCCAGATTTCTGATTTGAATGATGATTTTTTTCCCTTCCCTCCAATTCCTTGTTGTTTGTGGTAAAGGCACCATCATCCATATATAAATGATGATGTGTGTAATCGTCTTGTGACCGCAGCAATAGTTGTCATTTTGTGCAGAATGTTGTCATCATTCACTCACCTTCATCTTCAGGCCCCTGTATTATGTTCTTCCCTCTGTAAAACAACAAAAACTAAGATAAAAAATACAGTCAAGCTCCCAAATCTCCTCCTTTTCTGAAATTCTCAAGTCATATTTGTGCTTGCATTCAAAGTCAAAGTCAAAAGTGCATGGCTGAGGTGAACGCATATCATTTAAAAAGACTTGAGCACAAGTCACACGGGTTACATTTATGGTACCCTTTTGTGTATTTTGGAGCTTGACAGTACAATTCACCATATATGTTACTTTAACGAATTACTAAAGCGTTCCTGAAGATCTCTCTCTTTTTTTGTTTTGCTTCACAGAAAGAAAATAATACAGGGTTGGAACAAAACAGAGGTTAGTGAATGATGACACATTTACGGAGGACTATTGAAATCAGTCGACTAGGGGTGCGTTTCCCAAACAACAACAGAAGTTGCGACTGAACTACCATAGTACAATGCATTATTTGGAAAAAAAAACAATGTAGTGACAAGTGTTTCCCAAAACCATAGTTGCTTTGTTGCAAATCTATCGTTTGAACCTTGTTGTTTATAACGTAAAACGTCCATAATGACGATCTAAATGGGGTGGAGTAACAACGGTGGAGAAAATCCCCATAATTTTTTGGTGCAAATTATATTGTTTTACGTGCACGTGCATTTATTTATTTTTTTTAAATCCAATATTAGGCTAGTTTTGGTAAAAACATGCACTCGATTTCCATATTAATTAAAATATATGTAAACAGCACATATAGGGCCTATGTTTCCTTTACAAATATTATGAATATTCCATATTCTATTCTAAAACATAAAACCACTTACAAAAAGCTAACAAGTATTCATTCATTCATTCATTCATTCATTAATTTTCCTTCGGCTTAGTCCCTTGATTATCATGGATCACCACAGCGGAATTCCAGCAAGTTTACACAGCGGATGCCCTTCCAGCTGCAACCCAGTACTGGGAAAACAACAAATATACAATATAAACAATTTACCCAATACTGTGGTTATCTATAGTTAATTAACTATAGGGTTTTATTATACTAGCAAACACCACAGTGCAGAGAAGTAAAACCTAAAGTATCCTACAGTATTTAGTATACAAGTTTACTATATACACTGTAAAAAAAAATGCTGGGTTCCACATAATCATTTTGTGTTGAGACAACATGAAGGAATTAAGTTAACTTATTAGTTTTAGGCGACACAGTGGCTCAGTGGTTAGCACTGTCACCTCACAGCAAGAAGGTCGCTGGTTCGAGTCCTGGCAGGGTCAGTTGGCATTTCTGTGTGGAGTTTGCATGTTCTCCCCGTGTTTGCGTGGGTTTCCTCCGGGTGCTCCGGTTTCCCCCACAGTCATGTGCTATAAGTGAATTGGATGAACTAAATTGGTCGTAGTGTATGTGTGTGAATGAGTGTGTATGGATGTTTCCTAGTACTGGGTTAGAGCTGGAAGGGCATCCGTTGTGTAAAACATATGCTGGATAAGTTGGTGGTTCATTCCGCTGTGGCAACCCCTGATGAATAAAGGGACTAAGCCGAAGAAAAATGAATGCATGAATGTATTCGTTTTTACAAATGTAAGTGGATTGAACATAAAACAATGAAGCTGTCCACCCAAAACCCTTAGGAATTGTGTTGTTTCAGCTTAATGTAAATAAGTTATTTGAACAAACAGCAAGTGTCATTTTTTTGACTGTATTATGCAGCAGCAATAATGAAAAAGTGTAGCAAATATTCAACCTGATCTCTCAATGAAATTAAACAATGTACATATTGTCAGAATAGTGGCTAATTCGTACATTTGTGCATGAAAACAAACAAACTTTAAAAGGAGGCGTGTCCTCAAACCCCACCCCTAACCCTGACCCTCATTGGCAGATAAGCAAATCGTACACTGACAAAGCTGTCACTGTGTTGCGGTAACTTTACTAAAAGTACACTTTTATACCTTTCAGGTCTGCTTTTCTACCGTCAAGGTACATATGTATACCAAAAAAAGCACAATTGTGTACTTCATAGTACCTTAAAGGTACAAAAGTATACCCTACAGGTACAAGCATGTTCCTTTAAGATACCAATGTGCACCTGTAAGGTACAAAAGTGTACTTTTTGAATAGGTACCGCCCCAGTGACAGCGTCTGTAACTTTATTTCTGAGAGTGTACTAAAGTGCATGATCGAGATTGGACAAATACGAATTAGCAACTAAATCAAAAACGTTACGAATTGTCATGAGATTGCATTGAAATATTGTAATATACAGTTAAAGTCAGAATTATTAGCCCTCCTGAACTATTAGACCCCCTTTATATTTTTTCCCCAATTTCTGTTTAACAGAAAGATGATTTCTTCAACACATTTCTAAACATAATAGTTTAATAACTCATTTCTAATAACTGATTCCTTTTATCTTTGCCATGATGACAGCACATAATTTATTACTAGATACTTTTTAAGATAATATTGACCGTAAAATGTTTTTTTTTTAATTAATAACTGTATATTATTCTAATATTGGCCTCACGGTGGCGCAGTGGGTAGCACGATCATCTCACAGCAAGAAGGTCGCTGGTTCGAGCCTCGGCTGGGTCAGTTGGCATTTCTGTGTGGAGTTTGCATGTTCTCCCCGAGTTGGCGTGGGTTTCCTCCGGGTGCTCTGGTTTCCCCCACAAATCCAAAGACATGCGCTATAGGTGAATTGGGTAAGCTAAATTGTCCGTAGTGTATGTGTGTGAATGAGT
>CAIGQW010055671.1:1189841-1215939 GCA_903798125.1 Danio choprae | reverse complement strand
AAAATAAAACTCTGATGTTTAGCAATGTGACTTTTATTGGCATTTTAGTAGTTTGAAAGAATTAATATGTATAAAAATGCTAAATAACAGTTTATTATGCTGTAAAAAAAAAAGCTGGGTTCCACACAGTTGATTTGAGTTGGGACAACATGAAGGAATTAAGCTAATTTATTAGATTTTACAAATTTAAGTGGATTGAACATAAAAGAATTAAGTTGTCCCCCTAAAAAACTCAAGAATTGTGTTGTGTCTCAATTTAAATATGTAGACTGATCAAACAGCAAATGGCATTTTTTAAGTGTACCAGACTATAATCTGTACCGTAATTTCACCGATCCAGACAATATATCAATTCAAACGATTAAAAATGTCAATAAAAGTCGCTTTTTCAAACTTTTAAACTTCACAAATTGTTGAAGAAAAGATCAAGATTCCATAATGCAACACAAAAAACATCTTATGCGTATTTTTAGAGCTAATTTTACAGTTATATATATTTTTACAGTGATCAAACATCTCTTTATATGAAGTGAAGCTGATCAGCAACCGCTCACAAACCTTTACATGTTTTTTTGTGCCTAGAATAAATGTATATATTATTATGATTACACCATGAAATCAGAAGCTTTCCACTTTGGTTTTGCGATCCCGCTTCTTGGCCGACCTCAATCCGTTTCATCATTCCTCAAGCTGGGAGGCTGCGCTCGGATTGTACTTTCTGAGCATTCGCTGTGATGAAATCAATTGATCCTCTTATCGACGCCAGAAGCACCGTTTAGATAAGAACTGCACAGGGCTTTAAGATCCCTGTTAAAAAGGCCTTTTATCCTAGAGCAACACAGACCTTTATGTTCTTTGCAGATATATGCTTTTAGTTTCTTTGAGTTTGCAATTCACGGTGCCTTGCACCCAAATCACAGCTAAAATCAAATCCCTTGGGTCTATAACAAAGTTAACAAGTCTACTGTTCACACAGTGTGCTTGCGCAGTATATGCTGCCTACTTTTCTCAACAACAAAAAAGCTAGCAAAAGTGTGTGGGCTATGATAAATAATTCAAACAGTAATTGTCAAATTGCATGCAGAGGTATGCATGAGGAAGATCAACTTTTTTATTCTTTATTCAAATATGGGTCACAAAGTACTGGGTTTAAAGGGATAGTTCACCCATTTAAACCTGGTTTTAAACTTTTATGAATGTCTTTCTTCTGTTGAACAGAAAAGAAGATATTTCAGAGAATGCTGGTTGCTGTTACACACACCGATTTCAATAGTAGGAAAACAATTACTATGGAAGTCAATGGGTCCCAGGAACCAGCATTCTTCGAAATATCTTCTTTTCTGTTAAACAGAAGGAAGAAAGTAGAATTATGATTTTTGGAAGAACTATCATTTTATGATTTAAGCTTTAAAGTTAGGTCAAAGGGTAGGTTTAAGTGATAAGTATACACAATTCTTACATGTAGAACAGAACTAAAATAAAGTGCTACTCAAATATATTACACACTGAGACGCTGAGAAACACACTGGGACACTGTAATTTCAGTTTAATCCATGGATAAGAGCTGTTTCTGAAGTCGCCCCTACTCTTATTCACTACTCCCTACAGTAGTCCACTTATAAAGACCAATTAAAGGAGTGAATGAAAACGAGTGAGGGAATTGGAGCACTGAGTGCACCAGAAGGGATGCCGTTTTTGTTTGTACCTAGATTTTCAGACCTTGTGATAGATATTTAACACTTAGCGAGCTGTCTATTAGTAACAAAGTATTTGGATTTTTGTAACGTATAAAAACATTAATTTAACATTGGTATAATAGATTATTTAGAACGTAACACCAATAGCATTCCGCTGTGGATGCCATCTTGTGGTCAGACATGGGAAATGTATTCTCTTAGTGCATTATGCAACCCAGGCGCATTGGAAATATGTGCCCAGGACACTAGAGGGCCCCGTGTCCATTTCTGACAATCTTAAATATGTTACTGGGGCAGGTTTCTCATATGTGCCATTTCTCGTAAATCTACCAGGGTGCTGTATACAATTCTGCAAATATGAATGCCTTTTCGTCCGTGAAAGAAGCCAGTCGGCAGTCAGCTTGATATCGACTGACCCACACACCCTCTTCCCTAAACCAAACCAATAGTGTTTTCAAAAGCAAAACATGCTTTAACCGTAACCTCACGCTGATTTTGTTGCCTTTCGTTTTACCTGGTTTCTGGAGCCATCCTTGGCCAGACTCGGACTAAAAGTAAACATTGTTCAAAGAAATCATTAAATATAAATAGAATCAGTGCATGAAATGCTTAATTGCAAAGATGATCAAAAAAAAAAGTGTTTTCTCTGTCATTGCGGCTATTATCTGCTGCAAATGTGCGTCTGTGTAGGTCTACAGCATGGAGAATACAACCGGCCTCTGCAGGAGCTGAGAGAGGATCACGTGAGCTCTACTGATGCTCGTACTGGCTGTCGCTCAAGAAAGTCACTCTTCATTTGCACAAAGTTGAAGGATTCTCAATTTTGTCGCACCACTTGACACTGTGGCTCTCGTAGACGGAGGTCGCCGGAAGTTGCAGCCCTCCGTTGAAATGAATGGTCGCTTGCTGCTTTGCTGCTGCAAGTCGCTCATAGTGTGAACGCAGCTATATGGGTAGTCTCTAGCCGCAGAGTGTAGATGGGTTGTATACACTCAATATTGCAGAGCATTGGGATTGATTGAGTGTGCTTCAAAACATCCGCTATAGTTTTGGACAACAATGCAAATTGCTGCTCCCTCAAGTAATCAACCCAGGCTGAAAACGTACCTCTATATACATTTGTGGAGAGCGCCAAATACATCCCAGGAGCTATGTTTTTTTGCAGTTTTTGTTTTCGCGAATCCACCAGAGGCCGCTGTCGACTGACTGTTTGACTGACTGTTTGACTGACTGACTGATCGACTGACCCACACTCCTTCGTCCCTAAACCCAACCAATAGTAATTTCAAAAGTACCGATTGACCCATACGTACTTCTGGCTACATAATTTGCGATCTCCAGAAACGTATATAGAGCTACGTTTTCAGCCCTATATACGTGCACTATTTAAAGGTATAGGGGGCGATTTCGGACATAGCCATAGAAAAGTTGCATACTGGGCTTAGTTTACACACAGCTGCATAACTAATAGAATAGTTTTATTTTTTTTACATGAACAAAACAGACAATATAGTTTCAATACTCTAAAAATCTACTTCTAATAATGTCAATAAAAGTCAGTTTTTCCCCCTTCATCATCCAAACACACTGGACTTTTGCTAATCTTCAAGAAAGATTTTCTTAACGAATATTTTGAAGTAGAAATGTGAGTTTCTACTTCATTTAAACCTAATGTGAGTTCCACTCTCAGGACAGGGATTTCTCCGATTTCATTAAAACGTTTTATTATTTGTTCTAAAGATAAAGATTTCAATTTGAGGTGAACTAATCCTAGTATTTCAATGCTACAGTATTCCCCTGCCACCATAGCCAAGATTTGTGGAGTTTTGCGGAAGTGCCCTGTTTTTAGAGCATTTGATGCACATATCTATAAATCAATATCAGTCTTGGTTTCAGACTAAACTCCTCCAGTGTCGACTGCATGTCTGATGTGCAGTAAAGGAGAGAGAGGAAGGCAGTGTGGTGTGATTAAGACGCATCTTCGCCAGTGCAGGAGAGCTGACGGAGGGCTGGTCTCTCAGGTTCTCTGTGCTGCGCCCAGTTCCGCTCTGCTGCATTGCAGTACAGTAAAGGAAAGATGTGAACGGTGGAGAAGAGGAGGCGAGCAGAGATGAGCACAGAAAAAGACGAATAAGAGCTAGGATATGAATCATGAGCGAGGAACTCGTGAGGCCGTGAATCGAAATGTAATAGGATAAAGTTATGATTAAAGGAAAGGAGGTGAAGTAGAAGAGTTATGGTAAAGACCGTTTAAATTTGTGGAAAAGAAGTGCAGTAAAGAAGCTAAACGGGATAATATGATTATATACAGTTGAAGTCAAAAATATTAGGCCTCCTTTTTATTTTTTTTATATTTCCCAAATGATGTTTAACTGAGCAAGGAATTTTTCACAGTATTTCCTATAATATTTTTTCTTCTGGAGAAAGTCTTATTCGTTTTATTTCGGCTAGAGTAAAAACAGCTCTTAATTTTTATAAAAACATTTTAAGGTCAATATTATTCGCCCCCTTGAGCAATATATTTTTTTCGATTATCTACAAAACATACCACTGTTATACAATGATTTGCCTAATATTAACCTAACTTACCTAATTAATCTAGTTAAGCCTTTAAACTGCACTTTAAGCTAAATACTAGTATCTTGAAATATATCTAGTAAAATATTATGTACTGTCATCATGGCAAAGATGAAAGAAATCAGTTATTAGAAATGAGTTCTTAAAACTATTATGTTTACAAATGTGTTGAAAAAAATCTTTCCATTAAAAATAATTTGGGGAAAAAATATACTAATAATTCGGACTTAACTGTATATATGATTATGTAGATGAAAGTTTATGATCAGAGGTGCAATAGAGGACATGAGGAGGAGATAAAGCGAAAAGAAATAAAGGAGAGGAGTTATGACAAGGGATATATTAGAGTTATATTATGATGAATATGCAGCAGATGAAGTTTGATTAAAGGGTGCATGTAAGGATTTATGATTTGAGGCAGTATAATTAAAGCTTCGTTATGATTAAAGAAAATAAGTTATGTGTAAAATCTAAATTTACAATGTTTATTTTGCTAGCGCACATTGTTATTCTTTAGGTGAAAAATTAATCCATGCAAGTTCATTCATTAATTTTCCTTCGGCTTAGTCTCTGATTTATCAGGGGTCGCCAAGGCAGAATGAACCACCAACTATTCCAGCATATGTTTTTTTTAACGCAGCAATTGCCCTTCCAGCTGCAACCCAGTACTGGGAAACACCCGTACACTCTCGCATTCACACACACACTCATACACTACGGCCAATTTAGTTTATCCAATTCACTTATAGCGCATGTCTTTGGACTTGTGGGGGAAACCAGAGCACCCCAGAGGAAACCCACACCAACACGGAGAAAATGCAAACTCCACATAGAAATGCCAACTGGCCCAGCCGGGACTCAAACCAGCGACCTTCTTGCTGTGAGGCGACAGTGCTAACCACTGAGCCACCGTGCCGCCTCCATGCAAGTTTGTTTTGGTAATCTTCAATCAAGAGAAAAAGAAAAGGAGCAGCAGAGGAGTTATAACAAAAGGAAAGCATAAAGAAAGAGAGAATGATGGAGACTGAGTATATCAGAAGTGTGAAGGACGCTGTCATTGCTCCAGGGAAGGGCAGCGTCTGGGCAAGGTCAGAGCAGGTCAGCTGCTGCTCAATCTGCATATATAGAGTCCAGCGCAGAATCTATAAATACTGAGATACGGCACATGATCTGCTTCTGATGAAGGTGGACTGACTGTTCAAGGTTTTATGACGGGATGGAGACGTCAGTCTGTGAGCTACATCAGACAGAGATCAGTTAGGCTGTCACAACACTCTCAGAAAAAAAAGTACACAAGCTGTCACTGGGATCACAGCTTTCACTGTTAATTAACAGTTTCCGTATTTAGTGACTCACAAGTGTTTTCCATTTATTTACTGTTGTGAATTGCATTATGGGATGTTGATCTCTGCTCTGTCGACTTTTGATGTTGAAACTTCAACTCTACAGTTTAACAAAGTGACTTTTATTGACATTTTAGTAGTTTGAAATAATATAATGTTCAAGAAATAATATATAGAGAAAAAAGTCTGTAAAATAACAGAAAATATACCGGCAGTTTATTACAAGGCTTTTGTAGCGTAATATACAACACCAACCCAGACAATATATCACTTTAAACTACTAGAAATGTTAATAAAAGTCACTTTTTCTAACTTTTCAAGGTTAAAAGTTGTTGGAAGAAAGATCAAGATCCCATAATGCAATTCAAAAGCAGAAATAAACAGGGAAAAATAAGAAATAAAAGCATGAATCACAGAATATGGAAAACTGATCATTTACAGATATTCTTTACTGTGCATATTTGTACCTAAAGGGTTCATATTGATACCTTATTGGCAGAGGTGCTGCTAACATCTACCATTTATCTTAATTCATTCATTCATTTATTTTCTTTTCGGCTTGGTCCCTTTATTAATCTGGGGTCGCCACAGTGGAATGAACCACCAACTTATCCAGCATATGTTTTACGCAGCGGATGCCCTTTCAGCTGCAACCCATCACTGGGAAACATCCATATACACTCATACATTACGGACAGTTTTAGCTTACCCAATTCACCTATACAGCATGTCTTTGGACTTGTCCGGAAAACCGGATCACCCGGAGAAAACCCATGCCAACACAGGCAGAACATGCAAACTCCACACAGAAATGCCAACTGACCCAGCCGAGGCTCGAATCAGCCGAGGCTCGAACCAGCGACCTTCTTGCTGTGAGTTGATCATGCTACCTACTGCGCCACCGTGAGGCCCATTTATCTTAATACCTTATCATTTATCTATATGTATTTAGAGCATTGTATATATTTACTGTAAAATATACTGTAATTTTCACAATGCAACTTTAAAATACAATAACATACTGCATAACTGTCTTACACTCAGAAATTATGGTACGAGAGCTGTCACTGGGGTGGTACATTTTCACACTTAATATTTAATCAATTTAAATATTTAATATTATACTTAATGCTTAAACATTTTAAGTAAATGAACTGCGCATAATCATAAAAATAGTCAATCAACCTAATAGTTCCAAGTTGTATTGGGTTTACTTAATGTAGCAGATCTCTAGGGGCCTTCAAAGTGCATGGGCCCTGAGAATTTACCCCTGCTTAGCAGAGCCCCTGCTTATGGGTAAAGATTAGCACACAAAGAAAACATATTCATATCTAAAGAAAAGTACAAACGTGAACCATTAGAAAAGGTATATTGGCCAGATGGGAAGTTTCATTCCTCATTTTTATTTACACAAAATACAGGATTTGCTCAATTATTAATTATAGTTAAATTATGTTTTGGGCCTCACAGTGGCGCAGTGGGTAGCACGTTCGCCTCACAGCAAGAAGGTCGCTGATCGCTGGTTCGAGCCTCGGCTGGGTCAGTTGGCGTTTCTGTGTGGAGTTTGCATGTTCTCCTCGTGTTGGCGTGGGTTTCCTCCGGGTGCTCCGGTTTCCCCCACAAGTCCAAAAACATGCGGTATAGGTGAATTGGGTAAGCTAAATTGTCCGTAGTGCATGAGTGTGAATGGGTGTGTATGGATGTTTCCCAGAGATGGGTTGCAGCTGGAAGGGCATCCGCTGCGTAAAACATATGCTGGATAAGTTGGCGGTTCATTCCGCTGTGGCGACCCCAGATTAATAAAGGGACTAAGCCGAAATAAAAATGATTGAATGAATGAATTATGTTTTAACATTTGCACATAGTTCAGTCCCTTAATACTTTCAAGGCTTTGAGTTTACTTGCTTTTAAACAGGGATAGTTCATCTAGAAATATGAATTGTGTCATTGTTTACTCACTCTTCACTTGTTCAACACAAAAGATATATTGGTACTTTCTTACATTAAATTGAAAGGTCAACACAAAGGCCTGATCATTCTTTTAAACTTAAGATCTTCTGAATCCAACGCTATCTCACGGCATTTGGTAATTTTTTGATTTAGTGGCTAATTTGTACGATCTCATTTGTACAGTTTAGTACTATTTGCTCATCTCCCAATGACGGTTGGGTTTAGGTGTTGGGTTTGGTGTCACGCCTCCTTTTTAAAATCGTACATTTTCATACGACTGAACTCCTGCGAATTCATGAATTAGCCACTAACTTGACAAAGCATAAAATAGTTACGTTTCCTCATGAGATCAGGTAGCTGAATCTTTTGAATTAAAACCAATTGATTAAAAAGTTCTCTTTTCTTAAAAAATACATTTCAAAGGTCAATCTACAGTAACTGAGAGCTAATTTTCACAAAATGCGCACATATTCGATAAAAAAAACCTTCTGAAAGCCTTTCAGAATCAATTATCTGTGGCATTTATAAATGTCACAGAAATTGTCTCATGAATTTAGACTCTTTCCTATGGTTTTTCTGGAATGTCTCTCTGCAAATATATCAATTTACTTTTGCTCAACACACTGTATATGCATATACACCCCTCACAAATCTCTCATTTAAATTCATATTTTCTATAGGAAGCTTTACAATATTATATTTGTGCATATACAGTGCTCAGCATATATGAGTACACCCCCACAAATCTCTTATTTAAATTAATATATTCTATAGGAAGCTTTACAGTATTATATTTGTGCATATACAGTGCTCAGCATATATGAGTAGACCCCCACAAATCTCTCATTTAAATTAATATATTCTATAGGAAGCTTTACAATATTATATTTGTGCATATACATTAGATTAGTCAGTGCTGAAGCCAAATCTGGAGCTACTCTAACAAAATAACTTTTGATAAGGGTCCAAAAAATAGGGAAAAATATTAAATAAAATTTTTAAAAAGAGCATAAATAAAAAATATTACATTTTGTTGAAACTTTGTAACTTCTTTTTGTAATATTTCACATGAATTTATATGTATTATCTTTCTATTTCTAAAGATGTTGGGTGACTAAAAGGTTATATTAATAAATGTATCTGTCTTAAAAGACTTAATGTTTTGGAGTCCAAGGTCACAAATTTCCTACAATTGACCATTAACTGGAATAGCTTGAGGCATACAATACATGTCTTATAGGAAGTATATAAGCTAAAAGTCAACATTTACCTTATTTAAATAAAGGGTCAAATTGCACCACCCATAAAAGCACACGTAAACAATTAATCAATCTAGCAGTCACACTCTAGATGTGTTGCAGACTAATGTTCAATGGGAACAAGGACCAAAGGCAGAAATAATGCACTTCAAGAGTTGTTCTATAAGCACTGCGTGAATGATAGTCTTTAGCCTGAATGGGGTCTAATTTACCCGGTCTAATTACTGACTGCTAGTTCTCAAAGTGCACAGAGATAACATCAGTCATTAGACCTTTCCTAATTTCCCCAGCCTGTCCATTTTCAACCATATTAGCCTCTATATTATCTGCTCTGCGCAAGCAGTCGAGAATAGAACAGGGAACGAGTGCATTTGGCTTTTGCTTTCGTGTGTTCATGCATTAAGACTGGAACATAATTATGCACATCAAGGTTATTATAGTTTTTATTTTGATACTATTTTTTAATTTGCTGTACATTTCAGTTTAGTTTTAATTCGTTTCATTGATGCTTTAAATAATAATTTGTAAACACTTTCTATTTAGTTTTTTTTTAAATATTTAGTTTCAGTTTTAGTTGTAGTAATTCTACGATCCCAAATCAGAAAAAGTTGGGACAGTATGGAAAGCGCAAATAACTCTGGGCTCGGAGTCATCTGGGATGGACCATCTCACAGTGTAAACGTGTACTGTGGTCAGATGACTCAATAGATGACTATTTCAGGTGTTTTTGGGTGAAATGGACGCTGTGTGCTCTGAACCAAAGCAGAAAAAGATCATCCAGACTGTTACCAGCAACAAGTCCAAAAGCCAGGGGCTGTCATGGTATGGGGTTGTGTCAGTGCCCTTGGCAAAGGTAACTTGTGCTTCTGTGATGGCACCATTAATGCTGAAAAGTACATAGAGATTTTGGAACACAATATGCTGCCTTCACTAGGAACGCCAATGCATATTTCAACAACATATTTAAGACAAAAAGACAAAATCCCGGGTGCAAAGGAAGAGGATACAGGTACTTGACTGGCCTGCCTGCAGTCCCGACCTGTATCCAATAGAGAATGTGTGGCGCATTTTGAAGCACAAAATGCGACAACAAAGACTCCGTACTGTTACAATGTCGTCAATGCTTTACTGTTCCAGCTTTTTTTGTAATGTGTTGCAAGAACCAAAATTGGAATATGTGTTTATTTTGGGGGAAAAAATAAACAAAAATAAACAATACAAATCATGAGGAACACATTTAATAATGTTTGTTGTATTGTCTGTAATTAAATACACGTCAAAGTAAATTTAGAAATCACTACTTACCTTTTTTTATTTGCGTGTTCCATACTGTCCCAACTTTTCTAATTTGGGGTTGCAGTTTCTAGACACTGAACACAAAATGCCACTAATAAAAAAATTATTATGATGAATTCAGACAAATCCAGAATTCAGTCTTCATGTTAAAGATCATGTACACAGTATATAGATACAGCACATAGATTTTATTATGTTTTATGTTTATATTTTATACAAGATGTTTCTGTGTAGGGCGACACGGTGGCTCAGTGGTTAGCACTGTCGCCTCACAGCAAGAAGGCCGCTGGTTCGAGTCTCGGCTGGGTCAGTTGGCATTTCTGTGTGAAGTTTGCATGTTCTCCCCGTGTTCGCGTGGGTTTCCCCCACAGTCCAAAGACATGCGGTACAGGTGAATTGAATAAACTAAATTGGCTGTAGTGTATGTGTGTGAATGAGTGTGTATGGATGTTTCCCAGTACTGGGTTGCAGCTGGAAAGGCATCCACTGTGTAAAACATATGCTGGATATGAATAAAGGGACTAAGCCGAAAGAAAATGAATGAATGGATGTTTCTGCATATAATCATGCTCTTGACTACATTATATTTTCAATTAATGTGATTTTTAACTTGATTTTTTATTTTATTTCACTTAAGGAACATGTTTTTGGACCAATACCTTTATTCTTAAGTTTTATTTTTCATTTACTATTCAATTCAATTGTATTTACACTACATAGCACATTTAAAAACAACCATCGTTGACCAAATTTCCTCAGGATGTCAGAAAAACATTTAAAGAAATAAAAAAAACATTTTATTGTATTGAAAAATTCAACTCGAAGTGAACGGCACAGTATATATATATATATTTATATGTATATATGTGTGTGTGCTTTAAGCATTGATTTTAAAAGACCAACAGTTTGAGCACTTCTTATATGAGTGGCAAGCTGTTTTCCATAAATTTGGTACAAAAAAAAATAGCACCTGATTTGATGACCAAGTGTGTGAACATGTAAAAGCTCAGTCAAATAAGGTGGTGCCAACCAATGTAAAACCTTTAAATCAATTCTAAAATGAACAGGGAGCCAGAAACCTTGATGCACATCTGTCAGTATCCTGGATGGCTGAAGTGAATTACTTCCAAGTTTTTCGGTGTGGAAATACATGCTTGTTCAACCAGTGTGTGTTTTTACTCCAATGCCTTTATCCACTGGGAGAAGGGAAGCTCTTTGAGAGGTTTAAAAGTAGTTTGGAGGATGTTTTTGAAGTGTTAGCGCAATAGATGTTGACAGCTACAAAGGAGTAAAGCACAAAGCCTCGCAGGTCACTGCACAGTCATGCAGTACAGAGACTGCATTTGAATGCGACTCACTCACAAACTAAAGCATAACACTATCTGGGTGCATCGCTGACTGAATATTAATTACAAGATGACTTGTTGTATTATAAGTTATAATATGCCATTTCTTTAACGTCACTCAGAAGCATTACATTTGGAATTATTTAACCCTACTTCAGTGACTGTCTTTGTCTTTTTATAGCTGGTGCCCATGAGACCCTAAAACCTGACAGTGCATGGAAAAAAGTAAGAATGAAGAAAATACCACACAATTAAAAACTCTTCAACTCATCTCAGACAGAACAGACTGTTATAAATGAGAGAAATCTGCTCCTGGTCATTTACTGAGTGTCTTTCAGTAATGCAGAGTTTGCTAAAAAAAAAAAGTAGCAGGTGCTGTGAACTAACTCTGGGCTGGAAAGAATAAATATATATAAAATAAGGAGAAAAGCACTTTTCGCGCTGCAAATTAGACTGGACTTCATTGTCTGTTATGAGGATGATTCTGAATATGAGGTTCTTTATGCTAATGTGATGAATGAATCCGCAGGGATTTCTTTGGCCAGTAATCCATATAATCAGACTGAATTAGTCACCGCAGTCACTGCCAGAAGACTTTAGCTCTAATGAGACGCGAGAAACTTCTCACAGTCTTTTATTGGAAGTACTTTTTAACCAGCCGTGGTGAATATTAGTGAATTTGAAACAAACATTTCCACTCATGGCGACACGGTGGCTCAGTGGTTAACATTGTTGCCTCACAGAAAGAAGGTCGCTGTTTCGAGCCTCGGCTGGGACAGTTGGCATTTCTGTGTGGAGTTTGCATGTTCTCCCCGTGTTCGCATGGGTTTCCTTAGGGGGCTCCGGTCCAAAGACATGCAGTACAGGTGAATTGAATAAACTAAATTGTCCGTAGTGTGTGCGAATGAGTGTGTATGTGTGTTTCCCAGTACTGGGTTGTGGCTGGAAGGGCATCTGCTGCGTAAAACATATGCTGGAAAAGTTGGCAGTTCATTCCGCTGTGGCGACCTCTGAAATAGAGACTAAGCCGAAGGAAAATGAATGAATGAATTTCCACTCATAATAAGGAGACCTAGAATATCTGGGGAAGTAGTTAGCATTCCCGTTTACCCCAATGAACAATGCTTGATATTTGTATTCCAACACTTTCCTGTAGCATAAGCATTGAATGTTTCTTATAATTTGTATTTTGTTTTTGTTTGTCATTATAAACATAATAAACTACATTTATCTGCCTTTTTATCTGACATTTTTAAAGTTAAACACATGAGAATAGACAAACACTTACAAACTGATGAAACATCGGTTTGACAACACGCACACATGCACACAAATTCTCACAACACATGCAAATACAGAAACGTGCTACAAATACTGTAGCGCAGACCACAACGGAAACTGGACGGAAAAGTGACAAACCTGACTGTTTTCTGTCAGTGGTTTTGTTAGAGATCAAATGGTGTTCACACCAGATGCGGATGAAGCTGCTAAGATATTCTTGCGAATCGCGTCATTTGAATAAAGTAGTGCAAATTTATGTGCAAAACACTCAAGTTGGAAAATCTGAACTTTAGCGGACGTTCGTGCCACGTTAACCAATTAGGAGCTTGCTCTAATAGGGGCGTGATTTTGACGTAGCGTCCGTTGTTGGTGTCAGACACTGGACAACAGCTCATCAAAGTGGGCTCGGCTCAGTCGAAGCACCGCTGAAAGCTTCCATCATCCAGGTATAGTTTCTGGAGGAGTTGATGAACTCACAGAGCTGGGTGCACCTCAGAAACGATCTAGTGGACTCAGAAACGGCGCCAGACGAATCTACGCTGTTTTTCATCCTTTCTAAAGCACATAAAGCCAACCCAGGCTCATTCTAAAAAAACGCACCTGTGGATACATTTCTGAAGGCCGCGAAATACGTCCCGGTACGTTTTGGGGAGTATACAGTTTTTGTTTTCTGGCATCCACCAGAGGCCGCTGTGTGTGCTTTTTGAGATCTCAAATTTCTCTCGCGAGTGCCATTCGCGCCTGCCATCCTTGCATGAACTCACCAGAGGCCGCTGTTAACAGACTGGCTGACTGAATGTCTGACTGACCAATCAACTGACCCACCCTCCTCCTTCCCTAAACCCAACCAATTTTACTGATTGACCCGCCCACCCACTTCCCTAAACCCAACCAACAATTTTCAAAAGCAATCCAGGAAAAAAGAAAAGCCCTCCTCTGACTTTTACCACGTTTTCAAATTTTACCACATTCTCACCCTGTTATTTACTTGTTTATTTTATTTTTTGGATTCTGTTTTTGTTTTACCTGCTTTCTGGAACCATTCTTCACCAGACTCGAACCTCGTTGTCGTGGTCAACTCCTCGCTGCGTCTCAAGTCCGCTGACATACATGTTGAGCTAACGGGACAAACTGGTTACAGCGGAAAAGCCGTCCACACAGAGGTAAGCGGTCAGCTGGTAAGCACGAAAAGGAACGGCGTCATACCGCCCCGTAGCGTTCGTTTAAAAAATTAAATGCAGCCATACATACCTCTGGCTACCTAATTCGCGGTCTCCAGAAATGTATTCAGAGGTACATTTTCAGAATGAGCCTGTGTTAAAAGCACAAAGCACAGCTACTCTCTCAATAAAATCCATGTTAGCCATTTAGCAATGAAACTAGAGTCACCGGGCAGACAGAAGCCCCGTCACGAATCTGCGAATTTCATGCACAAATGAAGCGATTTTAACACGTGAATGAAGCGAATAAACTAAAAATATTCACGCGTCTATTTATGTGCAAATATCGTGATCGTCTGGTGTGAACGCTCCATGAGAGGTGTGCTTTTGGTTTATTTTAAAGTCCTGGTCATGTGGTTCCTTGTTGTTTATATCCCTAATTATCTGATAAATTATCTCATCTGTCAGATCTCCAAAAACATCACTAACTCCAAACATGAAGAAGCTGGTTTTTTTGAGTCCCCAATGTCAAATTTTTTAAAGATGTTTTCTCATATTGTTACTGCATTTCTATTTGCATCTGTTGCAACCCAACAGGTGTGACACAACAATATCAAAAATATGGTATAGATAAATTACATTTTGATAAATGGAAAGTGGAATATAAACTGTCAAACAAAAACCCCTGATATTCCATAAAAAATCCCTAACTTTCAATGTCCAGAATAGACCTTCTTAAAGTGTGTGAACCATACGTTGTTTGACTGTGTTGATGTACAAAACGGACTATTGAATTGGGGGCGGGGCTTGCTTTTTGCGCATCAAAAAGGTAAGGGGGGTGTGGTTAAGAATATGGTGGCTGAAGCCATCAAAGTGACATCAACAGAGAAGAACCGCCGCTCCAAAAGCAGAAGGAGATGATCAGACTTTGATTAAAACATTTTTTTTTTAGGGGATTAACTTGCACAGATGAATTGTTCACTTAAACAACAATAATGTGCGCTTAAATAACATCTTATAAACATTTTAAATTTAGATTTCACATGGACTTTAAATTCCATAAACTTTCATAACATTCCAGAACTTCTTAAATGCTCTACTAATGTACAAAGTCATCTACATGTGAGTTAGCTATGGCTGGAACAGACAAATATTGATTTATATATTAATTAATTAATTAATTAATTAATTCATTCATTCATTCATTCATTCATTCATTTTCTTTTCAGCTTAGTCCCTTTATTAATCTGGGGTTGCCACAGCGGAATTCAGCATATGTTTTACGCAGCGGATGCCCTTCCAACTGCAACCCATCACTGGGAAACATTCATACACACTCATTCACACACATACACTACGGACAATTTAGCTTACCCAATTCACCTGTACCGCATGTCTTTGGACTTGTGGGGGAAACCGGAGCACCCGGAGAAAACCCACGTCAACACGAGGAGAACATGCAAACTCCACACAGAAATGCCAACTGACCCAGCCGAGGCTCGAACCAGTGACCCTTTTGCTGTGAGGCGATCGTGCTACCCACTGCGCCACCGTGAGGCCCTGATTTTAATATTGTATTAGTAAATACTGAAATTAGCAGTAACCAAGATAAATAGATGCTTTAGAAGTATTTTCTTTGTTAGTTTCATTGTTAATTATCTAACGTAGTAAATGGAACCTTACTGTAGAGTGTTACCATAAATGCTACCTGCTTTTATATCTATTGCACTTGATATTTTATCCTGACTCTCCAGGAGCACAGTGTTCTGTCTCTCTCCCTCTATCATTACTGTCAGAGGCCTGAGATAGATATCATACAACAGATTAATGGGCCTTATCTTTACACAAGTGCACTACATATATAGCACTCACCAGCCAGTCTGTTGTACAAATCCATCTCCTCGTATTCCCCGCAGGCCTGCATGCACTCACTACAGCTTCCTGTTAAACAAACAGATCGGGGATCAGCGCTGTGTTACAAAATTTATCACGGGTAACCGTTCCCTCATCAAACATGCAGCCGCCCGGTCAGTCCACGGAGTCACATGTGCATAATGCATAAAGACTCTTTGGCTGTCTGAGCGAATGACTGAGGCTGTGTTGAGGGTTGTGCTTTCTGAGTGCACAGCATTAGAGCAACATCACATCAGCTCAATCACTGGCCGTGGCTGTGAAATGGAGCTGACTGACTCTGCCACAGTTTCTCATCGGGTATAAAAATAGAGGACATATGTTTTCAGAAGATATTATGAAGGAAATGCAAATGGAAAAAGGCAAAAATAAAAGCACATTTCAAGCTTCGAAAAACACCTTTTATGTTATTGAAATAAATGCAATTTGTGTTTTATTTATCACAACACATATCTGTATTTGAATGGCCATCCATGTAAAAAAGGATTAAGTTAATGTGTTCATTTATTCATTCATTTATTTTCTTTTCGGCTTATTCCCTTTACTAATCTGGGGTCGCCACAGCAGAATGAACCGCCAACTTATCCAGCATATGTTTTACGCAGCAGATGCCCTTCCAGCAGCAACCCATCACTGGGAAACACCCATCCACACTCATTCACACACATACACTACTGACAATTTAGCTTACCCAATTCACCTATAGCGCATGTCTTTGGACTTGTGGGGGAAACCAGAGCACCCGGAGGAAACCCACGCGAACACGGGGAGAACATGCAAACTCCACACAGAAATGCCAACTGACCCAGCCGAGGCTCGAACCAGTGACCTTCTTACTGTGAGGCGATTGTGCTACCCACTGCGCCTCCGCGTCGCCCCATTCAATATGTTATTAAGTGTTTTTTAAAATCTATCTATCCATCCATCCATCCATCCACCCACCCATCCATCCATCCATTCATTCATTCATCCATCCATCTATCAAGTGATAATCTGGGTGCTCAGGTTTCCCCCCACAGTCCAAAGACACTAAAACTAAATTGGCTATAGTGAATGATTGTGTGTGAATGTAAGTGTGTATGGGTGTTTCGCAGTACTGGGATGCGGCTGGAAGGGCATCCGCTGCATAAAACATATGCTGGAATAGTTGGCGGTTCATTCCGCTGTGGCGACCCCTTATAAATAAGGGACTAAGCCGAAGGAAAATGAATGAATGAATTATTGAAAAAATATATATATTTAGTAACATTTAAAAAAAGATCCATTTATATTTTTGAAGGTGTGACTTTAGCAATGCATTCCAAGCTGATTTTTATACTGAGGAAGGGAAATATCTTCTGAGTAGATTCATGTGTAAACCTAAAAACAGGAAAGATTATTTGAATTTTTTAAGTTGGAAAATTTTAACTTTAGCGGACGTTCGTGCCACGTTAACCAATCAGGAGCTTGCTCTAATAGGGGTGTGATTATGACGTAGCGCCTGTTGTTTGGTGTCAGACACCGGACAACAGCTCATCAAAGTGGGCTCGGCTCAGTCGAAGCACCGCTGAAAGCTTCCATCATCCAGGTATAGTTTCTGGAGGAGTTGATGAACTCACAGAGCTGGGTGCACCTCAGAAACGATCTATTGGACTCAGACATGGCGCCAAACAAATCTACGCTGTTTTTCAGCCTTCCTAAAGCACATAGAGCACATACTCTCTCAATAAAATCCATGTTAGCCATTTAGCAATGAAACTAGAGTCACCGGGCAGACAGAAGCCCCGACACGAATCTGCGAATTTCATGCGCAAATGAAGCGATTTTAACACGTGAATGAAGCGAATAAACTAAAAACGTTCACGCGTCTATTTATGTGCAAATATCGTGATCGTCTGGTGTGAACGCTCCATAAGAGGTGTGCTTTTGGTTTATTTTAAAGTCCTGGTCATGTGGTTCCTTGTTGTTTATATATTTTTATATCTCTAATTATCTGATAAATTATCTCATCTGTCAGATCTCCAAAAACATCGCTAACTCCAAACAGGAAGAAGCTGGGTTTTTTGAGTCCCCAATGTCAAATTTTTTAAAGATGTTTTCTCATATTGTTACTGCATTTCTATTCGCATCTGTTGCAACCCAACAGGTGTGACACAACAATATCAAAAATATGGTATAGATAGTGATACAATTACACATTTAAAGCGTTTACTTATGTGCACAGCCCATTTTCCAGCTTAAGATCCACTATAAGTGTATTCCTGTAAACACGTTTCCTGTTTGCTCGTTTGCGGAGACGCAAATTATTAGTCAATATTATTGCCTGTGCTAATCGACAGCAGGACACCACTTTGGTACACAGACATTAGGTTGGAAATAAAACTGGCCTTATAGCAGAGCACAATATTATTAGACTCTCAGGAAAACTAGACCATTGTAATACGCTTTCCAGACAAACTGCCGCCCACCTCTGACCCAAAAACTCACACAGTGAACGCAAGAATTAAAATGACCTTTCTCTCTCTCTCTGCCTTCTCACCACCCCCCCCCTCCCGTTCCTTGTCACACACACGCACATGCACACACACACACACGCATTTTCTATTGCCCTTTGCCAACACTACCCCTAAACCCAACCCTCACTACTCCTAACCCCAACCCTCACTAAAAAAAACTATTTTGGTTTATAAGCCTTTTGAAATATGAGAACATCAGCAATGTCCTCATAATTCACTCATCTTGCAATATTTGTGCTATACCCATGTCATTATACACATTTGTGTCCTGATATGTCACATGTAAATCACACATCTCCCCACAAGGACAAAATTTACTGGTACTGTGGGAACATTTGGTCCCTGCAAAGTAATGAATACAAGGTTCATTATTTTATTACAAGCACGCGCACACACACACACACACACACACACACACACAAACACACACACACACACACACACTTGTACAGCTATCTTTATGTGGACTTCCCTTCATCGTGGGGCCCAAAAATTGTCCCTACAAAGTCAAAATTTACTGGTACTGCTATACTTGTGGGGACATTTGGTCTTGGCCAAGTAAGGATTACAAAGCGCACACACAAACACACACACACACGCACACACACATACAAACTTGTACAGCTATCTTTATGTGGACTTCCCATAATCATGGGGCCCAAAAAATGTACCCACAAAGTCAAGATTTACTGGTACTGCAATAATTATGGGGACATTTGGTCACACACACACACACGCACACGGCTCTGATTTTTAATTACTATGGGCTGGTTCCCTTTGGCTCAGGCTGTTCTCTGTTGACTCAAATCTGCGATCTGATCCCTCTCATCATCACACAGGACAGTCACATCTCACAATGTGCTGAATCATCCTCACATCATTCTCAGACGCACAACTTTGTCTCCGTTACTGCGGCCAGCGCGTGTCAGGCTGAATCTGTAATGAATTTCAAATCCCTTGAAGGATGGAGCCGAGCAAGCCAAGAATATGAGCCCGTAAATATACCATTTTAGCAAAGCAATCAGCATCAGTGTCCATAATGCATCATATATCCTTCACGTTTTGGACTGACTTTACCCTAATCCGTCACTTCTCCTTCGTCAGACTCAGGCACCTTGTTTCTTAGACTCTTTTCTCTGCATCTCTGAGCCTCCCATTGATTTAGCTTGGTATCTTTAGAGAGGTGGAGGAATGAGAGATACAGGAGAGAGAGTGAGAAAAGGAATAAATTAATGATTACTGAGACCAAGTTTACACAATCTAATGACAAGTGGACAATGATAAATACAGGTTAAACGGCATCTAAAATGGTTGGAGCTTTTCTGTTTTTGACCACCTCCAAAAATGCATTCGAGCTGATTGCTTTCTTAGTGTAAACATTTATGCGATTGAATGCCTTCAAGCAGCCCCAAAAGGCCTATTCATTCATTCATTCAATTTCCTACAGCTTAGTCCCTTTATTCATCAGGGGTCGCCACAGTGGAATGAACCACTAACTTATCCAGCATATGTTTCACACAGCAGATGCCCTTCCAGCTGCAACCACTTACTGGGAAACAACCAACACACTCATTCACACACATATACTATGGCCAATTTAGTTTATTCAATTCACCTATACCGCATGTCTTTGGACTGTGGAGGAAACCGGAGCACCCGGAGGAAACCCATGCCAACATGGGGTGAACATACAAATTGCACACAGAAATGAACAACTGACCCAGCCGGGACTTGAACCAGCGACCTTCTTGCTGTGAGGCGACAGTGCTAACCACTGAGCCACCGTGTCGTCCTCCCAAAAGGCCTATAGTGCGTCGTAATTTAAATCGGATCCTCCCCTGCTATGTAAAACAGTATTTGAGCCGAGTATTATGTTCTAATTAATAATAATCATAGTCAGACTGAACTCACAAGGGAAACTATTTTACGTTTTGTCAGTCTAATTTGTACAAGTTAAGTTGTACGAAAATGTATGATTGTTAAAAGGAGGCGTGGCACCAAACCCCACCCCTTAAACCCAACCGTCATCGGGGATAAGCAAATTGTACTAAATTGTACGAATGAGAATAGATTTCATACGAATTAGCCACTAAATCAAAAAGTTACGAATTGCCGTGAGATAGCGTTATTATAATATATGCAACTGATGCGTATAGGTCGAGTGATAATGATAGCATGGAGGATGTAGTATGTCTAAATTCCATTCATATATTCACTTACAGAATGTAATTTTTACAATTATCGTAAAGTAAGTTCAAATTTCAATGTAGTACCTACACGAGTAGTTTGCGATTTCGAATGCGGCTAAAATCTTTAAAGCTAAAAACTACTATGACTGGTGCTGTTAAATGGTTAGTTGTGACTAACCGCGTTCAAAATAAAAGCCTATATTTTAGTTTCAGATGACAAATCCACTAAAGGGCGCTAGCTAGAATTTAGCAAAAATTTAAAATACGTTATACGGTGCATTTTGTTGTACGTTTCAGATACACGTTTTTCTTGTACACGCACACTAGAAGGTAGGGCTTGTCATATAAATCACCTAGACCAGTGGTCCTCAACCACCGGGCCGCGGACTGGTACCAATCTGTGGATCAATTGGTACCGGCCCGCACAGGAAATCATTAATTATTTCCGTTTTATTTATTATCTGAGTCTGAACAATCTTTTATTTTGAAAAATCTATTCTCTCGCTTACATCTTGAGTGCCCAAACTTAACCCACAAGTAGCAAAATGAGTAAGAAACAGACACCTTTGGAAAGTTTCTTATCGCGTCTTTTCTAGAGTTCGCGCAAGTTTATTATTTCCAACGGCGGTGGAAGTGCACCGTGAGTAACTTGACAAGAACTGACCAATCAGCTTAAGCTTGTATGGAATATACACAATTCAGTAGACTAATTGGGTATATGCAGAAGTGTGCGGAAGAACTTTAATTTGTCAGTAACCTGGGTCAAGCGCTTCTGGTGAACTGTATGCCATTACAAAATCGGTGCGTTTAAGGTCTGTTTTCTTTAAAAACCTGTGATCATCACTGGCTGAGTGATATCCGATATAAAGTACGTCTCATAATGTACAAGAAGTACTGCATTAAATTTCATTTTCCCCACCATGTCTTTAAAATATGAACATTTATTTTACCCCAGTATATTCAATGGAGCTTCTGCGCTAGCCTGCTAATCCTGACGGGCGTGTGCGTGTAAACGGCTTTTCATCTCGTTTTACGCTTGAGCAACTAAAGGAATGCCGAAGTCTGTTTAACTAATTATACTTTATTTACTTTACAACATCGATGCTGTAAAAGGAACCATATAAGATGGAAAAAAGTCACATTAACCGTTCACGGGAAGTTTATCAGTATGGGAAGAAACACTAGCTCTGCATATACCCTATTATCTCTGACAAACACAGAACACCCAAACACTGATGGTCCCATAGCAACCTATGAACCACCGCATCCACCAGCCCCCCCGCCCCCCGCCTCCGGTCTGCGGTAAAATTGTCAAGTGTTGACCGGTCCGCAGTGATAAAAAAGTTGGGGACCACTGACCTAGACCATAAACCATTGACCTAAAACCTTCCTTAAACCCCGATTACGTGGAACAAAAACTGCATAATGAGCTGTCGGTACCATTTCTGTTATAGAATGGATCACTTTGTTAAACTGTCGCTGAACTAAATTGAATTTGAATGTCAATTGTACACATTGCATTATTGGATACAGTAACCTAGCTGTTTTTATGGCTATACAGTTCTTTTCTATTGGGTTTCCATCCAAAGAGAAAAAAAGTTAGGATTTTCCTGTATTTTTCTGCATTCAACTACACTTCACCTGCCATCTTTCAAGTCTTGTTTGTTAGTGTGTTTTGTAGGGACGATGCCAACCTCCTGAGTGAGTACCATCTCTTTCCTTCTAGGAGAGGAAATGCTTACCAGCGGGATATTAAAAAACAGGCCAAGCTGGCCTTAAAACCAGGGCCGGCGAAGAGATTGATTACATTTCACCTGCTTAGATAAAAACAGCACATTTATGCCTGAATTTTCAAATGGAGGTACGCTATCTTATTTTAGCTAGGCTTGCATTCCAGGATGTCAAGATGTAGGCTACAATCCACAGATCAGCAAAGGAGTTTAGAAAAAAAAAAGCTATGCTTGGTAGGAAGTTTTTATGTTAGGCTGACAAAGCCAACTTGCTGATGTTACATTTAACCGATTATTATTTATGTGAGCAAAGGTTGTAACAGCAACGTTCTAACCTAACCTGGATCCAACTCACAGCAACATACTGATCCGAATTAATTTGATAGTACACCCAATATTAAAAAATTGCTTTTAATTTGCTCACCCTCAGGACATCAGTCAACAAGAGATATAGGAGACTATATTTCTTCAGCAGAACATTATAGAAGATTTTTGATTTAAAGTCACTTTTCAGTACAAACCCCTGGTATTAAACTGCCAGTACTTTCTTTGTTATTTTACATATATATTATTTCCTAATATGTTGTTTCAAACTACTAAAATCTCAATAAAAGTAAAAAAATATGTTGAATTTTCAATATCAAATGTCAACAGAGCAGCGATCAATGTACTTTAAATGAATTCATAACCATAAAGAAATGAGATAACAAAAAACAACTGCCTGAAAAATCTTGCCAAATTCATGTTCATTTGTTTGACTCTTTGTATTACAATAATTGGTGGTTCATTCCATTGTGGCGACCCTTAATAAAGTAGGAAATAAGCTGAAGGAAAGTGATTGACTGAGTACTTCAATAAGTCAATGAATAAACATGAAGCAATGTAACATTTTGTAGAGATGCAGCCACAGCTACTGTTTACTATAGTGAACCTGGGTGACAGGCAATCAGCAATGTGATTGACACGATCACTAAAATCTATAATCATTCTGTGGGTGGAGGACTTCATTGATTTAGGGGGAACAAATCACGTGTCTCTCTTTTATCTTGAATTAACAGCTTTGCTTTTACCTAACAGGAAACATTACAGCAATTCTGGCTAACATTATACACGATTCGGCTTTAGGACAAAGATCTATAAAAAACTTTCAAATGTATAGGACACCTGATCATATTTCCTCTAATGTTGTTACAAACCTGTCCAACTTTCCTCTGAGGAACACACACGATATATAAATATATATTTTAAGAAACATCCACACTTTTGTCCATACACTGGAAGTCACTGATGGCTACATTCAGTTAGATTCTTCAAAATGTCTTCCTTTGTGATTTACTGCTAAAACAGGAAAGTGAGTAAATGACTGAAGTGTCTTTTATGGGTGAACTGTCACTTTAAATATTTTACTTATTAATAATTAATACACTCAAAAATAAAAAGGTACAAAACCTGTCAATGGGGCAGCACCTTTTCAAAAGATACACATTCATATTGTTAGATAAATGTATCAGTTGATGTACATCTGTGCATCAACCTCCCCTCCCATTGAGATGGGTATATATATGGGTGTTTCCCAGTATTGGGTTGCAGCTGGAAGGGGATCCGTTCTGTAAAACATATGCTGAATAAGTTGGTGGTTCATTCCTCTGTGGCGACCCCAGATTAATAAAGGGACTAAGCCGAAATGAAAATGAATGAATGAATGAATATACTGTACTACTACTACTACTAATAATAATAACAATAATTATAAAACATGACTGATTTGGTCAAATGTAGCTGAGCAAAACATTTTATATTTGACATTTAAATTGTGAAGTAAAAGTAAAAAGTCTCTACAAATTGAAATACGTTAGTAAAATACAGATGCTTGGAAAAGCTACCTAAAGAAACACTCCACATTTGTTTTAATAAATAAATAAATAAGGCTAATTTTACAGCTCCACTAGAAGTAAACAGTTGATTTTTACAAATTTGTAATCCATTTAGCCGATCTCCGGGTCTGTCAGGAGCCCTTTTAGCTTAGCTTAGCATAGATCACTGAATCAAAACAAACCTTTAGCGTCTCGCTCAAAAAGTTAGCAACATCTTTTGATAATTTTTCTATTTATTACTTGAACCTGTAGTTGCATCATGTACTAAGACCGACGGAAAATGAAAAGCTACTATTTTCTTATCCGATACAAGCTTTAAATAGGAAGCTTATAGAAAATCTTTGGTCATTTTTGATGGAGATGCTAATGGTCTAATCGATTCAATGATGATGCTGTGAAAAATGCTGATCATGCATTTTATACCTTTATTTCTGAGAGTGTATATTTAAAACATCCCCATAATCAGCAAATGATTTACAATTTTTGTTAGACAGGACAATAGCAAACAAAAAAAGCCACTTTTCACAATTAAAATAATAAGAATAATAATCAATTGTGGGACACTCCACAATTAAAATAATAATAATAATATTAAATAAATTATAACAGTATAAATAAACAAGACTAATTTTACAGCTCCCCTATAGAGTTAAACAGCTGATTTTTACAATTTTTGAACCCATTCAGTCGATCTTTTTAGCTTAGCTTAGCATAGATCACTGAATCTAAACAAACCTTTAGCATCTCGCTCACAAATTAGCAATGTCTTTTGATAATTTTCCTATTTATAACTTGAATCTGTAGTTGCATAATATACTAAGACCGACGGGAAATGAAAAGTTACTATTTTCTAATCTGATACTAGCTTTAAATAAAAAGCTTATAGAAAATCTTTGGTCATTTTTGAGGGAGATGCTAATGGTCTAATCGGATTCAATGATCATGTAGAATACCAATCATGCATTTTGTATTTTTAGTTTTGAGAGTGTACATTTAAAACATCCCCATAATCAGCAAATGATTTACAGTTTTTGTTAGACAGAATAATAGGAAAGAAATTGCACACTGCCCTAAACTGGCTAAAGAAAGGCAGCATTTATCAGTGTGCATGTGGGATTTCTGGCTGTTCCTGTCTCAGATCAATGTTGTGATGGGATCTGGCTGGAGCTGTGTGTTCAGCGTTGGTGTCTGTGATTGTCTCTGGCAGACAGAATAGGCTGCGAGGTGTGGGACAATCCATCTGCTGATCTGCATCTCAAGCGCCTCCAGGACTGACTTGCAAATTGGAGAAAGAAACGCACACACTTTTTCCTCCGAGGGGATGCCAAACAGACCCCTTCAGTTCTTTAGACTTTTTAATGCATATTTATGTGTGTGCAAAAGGCAAGGACAATTCGTCAACAAACCTTAAGCCGCTAACCAATTCTACCTTAGCAACTGTTGCCATCCTGTCCTAGAAATATTTATACTTTACAGCATATATGATGGCTTAGTTTACCTCAAAAGTAAAATTATGTTATAATTTATTAATCTTTTTGTAGTTCGAAGGCCTTAAGACTTTTGTTTTTATTCTGTATGTTCATCCATTCATTCATTTTTTTTCGGCTTAGTCCCTTTATTAATCTGGGGTCGCCACAGCGGAATGAACCGCCAACTTATCCAGCATATGTTTTACGCAGCGGATGCCCTTCCAGCTGCAACCCATCACTGGGAAACAACCACACACACTCATTCACACACATACACTACGGACAATTTAGCTTACCCAATTCACCTATACCGCATGTCTTTGGACTTGTGGGGGAAACCGGAGCCCCCGGAGGAAACCCACGACAACGCATGGAGAACATGCAAACTCCACACAGAAATGCTAACTGACCCAGCCGAGGCTCGAACCAGCGACATTCTTGCTGTGAGGCGTTCGTCCAATCCACTGCGCCACAGTGAGGCCTTATTTTGTATGTATGATGGCTTTTTAAAGAGATTTCTG
>CAIGQW010055671.1:1163361-1185056 GCA_903798125.1 Danio choprae | reverse complement strand
ACACACACACACACACACACACACACACACACACACACTTATTGTTTCCACCCAAATGAGTTAATCTCAAGGGAAATCTCATCCACACACAACAACTGCAACAGAGAAGCTCCAAGGTTACATGTGTTTGTCCTCTGACCCTATATGGTTATCTTATTGTGACTGATTATGCTATTTTAATGCTTTCTAATATCAATTAAATGAATAAAGACGATAAAAACTGGAGAACCCCCAGCTCCATAATGTACACCATTAAGTCTGAGGGTGTGAGTTTTATCTATATATGGCTGGGCTGCCTATCAAACGAAACACTTTGTCCAGCGTTTCTCCTTTAAGAGCTGCGTAATTAAGACTTTGAAAGGCTCTCAAGCTTCCAGCAAAACCCAGCTAGTACCATTAAATACCACAGGGCTCCAATCAGGGTGATTTGTTAGCCAGGATAAACGTGCCGAAGGACCTAAGAATAGGCATAAAATGGTCCACTTTATGGCTTATTCTGGCCAAGAGCTTACTTAGCCACACTTTTTTTTTTTTTTTTTTGAGCGGTGGCTAAATCTGAAATAAAGGATACCACAATAACAGAGCTGAAATGAAAAGAGCTGCTCAAATAATGGTACAGATGTTCCTCTCTGTATTTAAAATCTATTAAAAATCAACATTTTCATTCCACAAATTTTTTCTACCCGTTTTTGTGACATATGTGCACTTCTTGAACAAGAGAAATCTAAGGCTGGGCTTATTTAGTCATCGGAGTATGACGGAGTATAAATGTTTTTCAGTAGGCTAATGCTAGCTTGTGTAATACAAATGTACAATTGTGTGATATTTTGTGTATTCTGCCCTACAGTATCCTCTGATTAGTTGTTTTAGAAGTTACTGTAAGTCGAATTATACAAACTATGCATCTAATTTGATTTTACTTTTAGGCTGTATGTAGAAACTATTTTATGAGAAAACAGTCTATCGGTGGTCCACATCTGCAGTTTCAAACTGTTCAACGAATATTTTCTTGCATAGACTGATTGGCACGATTATGCATTCACAATGGTATGAACTGTTGTAGGGTTGGTCAAATGTGTATTTATATTATCTATTATTTTAATTAATATTATTATTTAAAATACAGATCAGGGCGAACTATTTCTCAGTATTAAAATGCTGAACCCCCCCATACATCTTGTTTTGACGTCCCTCAGGGAAGATCAAGCATTAATTAAGGGGGTCAAACCCCCCAGACCCTCCTGTAATTCGCACCCTGCTTATGACTTAGGAAATTTAAGATTATCCATAATATATGCTGCAGTATTTCCTAAAAATAAGAATCCATTTAGATTTTATGGCGAATTTAAATGGTCAAGAAGATCATTCATCTTTGTTGAGAAATATGACATGGCTAAAATATTACAATTATAAAATACACTTTAACATTTTCAATTGTAAGAACAGTTTAAACAGAAAAATAAGTTTGATAGTTAAAACATGTTAAATGGTAATTAACCTTTTTATTAACAGTGGAAAAAACCCAAATTTGGGGAAAATATGTTCAAATCCAGTTGGTTGTTTTTTTGTTCATATTTTATGGGTTAACTTTTTACTGTATATTATAGTTTATTACTGTTTATGATTATTATCGTGGGCAGCACGGTGGCTTAGTGGCTAGCATTGTCTCGCAGCAAGAAGGTCGATGATTCAAGCCTCGGCTGGGCCAGTTGGCATTTCTGTGTGTTGGTGTGGGTTTCCTCCGGGTGCTCCGGTTTCTCCCACAGTCCAAAGACATGAGGTATAGGTGAATTGAATGAACTAAATTGGCCATAGTGTATGTGTGTGTGAATGTGAGAGTGTATGGGTGTTTCCCAGTATTGGGTTGCAGCTGGAAGGGCATCCGCTACATAAATAAAATATATGCTGGAATAGTTGGGGGTTCATTCCGCTGTGGCGACCTCTGATAAATCAGAGACTAAGCCGAAGGAAAAGGAATGAATGAATTACTAACGTCAAATAGACAAATAAGTACCATGTTGTCCCTGTGTGAAACAACACACACACAAACAAAAAAACCCACATTCTCTCTCTAGTTTGTTCATTTGGTTTGGTGAGATTTTTGCAGTTGTTGCCACATTTTATTTTGGATTTATGACACCAGAAAAGTACAAATTGAACAACATTCAAGTGGCTATTTACATTTTTTTTTGTCATTTTTGTATTACAAAGCAATAAGAGATCTTATGCGTTTTGATATGATTCGGTGCTATAAAGGGGTGTTATGTAAAATGTGGTTGTATAATGTTTGTAAAAATTCTCTCTCTATATACAGGTTTGCTTCAAAATAAAAACAAATACAACCTCTGAGTAAAATTGACCAAACATGAATTTTGACCCACTGACAGCTGGGCTAAATTGAGCTGTTTAGGAGCTCAATCATCATACTGCCAGTAGTAAGTAGTATGCACCTTAATCAGATGCAAAAGACAAAAACTTTTTACAGTTTTTTTGGTGCACAAAAGTGTTCTTGGAGCTTCATATGATTACAGTTGAACCACTGAAGTCAATGGAATGTTTTGCCAATGTTTTTAGCTCCTTTTCTGTACTTTGAACTGCGGTCTATGAGAGAATGAGAGAGCTCTCGGATTTCATCTAAATGATCTTAAGTTGTTTCCCGAAGAGGAATGAAGGTCTCAGGTGATTGGAACTACATGAGGGTGAGTAATTAATAACGACATTTTCACTTTTGGGTGAACTAACCCTTCAACCCCACCATTTCAGTTACTCATCATGGGTCTGTTTCTCTGTTTGGCTCCTAAACAGCTCAATTTAGACTCAGGGAGAACAAAACAAACCATCTGAAAGCTTTTATTTGCATTATGGCTTTATCTCCAACAGTGTATGTACACAAAACCTCAAACACAGTTAGATAGGCAAAGACTGATCCACCTGAGGGCCGAATGAGCATCTCGCCACAGGACACTGTTTGCCTTGTTTATCTTTTCTAATTCTCTTCTATTAATTGGAAGCTTTCCCAAGATTAATTACAAGCAATAGCAAGGCACGAAACCACAAGTACATTGCTTGATATTTGGAGGAGCCGTGCTCATTATAAGTGACCTCTGACAGCAGCAAAATTTCTTTCCCTTTTTTTTCCAAAAAATCTCTGTAAAACAGCCATGACGAAGCTCCTGGCTGCCTCCAGATGAAGAGAAAGTTTAGCAGACAGAAGCCAAACGTCTGACTCACACTGGCTGAATAAAAATACCACAGTTCTCTCCGTTTTTTCTGTATTGTATTTGTGTTATATAAAAACCGGCATAGCCAGTCATCAGCATATCTATGTTTTATTGTACTTAGTGGTCTCCAGACTCTTAAAAATAAGGATCGCAGGAGGCAATTTAATGTGCAAGAATAATAGCTGTGAATATAAAAATGTCTTAAGGGCCTAAAATGAAGAAGTCTTAATAAGTCCTAAAATGTTATGATGTGGGTATACCCTTTATCACTGTGTATGGGAGAGCAATGAGATCCAAAGGTTTTAGAAAGAGATCCTTCTTATGATTGGTAAATTACTTGAAGAAATATACCTCATTCATTCATTCATTTTCCTTCAGCTTAGCCCCTTTATTCATCAGAGGTCCCCACAGCAGAATGAACCGACAACTTATCCAGCATATGTTTTACGCAGCGGATGCCCTTCCAGCTGGAACCCTGGGAACTGGGAAACATCTATACACATGCGACAGCGCTAACCACTGAGCCACCGTGTTGCCAAGAAAAATACCTCAGGTTCCTAAATAACATTTGTTCGATATTTCACTCAGCGGCCATCTTTGAAACGCCTCTCAGGTATTCTGTTTAAATTGGGCATCAAAATCGCATAAATAGTTTGCCAAGCTTACGATTAAATGTCATATTAGGAATCACCAATAAAAGTAAACAACAACTGTGTCTTTAGTTTCATTTCTAAACGTTCCACTCAATCTGCAGAAACTCACGTCTGGTCCGAGCCCCTCCTCCAGAGAATCATCAGTCTATATCAATCGCTGATTGGCTCCTGTACCAGAAGGCGGGACTTCAATACTATACGAGTGACAGGTCTCATGTATTCTGAAGTCTTTGATAAGGGTCAATTTAATAGGGTAGGCATTAATAAAATACATTTTTGGGGTAATTTAATAAATAATATAAATAATTCTCATTAACTTCTGACTGCAGCTGCATCCCTTTGAGCAACAACCAGATTTAGGTAGGCCTGATTCTTGAACAAACCATTTCAGACACTGAGAATCGAGCAGATGATGTTCAGTGTATATAGGGTTACTTTTATACTCTAAAACACCCTGTTATAAAGAACCATTTCTGCAATGGAAAGGATTCATTGATGTTAAAAGGGACATACTATGCCCTTATTATATAACATGTAAAATAAGTCTCTGATGTCCCTAGAGTGTGTATGTGAAGTTTCAGATCAAAATACCCCACAATTCATTTGTATTACTCTTTGAAACTGCTCCTTTTAGGCTTTGGTCCAAATTGTGCCGTTTTGGCAAAGACTGATCCACCGGAGGGCCGAATGAGCATCTCGCCACAGGACACTGTTTGCTTTGTTTATCTTTTCTAGTTTTTGTGTTTTATGACTGTCACTATAAATTTAAATGACATTTAATAAGAGAACGGAGCTACAAACACCAATGCTTTAGCATAGTGGCAGATTCAAAACAAAACTAACTTTATCTCTGTGAAAAACTGAACATGCAAAAAGAATTATCTTCGGCCGGTACGGCTCAAAAACTCTAACAGCGGACGGCTGCTTCTCACTCAGGGCTGTCTACGCTAATGAGGGAGAGATCATCACTAATGGGTGGGGCTTTCCCTCTCTGATGACATGTACAAAGGGAGAATGTCAATCAAAATCTGCAGACTGTTTTTTTTTATCTAGTGTAGTTATGAAAAATGTATTTAATACATTTTTATCATTAGAAGCTGGCTATATTCACACACTGCTACTGCACAACCCCTTATAAAAGGGATTTTTGCGAAATAGCTCCCCTTTAAACGTTCTGGTGATAAACAGCACCAACTGGATTAGTGCCAATCTAGCACTAATAAGCATAAATTAGCATGGACATTTACACAAATCAATAAAAATGGCAGGATTGGTGCAGGAGGAATGATGGTTGAGCCAAAACACACTGACACCTTGATTTAAGCAGGCACAGCTGCCACAGAAAGCTGATGCTCACTGCACAAGGTTAAGCGCACACACATTTATACTGCATCCTGCTCTGAGACTCTCTTTAATTTTAAGCGCAGAGGGTCATGAAATATTCACAGATGTGTTAATACTAATTGAGGTGCACTTTGTAAATCCAGGGCAGCATGCATGGACCCGATTTATACATTTTCAAACGAAAAATGTGAGTGTTCAAAACTCACCACCTGTGCCTGCGCAAAATGTTTATGTCTTTTGGGTAGTTGCCAGCACAGGCATTGCTGTGAAGTATAGCATTTCACAACAAGGCTGTTAGGGTGGCACAGTGCCTCAGTGGTTAGCACTGTCTAATTCTTAGCCCCGTACAAATTCAGCCCAGGCTCATTGGAAATATGTGCCTCGACCTACATTTTTGGGAAACGTAAAATACAATGCTCAGGGTACGTTTCGTTGCTCGTTTCAGATAACAAATCCACTAGGGGACGCTGTCTACATATGCAAATCTGAAATACATTACTTAGTGAAAGGTCTACAACCTTATTTGTAGCACAGACCAGCGTACAGTACATATTGATAATGTCATGGAGGGGGGTAGGGTTGTTGGTTGGTAAATGTCGTCAAGCATTTTACGTGAAAGTCAATTTGACCAATGCATGCAACAGCACAACTAAAACAAAATAATTTAACTCACCATATTAGAGAGAGATGTCTGTTTGCCACTCATGCTTTAGTAGCTGTATCTTAAAGATGGGTGTGGTCATCTTTACATTGTTTCTATATGTTGCTAAGCAACACAAACAAACGACAAACGCCGGTGCCAGTGTTTGTACCTGGTTTGTACCCTCACAGGAAACAAAATGTTTATAATTCCAGTAGGGGAGCAGCATGGCACTTCCGGAGTTCAGTCTGCGATGTGCACAAATATGGATATTGATTCTTGAAGGGTCCGTCACGGTGGCACAGTGGGTAGCACAATCGCCTCACAGCAAGAAGGTCGCTGGTTCGAGCCTCGGCTGGGTCAGTTGGCATTTCTGTGTGGAGTTTGCATGTTCTCCCCGTGATCGTGTGGGTTTCCCCTGGGTGCTCTGGTTTCCCCCACAGTCCAAAGACATGTGCTGTAGGTGAATTGGGTAAGATAAATTGTCTATAGTGTATGTAACTATGGATTCCCAGTGATGGGTTACAGCTGGAAGGGCATCCGCTGTGTAAAACATATGCTGGATAAGTTGGCGGTTCATTCCGCTGTGGCAACCCCATATTAATAAAGGGACTTAGCCGAAAAGAAAATGAATGAATGAATGATTCTTAAAGGGGAATCTTAAAACAAAGTGGAATCGAGTATATTTGTATTCTTGCGGCCCGGTAACAACTCTGTACTGAGTCACGAATTGTTGGTTGGGGATCCCTGACTTAGGGTATGTTTTGTTGTACATATCAAATACACATCTTTTTTGTTGCCATATGGAGTTGGCACACTGTGTTGGAAGAGTTGGCACACTGTGAAAAATTAATTAATTCATTCATTCATTTTCTTTTCGGCTTAGTCCCTTTATTAATCAGGGGTCATCACAGCGGAATGAACCACCAACTTATCCAGCATATGTTTAACGCAGCGGATGCCCTTCCAGCCGCAACACATCAATGGGAAACATCCATTTACACTTATTCACATACATACACTACGGACAATTTAGCTTACCCAATTCACCTATAGCGCATGTCTTTGGACTTGTGGGGGAAACCGGAGCACCCGGAGGAAACCCACGCTAACACGGGGAGAACATGCAAACTCCACACAGAAATGCCAACTGACCCAGCCGAGGCTTGAACCAGTGACCTTCTTGCTGTGAGGCGATTGTGCTACCCACTGCACCACCGAGTCGCCGATAAAAAATCATGACAAAAGCAAATGTTTTTATATCGCTTGAACCTATTTTAATACGTTAATCAGGTTTCAAGATATAAACACTTTAACGCAATATTTTTTTGTCAGTTTGATGGATGTAAAATGAAATGACTAGAAAAGTTCATTTGACTCAACTCAAAAATTGAAAACAGCAAGAATTTATTTTTACAGTGCATCATACTGGCCCGTAGCATTCATTTAGATACTGCAGTCAAATATATGTTTAAATAATTTTTTTGTTTTGCAGTTCCCAAAAATGTAGGCTGTATCATGTATTTACAATTAGCTTGTGTTAGGTAAATTACGCACAATGTTAAATGTGAAACAGGATATCTCAGGAAGTGCTATAACAAACAATCTTGAAGAAACTAACCTAAGCTACAACTCTAGGAGGAAGACATGGAAAATAAAAGTTCACAGAAGTGAAAAATGATGCTCTGTAAAAGCCGGAGCACCAGGCCACAGGCTGAGCTGAGGACAGACTCCTCTACTGTCACACACAAGGAGACTGTCATCCATGTAAAACTCCCTGGAGAACTGCACTAATCACTGAACTTACCACACTGACTGCAAAGAACTGTTTGGCATCTCCAGGTTGGCAAGTGAAAGGTTTTATCCTGGGAAAATAAGTAAAGAAGATTTTTATTGTGTCTATTGGGGGATTTGAGTATGTACCTGCTATATATACATAACATATAGCATAAACTTCATCTACTGTACAAATCTCCTTGGTATACTTGGCATAATAACACATCAGCATTTTACCTCTGGAGATGCCATATGACTGGGTTTATCCTTCCAGCTGTAAAGACATTTCTCTGCATCAGTCACAGTGCTAACCCATACTAGGCTTTGTGCTGTGTCGAAGCATCATATCATGTCTTTGAAATTGAGGGTGCATAATTAGTAAGACCTACTAGTTAGAATGAAGGAATGCTGAGATGCTTAAATGAAAGTTTACCGTATTACATCTAATACCATAAAAATATAACCTGCACTAAAATCAGTCATCATTACTAACACACATCCGTTTCTCAATACTAAAATGTTTTATGAAACAATACTTACAGGTATTGTTCACCCTAAAATGAAAATGTACTCACCGTTTATTGCCCCTTGAGTGGTTCCAAACCTTTATGAGTTTCTTTATACTATTGAACGTTAAAGAAGATATTTGGAAGAAAGCTGAAAACCCGTAACCATTGACTTCCATAGATGGAAAAACAACTACAATGGATGTCAGTGGGTACAGGTTTTCAGCTTTCTTAAAAATATTTTGTGTTCAACAGAAGAAAGAAAGTCTAATAGATTTGGAATTAGAAATGAGTGAGTAAATGATGACAGAATTAAAATTTTTGGTGAACTATCCCTTTAATAAGATTAGTATTTAATAAACAGCAGCTTTCACTATAAAAAGTTGCTAATTCAGTGATAAGTTAAAAAGTAGTATATATTAAATCAACTGAACAATTATTCATTCATTCATTCGTTTATTTTCCTTCAGCTTAGTCCCTTTATTCATCAGGGGTCGCCACAGAGGAATGAACCACTTACTTATCCATCATATGTTTTACACAACGGATGCCCTTTCAGCTGCAACTCAGTACTGGGAAACATCCATACACACTCATTTTCACACACACACACACGCACGCACGCACGCACGCACGCACGCACGCACGCACGCACACAAGCACGCACACACACACACTTTATTCAATTCACCTATACCTAAGGTCTTTGGACTGTGAGAGAGACCGGAGCACTCACTCCAACACGAGGAGAACATGCAAACTCCACACAGAAATGCCAACTGACCCAGTCAGAAATCGAACCAGTGACCTTCTTGCTGTGAGGCGACAGTGCTAACCACTGAGCCACCGTGTCGCCCTAAATTATCATTATTATTATATTTAGAAACTTAACTTTCCCTTCAGACAAAACTATTTTATAGTAGAGTACCAAGAGCAAAGAGTCCACCTAATGTATACTTCAAAATAATTTAAATAACATGTCATGAAATGTCAGTCGCTGTCAGGACACACATAAGAGCCAGCGGTAGATTCCATGAAAAGTGTAAGGTAAGGCTACTCTTGGTCCCACTGACATCCTGGATTTCACATCTCTAAATAAATTGGAGCAGATTTTTAAAAACATATTCATTGTTATAAATAAACTACATTTTGCCATCTAAACAACTACATTTTAGATACCCAAAACTCTTAAAAACACGTATGTGACAACAATAACAGCAAGACTTGTACATTTTAGTGTGCTTGCTTCTCCATGGTGAAATGGTTCTCCAAATTCAAAAACTACAATGAACTATACAGTAGTTCTCTATAACAGATTGTAATTGACACATGTATACACGACACACAAATAATCAATACCGTGACTTTGTTTTTTTACAGGAAAGCAACACTTATTCAGAAACAAACTCAAATAGATATCGATTAACATCAAGCTTTTTTCTCTTGAGTTTATATCATAAGATCATTGTATTCAACTAAATGAATGCAGGTCTAGTATAAACAGACCGGATCCTGGCAACTTATGATAAGATTATGATGAAGCTATGATAAGATTACCCTAGTTATGGGATCCACATTGCAGTAGTAAAACAGAAAGATTGAGTTTTGTCATCCTACGTAAGCAATTTAATCACAGTCAAAGCAGCTCTGATAACCAATACATATTGAGATGCAGCCCAGAACGATGGAATCATAGAAACTGGCGTCTGATTAAAAGTAAATGGAATCTCTGTTTGAAGCTTTATGGACTGTCGGCTCAAACTAAGGATGCATCTCATGAGACTAAAACAACTATATCCAAAATTACTGCATGAAAAATATACTGTATAATATGAGAAACATCAAAGAGCTGACAGTCCTTGCACAGCTTTCTGCTTTCCTTTATTCTTCTCTCTGTAGATTGTGTAAGAGGCTGAAGACAACTGCACAACTGAATATGTATATTTTATTGGTTTTAAATCCTGTATTTATATACAATAGCTTACGGTTTCCAGGGCTAAATATAGTTCTGTTCATAAACAGTGTGGTTATTAAAAAAAAAGTGATAGCAACATCCCAAAACTGACAGTAGGTGTATCTGAAAATGTTTGAGAATTAAAAATTTTTAATATGCAAAAAAAGTACTTCATTTTGTTCATTCATTCATTTTCATTTCGGCTTAGTCCCTTTATTAATCTGGGGTCGCCACAGCGGAATGGACCGCCAACTTATCCAGCATATGTTTTATGCAGCGGATGCCCTTCCAGCTGCAACCCATCACTGGGAAACATCCACACACATTCATTCACACACATACACTATGGACAATTTAGCTTACGCAATTCACCTATACCGCATGTCTTAGGAATTGTGGGGGAAACCGGAGCACCGGGAGGAAACCCACGCAAACACGAGGAGAACATGCAAACTCCACACAGAAATGCCAACTGACCCAGCCGAGACTCAAACCAGTGACCTTCTTGCTGTGAGGCAATTGTGCTACCCACTGCGCCACCGTGCTGCCTTATTTTGCTCATGTCATTTAAATGTATTAAAAGTTTAATTAATTAATTAAAAATTTTAATTTACTGCCTTATTCACTGACTCACAAGTAGTTACAAACCTTTATGAGTTTCATTCTTCTGTTGAACAGTAAAGAAGATATTTTGAAGAAAGCTGAAACCCTGTAACCATTGACTTCCATAGTAGAAATAAAAACAAGTACTATGGAAGTCAATGGTTACAGGTTGGCAGCATTCTTCAAATTATCTTCTTTTGTGTTCCACAGAAAAAACTCAAAGGTTTGGAATGAATAAAAAGTGAGTAAACGATGCCAGAATTATTATTTCTTTGGTGAACTATCCTTTTAAACACTGTAAAACTGGAATTAAATCAATATTTTAAACATGGAAATAAATGGGTTTGATTTACTTTCCTTTTTTAATTTTTTTTTATAAAAGCTTATATTGTTCAAAAAATTTGTAGTTCAAATGTCACATAATTTCTACATCATCAATCAAATTTGACATTAATAATGTGCAATGAAGAACAAGATTCTGATTTCATCATTCTCAAAATCATACTAGATTACATTCACCAAGTTTTATAGTAACTGAATTCACCTGTAAAATACCTAATAAATACTATTCAGTACACTGTACCCACTGAAATATTCCCAAAAAATATACATAACGCACAATAAAAAATCTATTCAGTGCATCGATGGAATAAATTTGAAACATATAAAATTATTCACTCGTGGTTTAGTGCTCTCACTAGAGTTCTGAAGCCTACTGTTCAAAAATTCATGTTATTTAAATGGGTAAAATTAAATTTCATACCTTTCCTTGGTCATGAAGCCATTTTTTAAGGTATGCACATTTCAGATTGAGCCTATAGTGGCACAATGTAAATCCGGCTTCAATATTTTTGTGCCCCGGTCATCTCTTTCATGACAGCATGTCATCAGATTGACGTAAAGAGAGACTCAGACTCCCTAGACAGGAACACATGAAGCTTCTGCAACAGGAGAGAGAAAAGGGCCAATCAAACCCTGAGAGATTCTATATATTCAGCATATTTTATTATAGAGTGATTATATAGAGTGTATTAGTGTCTGCCCTTGTTTTTAGCACCCTGAGAAAAATGATTAATTGGATTTACTAAACTTTAAGGTAAATACTTACAAACAATTTTTATGAACAACTTAAATTGAACGTTATTACATTTAATTAGTTTGTTTAAAGTCAGTCCAAGGCGGCGTGGTGGCGCAGTGGGTATTGCTGTCGCCAACAGCAAGAAGTTCGCTGGTTTGAGCCTCGGCTGGGTCAGTTGGCATTTCTGTGTGGAGCTTGCATGTTCTCCCCGTGTTCGTGTGGGTTTCCTCCTGGTACTCCGGTTTCCCCCACAAGTCCAAAGACATGCGCTATAGGTGAATTGGGTAAGCTAAATTGTCCGTAGTGTATGTGTGTGAATGAGAGTGTATGGGTGTTTCCCATTGATGGGTTGCAGCTAGAAGGGTATCCGCTGTGTAAAACATATGCTGAATAAGTTGGTGGTTCATTCCACTGTGGCGACCCCTGATTAATAAAGGGACTAAGCCGAAAAGAAAATGAATAAAATTCAGTCCATATACTGTACATTGTTTGCAACCACTTGCCTTAAAAACATTTAGTAAATCATTTCTTTCAGTGCAGGACTGCTTCCAGAAGTACTTTTCCTATTCCTTTTACCCATATGGCCTTTAAGTCTTTGTTAAAGCATTACGAACCAAACATACCAGCTACAAGGAGAATCGCAACATTACAAACTTTGATTGTATAGAAAAAATATATGAAAAAAAAACACCTAACAAAAAAATAAACAATGGTAAAAGACTTTAATACTGTACAATAGACTGTATAATAAGACTATAATACTGTATATTAGATTTAATAATGGGAAGAACTACAATCACATGAAGCACTGCAAATCAGATTAAACAATAATTATGGAGAAAAATACAATTATTTATTTAAAGTTGCAGGCTAGCAATAGAAACACTATTTTTAAAATCGACTGCAAAATATGCATATATACTGAATATTTAGGTATATTGTAGTTTGTAGAGAGACATTATTGTGCCATTTACAGTGCTTAATAGGAGTGGGTGGAGCTAAATATCTCTGTCATGCTTTGCTTGCTGCAACTATGATTGGTGGAATTTTCTGTACAGCATCATGGGTAATGTAGTTTTTCTGCACAAAACGACAACAACAACAAAAAAAAAAGAAATGTTTTCGAAATAATTAAAGGGTTTTATCTAGCAAAACAACCTTTCTTTTTTCAAATACAGTTTTGAAGTATAGGAAAAAATTTATTGTCTAGGAACATCAATTCCTGATGATTTTTCTGGCTCAAATTAATTGTATAATGTTCAATCCACTTAAATTTGTAAAAACAATTAAGTTAACTTAACCGATTTGTGTTGGGACAACATGAAGGATTGAGTTTTTACCTGGGTTTCTACTTCCGTCTACACCATGCTTATTTTTCAAATGTTATTATGCAATGTGGGAATTTGCAGATGCACATTGCAGAGCTAGAGCAAGATTAGCATTTGTGGTTCGAAATATATATATTTTTCAAAATGACCAATCATTTTACTATACAAGTCTCTTATACTTCGGCTGGGATCCTGAGGAACCCAGCTGAAGCTGCATTGTAAGTCCAATGTAAATCTTCATCCCATTGGTCCCCATTCCAAAACTGACAGTAGGTGTACCTGAAAATGTTTGAGAATTTAACATTTGAAATATGCAAAAAATACTTTAGTCATTTTGTTCATGTCATTTAAATTTATTAAAAGTTTAATTTATTAATTAATTAATACAACATTTTTATTTTCTGCCTTATTCACTCACTCGCAAGTAGTTACAAACTTTTATGAGTTTCATTCTTCTGTTGAACAGTAAAGAAGATATTTTGAAGAAAGCTGAAACCCTGTAACCATTGACTTCCATAGTAGAAAAAAACAAGTACTATGGAAGTCAATGGTTGGCAGCATTCTTCAAATTATCTTCTTTTGTGTTCCACAGAAGAAACTCAAAGGTTTGGAATGAATAAAAAGTGAGTAAATGAATTATTATTTCTTTGGTGAACTATCCCTTTAAACACTGTCAAACTGGAATTAAATCAATATTTTAAACATGGAAATAAATGGGTTTGCAGTAAAATCCACTGTATTGAAAAAAAAAATCCTGGAAGGTTTTCCTCAAAAAACATGATTTCACATAAACATCTTGGATGACATGCAGGGGTGAACAAATTACCAGACGATTTTAATTCTGGAGAGATGCTTAAAGCATTAATGCTTTAAAATCGATTTATCCGCTTCTGGAAATAAATAAATTTTGTTGTCTTGAATACAGATAACTAATAGCATGCGTGTGGCCATTTTACAGCGGCTCGGTTTCTTACGCTTCTGATGTGCAGTATCATTCCACAACTGTTGGCACAGCTTCATTAATTTGTGTCTAGTGTAACCGATGATGGCAGACAATGAGTTCTGGATGCGCTCGTAATCCTGTTGCTGCCACACGAACTGCACTGCTGGATCAAGGCCAACACGTATATTACACAAATAAAACAGCACAAGCCAATGGAAATGGGGGCCATTTTATCGGAGCAAGTTCATAACCTGCTGTCCTCCCTCACGACGCCTCATAAATCACGACCATCATTAGGTCATGCAGTAAAACATGAGAAAATCCACAGGCAAGTCGAGGATCTCAAGTAATTGAATGACAGGGTTACTGTCACATTTTTGGTATTAAAATGAGGAAATGTCGGTCTGGTGATGTCTTACTTTTTTTGCGTGGACAGCATCCAGTGGTCCACCCTCAAAAATTTACGGCACCGCTTGACAGCTTTCCAGGCTGGAAGGATTGAGTTTGTGTGTGACAGTTTCAATCTGTCCGAACATCACGGCTCAATTTGCAGAGCCAGTACTGTGTCACACTGCCAGAGTGAATCCATTCATTATGTGCACCTAATGGCTCTCTGAGAACATGTCAGCCATAAATTATGAAACCCCCTTCTCTCCTGTTCTCCCTGTATACTGAATCAATGACCCCCCCCCACCACCACCACATGAAGCGTTGTAAAAACACAGGTTAGATCTCGCTACATCCAAGGCACCTGTATAATACAATTCACTCCATGCACTCAAAATAATGACGTTTGTTGTTTGTTCAAACTACTTATTTAAAATGAACTGAATGAGCTTTTATTTTATAATATATGTTAGTTATGCATAGGTTCTTTATAATAGCTCTTATGTCCAGTGTTGTGTTTGTAGTTATGATTAATCCATGTAGCACCGTTGTCCTGCGAGACACGACATTTCGTTCCTCTGTATGTCCACAGATGTAGCGGAATGACAATAAAGCTCGACTTGACAACACAATTTTTGATGTTTTTTCTGGGTGTCACGCTCGAGTTGAGGGACATGAAGCTACGAGAACATGACATTAAACAAACACGAATTTATTAACAAACACTTACTACAAACACAGGCACTGGAAGAAACAGGAAACTCAGGGAGGACTTGGGGTGACGACAGCACGGACAATACACCGGGCATGGACACTACAATACCGGACAAGGATGAAACAAACTAAGGGGTATAAATACATGGGACGTGATTAAACTGATTATATACAGGGGATGACACAGGTGATACAAATGAACATTCACAAACGGCGGGAAACAGAACAAAGGAATGACATCACATGGCACATGACGATAACAAACGCACATGGAACACAACAGTACCTGACAGTGGGACAACTTAATTGTTGTATATTCAATCCACATAAATTTGTAAAAACGATTAGGTTAAGATTTGAATAGGGACAACATGAAAGAATTGTGTTGAACCCAGCATTTTTAACAGCGTAGAATGATGAAATTCTTGTAATAAAGTCGTTAAATACACAGGTAGTTCCAATCAGTTTTGATCACTGTTCTAAATAAAGACACTAGAGCAGACATAGAGCAAACTAGGGCCAAGAAACCCTTTGACTTAGCCCGCCATCCCATAGGGAGAATGATGGGTAGGGGTTGGAGAATGTCTTTAATAGAGATTGTCATTTCCAATTTAATGTAACCTTTAGTTTGTTTGTGTTATTGTTGAGCTACAAAAAAAGCTAGCCTAAATTAAGTTTCAATTAAATGTTCAGATTTTTTAAATGTACATACTGTCACTCGATGGATAGAGGGCAATGCACAAGACTTTGGCTAGCAAATCAATGCAAAAGGATGTGCAGCTTGACTAGTATGTTCAGCATGTATGTTGATTGCGAATGAGATTTCTGGCTATGGCTGCTTCATTGTATTCAAACTGAACTCTAAAGAAGCAGGATTGTGAATGTTTTATTTCATATTCATTCTTTCATTTTCCTTCGGCTTAGTCTCCATTTCAGAGGTCGCCACAGCGGAATGAACCGCCAACTATTCCAGCATATGTTTTACACAGCGGATGCCCTTCCAGTCGCAACCCAGTATTGGGAAACACCCATACTCACTCATTTCATTCAATTCCCTTATAGTGCATGTCTTTGGGCTGTGGGAGACGGGAGAACATGCAAACTCCACACAGAAATGCAGACTGATTTGCCTGTCACTTCTTTTGCTGAGTAAAAATGTTATTAAATACTTAAATTACATAATAGGATCATCAAAAAGGCTGAGGCTTGTAAATAAAAAAGAAAAAAAAAAAGTGCAGAGGCTCCCTGTCCCATTTGAGCGGCACCTGGCGTCCTCACCTGTCCTCTCTGAAAATGTTCAATAAGCATATTTATATCTTCCAGCATCTCACTGTCCGTCCACAGGACCTTGGGGACACGGCCTGAGAAGTGCTGAATGTATGTGCGTTTGATGCCGCTTCTTCCTGTCCGCCTCCATGGATTCTCAGCCAGCAGGATCATGTTGCATTGTGCACTTCCCCCCACAACAACAGCACATGCTCAGTTCACATCAGAATGAAGTCTGAAGGAGACAGTTGCACCGAAAATAAATGATTCATTGGATTTACCTTTTTTTTAAGGTAAGTGGTTGCAAACAATGTATATGGGCTGAATTTGGACAAACAATTTAAGTTGAATATTACAAAATTGTATTAGTTTGTTTAAATTCAGCCCATATAAATTGTTTGCAACCACTTACCTTAAAATGTTTTAGTAAATCCAATAAATAACTTTTTTTTAGTGTGGCTGGCTCTATGAATGTTCACTGTATAAGCTAATGCATTATTATTATGTAATGCATTAATAACATATTGAATGGGACGATGCGGTGGTGCAGTGGGTAGCACAATCGCCTCACAGCAAGAAGGTCGCTGGTTCAAGCCTCGGGTGGGTCAGTTGGCATTTCTGTGTGGAATTTGCATGTTCTCCCCGTGTTCGCGTGGGTTTTCTCCGGGTGCTCTGGTTTCCCCCACAAGTCCAAAGACATGCGCTATAGGTAAACTGGTTAAGCTAAATTGTCTGTAGTGTATGTGTGTGAATGGTGTGCATGGATGTTTCCCAGTGATGGGTTGCTGCTGGAAGGGCATCCGCTGCGTAAAACATATGCTGGATAAGTTGGTGGTTCATTCTGCTGTGGCGACCCCAGATTAATAAAGGGACTAAGCCGAAAAGAAAATGAATGAATGAACATATTGAATGCTTTGAGTCTATAAACAATATTTGGTCATGGTTTTTGTGGTTGTATCGAGGATGTAAGTTAGGGGGTCTTGGGGCTGGTGGGCCCCTAATAATATCTCTGGAGCCCCTACACACCGTGGGCCCTTTCAATCGTCCTAACGTCCCCTCCCCCTGCAGCCCAACAACTGTATATACATTACCCAATGTTAAATAGCATGAACAAATACTGTAATAAATGTGTTGTTCATTGTTTGTTCGTGTTAGTAAATACATTAACTAATACAACCTTATTGTAAAGTGTTACCAAAAATTTTGTCAAAATCATTGGCGCTATTGTTTGGCTGCAGCTTGGTACGTCCCAGGCCTTCAGCTACACCAACAAAAAATTATGTCTCGTCTCAATACAACAGGGTTTAATTTAACTTATTTTTAAAGAAAATGTAATGCATTTAACAACACAAATAAACTGCTCTTTCCCCCAATAATTGTGTTGTTTCAGCTCATTTTAAGCAAGTTATTTGAACAAGCAGAGTAAATAATATTTTATTTACTTAATATTTATTAATATTTGGAGTGTATTTAGAGAAGTGTTTCCCAATCCTGTTCCTGAAGGCACACCGACAGTACATATTTTGGATGTCTCCCTGATCTGAACCATTCACTTCAGGTTTTTGAGTCTCTTCTAATGTTCTGATGAGTTGATTTAGGTGTGTTTGAATAGGAAGAGGTTGATAATGTGTACTGTTGGTGTGCCTTCAGGAACAGGGTTGGAAAACACTGATTTAGAGTACAACCACACGAAGCACCATCAACAAAACGAGCACTGCCAGAACAACAGCTGTTGGAGCACATAGCATCTCACTGGCTTCCTCTGTTCATCTACGCTTACCGTCATCCATCTCCACTGATTTACTCTCCCTCATTCATCACTTCCTGATTTTATCACCGTCTTTCCCTTCATCTCCCGCCCCTATGCCTTCTGTTCCCTGTGATCTGGTTTTACAGCAGCTGCGCTAAGCTGTAGGCTGTGTCTGATTTTTCAGGTGAAATGAGACATTTGCTCTTATGAATTGGCTATGGCCGTCATTTACCATTGCATGAACGTCTTCCTGAGGCAGATTTGCTTCCAAGAAAGATTCCAGCAAGCTTGTTGAGGTGAATAAGACAAAATGAAGACAACGCAAGAAATGGTTTCAGAGCAATCAAAGCAGAAACAATCAGTCAAAAGAACATCTATTTTCTCAGGCAGCTGCCCTTGTCAACTGAACTACAGCACTCTATATCTTACAAATGTTCTGAACTGAACGTTCCAATGAACGTGACGTCCAGCTTGACTCTTGATATGTAACCATATACGAAATTAGATCCAGTTTTGGCTTTGGTACTTACTAATATGGACAAATATACTATTGTAAAGCAAAAAAAGTTATGTTTAATTAAAAATTACTGAAAATAAACTATTGAAAATCAGATACTGCTTTCAAATTGTGGCATTAAAAAAGGGAAATTAATGAAATTGACCTAAATGGACTAAATTGAAGGGTACCAATAATTTTGCCCAACATTCCACAAACTGATTTGATTTGCTTATTTTGCCTGTCAAATCCGGGCATCCGCTGCGTAAAACATATGCTGGATAATATTGGCGGTTCATTCCGCTGTGGCGACCCCAGAATAATAAAGGGACTAAGCTGAAAAGAAAATGAATGAATGAATAGCACCATCTAACAATGTATTTGTACAACTGATATAAAAAAAAACTGTAGATAAGCTTTTTGTTACTGCATTGTTCTGATTGTCTTATTTCCTAATCCATCGCTTTTTAAATACTGGATAACAGACGTCTGTGAGGTGTGGAGTCTTGGCTCCTTCTCATTTTGGCAGTGACTCTATAGCAGAGACTATAAGCAGGAGCCCAAATAACGCGGCACTGAAATGAAAATCAATGCAGGAGGAAACACTGCCGCTGCCAGAGGGAGGTATGCAAGGTCACAGCCCCGTACCATATTTCCCAGACACAAAATCACAATATTTTCCAATGGGGTTATGTTTAATCAAGAAAAGCAACACATAAAGAAGCACATAATTGGTTTCATATAGAATTTGCTGTACAGGGAAGATTTAAAGGGTTAGATACTGAATGTAAAGCCTAAATTCCAACTGGGTAAACAGTCATTACAGCAACAGGAAAAACCTGTTGCATTGCTCCTGATTTAATTACTTTTTGCAGGATGAATAAAAACAAATCAACTAAAAATGTAGCTTTAGCACAGATACAGAAGTCAGCATTTGAAGTGGATCAAATAACTTTTTCAAAATTGTGATTAAGACAAGAATGGGTGGTGTTCAATAGTTTTAGGACAACTTTGACGAAAGGGTTTGATCCACTTCTAAAGTTGACTTCTGTATGTCTTTTTTGTATAGAGTGTCTTTTGTATAGAGATTCTGTATGCACTAGATTATATAGAGGAAATGTTTAAGATGCAAACATTTAATACTAAGTCTGTTAAGTGTCATTTGGGTTCAGTAAGAGTTCTTAATGTTTGTCTCTTGAGTCTATATTATGCATAAAAACATGAATTGCTAAATAATATTATGATTTAAAATAATTGTCTTCAGTGCTCTTAAAATATATCAGTGTTTATTAAAATAATAAAAAACACATTAACTGACTAATTAAAAGCTATTGCACAGTGATAAATTCTCTAGATTATTCATTCATTCATTCATTTTCATTTCGGCTTAGTCCCTTTATTAATCTGGGGTCGCCACAGCGGAATGAACCGCCAACTTATCCAGCATATGTTTTACGCAGCGGATGCCCTTCCAGCCGCAACCCATCTCTGGGAAACATCCATACACACCCATTCACACTCATACACTACGGACAATTTAGCTTACCCAATTCACCTATACCACATGTCTTTGGACTTGTGGGGGAAACCGGAGCACCCGGAGGAAACCCACGCCAACACGGGGAGAACATGCAAACTCCACACAGAAATGCCAACTGACCCAGCCGAGGCTCGAACCAGCGACCTTCTTGCTGTGAGGCGAACGTGCTATCCACTGCGCCACCGTGAGGCCTTCTCTAGATTAATTAACATGAAATATTTTACTGTACAAATAAGGTAATACAAGAGTATATCTTTGTATCTAAAATATATATATAAAAAGTATAATAATAGAATTGTACTTATTCAGTATTAAATTGCATAATTAAAATATATCAATAAGTGTGTAGGGTTCATGTTATTTTTTAATGTTATAATTTAAAGCTTTTAATAAAGGAACTATCATACGCTTACTTACCTATCTTTATATAATAGTCTTTACCATTTCATGTGTCCTTGCTGAACAAAAATAGTAATTTCTTTTAAAAAAAGTGCACATTGTGTGCTTATTTATTTTCATTTTATAGCAAAGTAGCTTACCATTTATCTTTTTGTTGATGCATGTCTTTGTTTTCATTTAACAGCACTATTAATTTTACGCATATCACTCAATGCCTTGCTGATTTCATTCATTTTCCTTTGGCTTTGTCTCTTTTTCAGAGGTCGCCACAGCAGAATGAACCGCCAACTATTCCAGCATATGTTTTACGCAGCGGATGCTCTTCCAGCTGCAACCCATTCATTCATTCATTTTCTTTTCAGCTTAGTCCCTTTATTAATCTGGGGTCACCACAGCGGAATGAACCGCCAACTTATTCAGCATATGATTTATGCAGCGGATGCCCTTCCAGCTGCAACCCAGTACTGGGAAACACCCAATCACACTTATTCTCACACACTCATACACTACGAACAATTTAGTTTATTCATTTCACCTATACCGCATATCTTTAGACTGTGGGGGAAAACGAAGCATCCGGAGGAAACCCACGCTAACACAGGGACAACATGCAAACTCCATACAGAAATGCCAGCTGGCCCAGCCGGGACTCGAACCAGCAACCTTCTTCATGCACATATTCTGCTTTAATTTCTAGAACTTATTCTTTGTTAAAGGGCATCACTGTAGGATCCGATGCTGTCAAATGCATCTGGTATTGTCAAATATGTTTAATATGAACCTTTACACGACACATCATTGGCCTCGGCAGTGGAAGCATGCCATTTGCTCACCCAGGACGTAGGCGTATATTGGCTCAGGGTGAATGACGGTCTATAGGAAAGATATGAGCTAGCATCCGGCCCTTGCTGACTTTTGTTCCGTTTGTCTGCCTCGTGTAGATGATTAGCCAAGAGCGAGAGGGAGACAGAAGCACAGATGGCAAACTCTGATATATTTGAGCTGCATGACAGAGTCCAGGGTCAAGCATCTCGCTTTATTTATATCCATTTATCCACATTCCTTCTTCCCACTCTTACAAAAAAAAAAGATATATA